>LPNX010901601.1:293925-431142 GCA_001517045.1 Pseudotsuga menziesii | reverse complement strand
ATATATATATATATATATATAATTTTATTTCAGCATATCCGAAACCACCATTGAATTTCATATTTAGGACCGTTGGCTAAATAATTGTAATAAAAAGGTAATTTGCTCTTAAAAGCCATTTAGGATTACTGTTTTAGAAGATTTGACCACCATTGCCACCAAGAGATCAAATTTGAAGAACAACATTGCTAACTTTGTTGGGTTTTTCATTTAGCATTTTTTGTTTTAAGTTATAACTTGCATAGTCATCAGAGTCTGAGTTTTTTATTATTTTTAAAGTTGAGTAGGATAAGGTCACACAAGTGGCTAGCAATTTCCTACAACCATTATGAATGGATAGTTAAGACTATAAATAGGAAACTCTTTTTCAGACCCGGGGTATCATCATGTTTGCTAGTATTTCATCCTTCTTCAATTTTCATTTTGGTGATCAACCTTAGACTCTCATTATTCATCTTTGCAACATTTTAACTATTTTTTCCCATAATCATTCTTTCTTCTTTCCATATTGTTGAATTTTGTTGACCATTCATATATATACGTTTTGTCTCTTGCAATTTTTCTCTAAATTCTCAACTTGGGTAAATTCCATGTTAGAAAAATTTTGAGTTCTAATGTATGCTTTGTTGTATATTTGCAGGAAGGAGAAATTGTAAGCACTGGCCAAGCTGTTTTTGGTCAAGACCTTCAGGTTGGAAATGGTATGTGTAATTTTTTCCTTTAGGTTTTGATCGGTTCATGACCCCTTCTCTTAGAATTGTAAAGTGTGGTCAAACTTTAGTCCATGCAAGATCAACATTACCAAAATGCATCGTACAATTGGATTGCATAAGTTTATTGAAGATGTTATAGAATATGTAAGAGGGTTTTCCAACCAGAAACACACCAGACATGGGTAGGATTTAGATTCTCTTTTTCCCAAGATATCCATATAGTGGTTAGTTCATGCAAGAATGCACAACCCCATAAACATGATTTCTAAGACACCAAACAATTTAACTACAAGATGTTATGGATCTTATACAAATGGTTGTGTTGTTCAATAGTCCCTTAAAAGTGGCTTGTAATAAAAAAAAAATATAAGTAAATAAATTAACAGATAGAAGACTAATTTTACTTGAAATTTGCATGAATTAAGCTTAATATTTCAAAAATTCACAGAAAAATGGCCTTGACATAGCTCATATGTCAAATAATATTTGCCAATCCAATAACAAATCTTGATGTCTCATAAATAGGCATTTATTGCATAATGAATAAATATCAACAATACACTTGTGGTGGGGAATTTATTAGTCAGAAAAGTAGATGAAAACAATGGAGCTTACATGGTGAATATAGGAGAGGCAAATCAAAGTGTGAAGAATCATCTCTTTGCAAAACATTGGACCTTTTTTTTAGTACAACTTAGGGTCAACTATCATGTACCTTATCATTATTTCTATGTTAGTGCTACATGTGACCTAAATCTAAGAACACATTAGCAAGTCCATTCCATTAAAGCTTGGAAAGAAAACTCCAAAAATAAATTTAGTAATATTGGTCTACCTAAAATTTGAATATATTTTATGTCCCATTGGAGGAAAAACTCAAACTTGTTGTTTTCTTTTCTAGATCTTGCTTTGAAAACCTACCTTCACTTTATATCGATTTGCATTCCACAAATATTCCTTGCACTTGTAATTTGGTTTTTAAATGTCATAAATTATTAAATTGAAAGTCCATGTAGATTTATCGTATTCCAAGAAGAATAGAAGGATATATTTACATGAAGGTGTGAAGTAAGGCCTTAATTTTCACAAAGAAACAACTACTTTTGAACATTGACGCTGAGATTCTCTTTTCACATATTTATACTGAAAAATATTCAGAGTTTATAATATAAACATGTTAATCAATAGACAATATATCGTCAAGGATTTCATTGTTCTCATTATGATTTATTTAGTGTTGGAAAAGGCTTCTCCCTCGATAATGCATGCACTTCACTTGTCTTGTATCTATGTGTAAATGTTGATTGTTCAATTGGTGTCACCATACCATAAACTGAGTACTGAGATGGGTATAGTTAATATTGAATAATAGCTACTAGGATATCAGTATTATCTTGTTGTCTATATACTATGCTTTGTGGGTAAAATTATTTTTGTGAATTACCCTCATCAACTTCTCGCTCTAATTCATTATATTAGCATCCATTTGACTACTTTGTGCACCATACTCCTTTTTGTATAGATGGATTTTTATCTACATCAAATAAGATTGAGTCTATACTAAAACATTCGAAAAACATTCACCATTATTGCATAATTCTATGTACATGATAGTTCATATTTTAGTTAGATATCTTGGATAGTATTTTAAGTTCTTATTTGTATGAAAACATGTTTTATTTGTATTAAGTAAAGATGTATTTTACTTAATCAAGATTACTACATGTTTGTAGAATATTTTCCTTAACATGTTCTGAATGTTTACAGTATTTATGACTTGTTGTGACTCCTACATGGCATAACAATGAAAGAAATGCATCACATAGCCTACAAAATAGTGACTTTCAACGTCTTATAGGTATTATTATCAAACATAGAAAGGGACACAATCAAAACCCATGAACACATGTACTTATTGTGAGAACCTAAGTACTAGGAGGACCCACTCTTTAACATGATCTCCATCTCTATATTATATCGTATTTATGTTGCTTAAGTGAATTTTCTCATGTCACGGGATATCTATGTTTTTTTTTAAATTCCACAGCTCCATCAGATATTTGATGGCCATCGCCATAGAATCTGATGCCATTGTCATACCACCGATGGCTCACGTTGTCGAATATCTAATGACCACTTCCATAGACTCTGATGACATCACGATGCCACCAACGCCTAAAGTTGTCGGATATCTGATGACCACTTCTATAGAATCTGACGCCATTGCGATACCACCGGCACCTAAAGTTGTCAAATATCTGACGGATCCTTACAAATAATATGAAATCCAAAACAGTGAAATTTGTCAGAATTTCGACCTCCTATATAGTGAAATTTGTTGGATTTCCAACCTCCTATACAATAATATTTGTTAGATATTCGATAGAAGTATTAAAAGAGTATTTGTCGGATATCCGATCGGGATAAGTTGGAAATTCGATGTGTTCTTTTTACTCTCAGATATCCACCGAAGTGCAACTGACGTTTAAAAAATAATATGATTGTCGGATGGTCGACAACATGATGTTGAAAACCGGACATCTATGTCGTCAGATTTTGGATTAAAAAATGCTAGTGAGGAATGAAGAGTTGGTGGCCCCAACAATTTTCTCTTTTTTCCTTGTCCAATTGATAATCCTTCTCATATATTCCTTGATGATGTCCCATGCATCCCAATAGAAGTTGATAGTGAACCCATCGGGTCCCGGAGCCTTGTCTAGATGCATGGTCCAAATCACTTCACTAATCTCATGTTCCGAGATTGGCTTCACTAGTTCCTTATTTTTGGAATAAGAAATTATAGGAGGAATAACAAAGAGAAGGTTAGCCTGAGATATCGGATCCCTCTCTTCACTTCCAGTATATATATTTCTGAAGTGTTGAAAGATATGCCTCTTGATTGCTTCATGCCCCTCAATTTTTTGTCCATTGCTATTGTTCAGCTCTTTGATTATATTAAAACTTAGTATGGATTTAGTTTGTTTGTGGAAATAGACAATATTATTGTCTCACCCTTTCAGCCAAAGTTTCCTGGACTTCATCCTCCATTCTTCTTCCTCATGCCTTGTTGCCTTTAACATCCTCATATTCATCTCTTTTTCCTGGTTTAGAGAGAACAAAGTCACTTATTCATCTTCCATTTTTTTTCTGGTGAGTTAAGAGATTCTCTTGAGTTTGTTTCTTGTGAAATAAAGGCCCTTTAAAAGATATTTTATCCCAATTCTTGAGAGCGATACGTACTTCTCTTATCTTTGACTCCCATATATAGCTAGGAGTGCCAAAGATGTTAGAATTCCAAGCATTTTGAATGATTTCTAGAACTTTTGAATCCTGCAACCAAAGAGGATTAAAACGGAATGGGATAGGACCAAAATTTTTAGAAGAAGATAAGGATAAGTATATTGGTTTGAGATATGAAGTTGCTGACGGAAGAGCTACGAATATCGAGAGAAATTCCCTTAGCAGCAGGGATGAGCTTATAAAAATCCTATCTAGTCTTACAACAATATGTACAGGGCTCGTCCTTTTGTTACTCCAAGTATATTTACCATTCTTAAGGGGGGGTCTAATACATCCATATATTCCATCAGGTCTTCCATTTTCTCTCCTAAGGGGTCCCTAACGATCAAGCATCCCCTTTTCTCTACCTACGATTTGGTGGCGTTGAAGTCCCTAGCAAAAATATAGTCTTTTCCCTGCAAGTTCTCGCTCAATAAGCTGAGGGTTTCCAAAAATACCATCTTATCCCTGTAATGCGTTGGTTCGTATACATTACAAACAAATATTGACTCTTTCTTGTCTTTGCATTACAGCTCTGTCATAAGCCAATGATTGGTTTCCTTTGCTGATTTTATTGTATATTTTTCTGAATTTGAAAAGGTTGCAATTCCTCATGAAGCACCTTTGGAGTTGATAGCTTTCCCATGATAGTTTTTCCAGTGAAGATGAGATAGGGCCATTACCTCCTCTTCCGCCATTTTTGTCTCTTGAATTATCAAAAATGTCTAGTCTCTCTTATTTGATCATATTTAAACTTTGACTAAGCTCCCTGGGCCTCTACAATTACAAGAGACAAATATCATTACTTATTTGTTGTTTAAGGTCCTTCTCAAAACCTATTGTCCACTCTTAATCCTCCGACACTTTTGGTGTTTTATAGAAGCTTAGTTTCCTCAATGCTCATCTTCCTCCCAAGTTCAAGTTCTATTTCTGCTTCTTGTTCCCTGCGATTCTTGTGAGTTTTTCTTCCCCTAGCGGATGGATGTGGAGCTTGATCTGGTATTTCTTGAGATCCTTGTGAAGAGGAATGGCCTGGGGAGTATAACATTGGATTGACTCTGCTTTTCTTTACCATCATTGCCTAAGATCCGCTTGGGGAGGAAGATACCGCGAGTGTTTTCTATGTCCCATCTTCACTTGCATTAGGAAGTGTGCTTGGTGTCAGAACCCCACATTCTTTTATTTCATCACCCTCAACAGGGATATATGTTGATGGAATTTCTCCTTCTTCTATATGAAGAGACAGATATGTTGGTGGTCGTTCCCTTGGCGGTTGGGGCATTCTCCTTAGTTTTTTTCTTGTTGGGAATCGTTGTTTGCGTTAGGAGGAATATAAGGCATGTTTTTTTCCTCTTTTAACTTGCTTCCATCCTTCTTCTTAGTTTTTTCCAGGATCCTCTGGTGCTTGTTTAGGACATCTTTTGAAAAAATTACCGAATTCATGGCATTTTCTACACTTGAAATCAAGCTGATCATAATCGACCTTTTGCAGGTGATCCCACCCATCCATGAACAGTATCACTACTTCAGGTAAACCTTTTTCTAAATAGACTTCCACACATATCCTTTCACATGAGAATAATGGTACCTTTGGCTCTGCCTTATTGATATATTTTCCAAGGGTATTTCCAATAGCTTGAAGGGCATCATCATTCTAGCAATGCAGAGGGAGACGAGGAAGACAATTCCATACCAACACTGCTAAGGGAACATCCTTCTCTAGATCAAAAGATAAACTCCAATGGTTCAGATACAAGATCCAACGGTTCATATACAAGCCTCTCGGTCCCATGAAGCAAGGCTTGTTTCTAAAGATGAGATCCTTGTCATCTTTTTTCTCATACAAGAACAAAAAAAATCATTTTCCACAGAAACAATGTTGTAAGCCTCCAAAAGTCAAAGACATCTAGTTCTTAGAGATCCAAAACTACATGGTTTTCGGCGAGGTCCAAATCCCCATGAATTTACCTATTAGTCCCTTCTCACTCAAGGAAAGGGCCTTCATTCTTAAATTCGTCGACATGATCTAAATGGGAGGAGCAACTGCACGCCTCACAAAGCTAGACGCTTGGATATCGGAGGTTGAAGGAGGAGGTGAGGATTCAACCAGAGCCCTGAAGGCGTCGTCAAAGAGGTGTGTTATTTCCTTTGGAGGAGGATCCATGTGTGCAAGTGTCAGAAAAATGAATGGGCTCCTCCTTCAAACATCAAACCCCAGATCACAGTCGCAATCGTAATATTTGAAATTGATATTGACTAGTGGTCTCAATGTAACGAATATAAAAATAAATTATTAAATAGATTAGTTAATAATGAAAGGGTGTGACCCTTCACGCTCAAAGCCTATAAAGGAGAGCCTCCATTGTACATTTACCCATCATCCAATATATTATTATTATTCATATTTCATTATTAAAATGATAGTCGGATTTGACTAACGGACAACCGGATTCGGTTGCTCCATTTGGTATCAAAGCTTGGATTCGACTCCTTCGACCTAAGCTCAGATTCAGCTCCTCGGCACTAAGCTCGGATTCGGCTTCTCCCACTTGAGCTCAGTTTCGGCTCATCTCACATCACTTCTGCTCACATCTCTCATACATCCTTCATCCAAAATAAATAAATAAATAGAATAAAAAAATAAAAATAAAAATAGATTATTCTGCACACTCTTCCTCCATCTCCCCATCTCCTCCCCGCGTCATCCACCCTTCTCTGCTCTCTGCGCATTGAACGCCGCCATCCCATATCCACCCTTCCTCCACCGCCGCCCCCCTGCTCCCACGTGCTCTTTCCCATCTACGCAAACCCCTCCAACCTCCCACCTGCCTGTCACCCTCCTGCGCCCTCCGCTCTCCATCACCGCGCGCCTTTCCTCCCATGTGCCCTGCACACCCCAACCTGCATCTTCACACCATTTCTCCCTCCTCCACAATTCGCCCCTCGCTCCACACTCCATCCACCATTCGCTCCACACTCCATCCGCCCTCCTCCACCGTTCGCTCTCCACCTCACGCTAGCCGTTCCAATCTCCTGCAAACTGCCACAACCCATCCGCACTTCCATTCCATCATCCTCGACCTCCGATCTGCCATTGTTGCTCCAACTGCCATCGCCGCCTCATCTCTTCCACCTACGCGCCGTACAGCCACCTCCACGTCCTGCAAAAACAAAAAAAATCAAAACAAAACAATATATTATAAAGTATAATATAATATATTATTTCAATATATTTATAATAATATATTAAAAAAAACAAATATTATATTTTTTATAATATAAACAATATTATAATATTTGTTTTAAAAATATATATATATATATAATATTGTATTATATAGTTTATGAAAAAATAACAATAATAATAATAATATTAATTAATTAATTAATATATTATTATTCAATTCACCTCAAAAGGCCAAAATAGCACAGAAATACACACCTTCATATACAAGGTCCAAGACCATGGAGGAACTGAAAGAGAAGATCGATAAAATGGAGAAGAACATAAAGTCCATTGTCGCTAACCAAGAAGGCTTGAAGGAAAAGATGCAAAATAACAATACATTACTCAAAAATGATCTTGTTTTGGTACTAGAAAGAAGGCTCGACGACAAACTTGGCATCCTGAATGAAAAACAAAAAAACATGGATGACAAAATGAGTACCATAACGGAAAACATAAACACCTTAACACAGAACATGCACACCATGACACAGAACCAGAATACAATGATAGGAATGTTACAAAAACTAAGGTTTGGTACAAACCATATCAGCAGCTCAAATATGTTGGACCAATATGTCAAAAAAAATGAGAAAAACCAAGTCGATCAAGACAATAAACAAGACAAGGAGACAAACTATCTTAGGAATGACCAAAATACCAATAATATAGTTGATAAAGATGAGCTCGACCAAGATCAACATGGGATTCAAGCCAGTATCGTTGATAATAAAGACGATCCATACAATGAAAATAGATGCATCCTACAGTATGCCAAGGAATCCAAGTCAGACAAATCAAATATCATAGATTCATCTTCTACCTTAACTGTTCTACCACCCTCAAGAAACCTAAATGTAACACTACCTGGTGACTTTGAGTGTGAGAAGCCTCAAGAGACGCCACTTCTCGAGATAAATCATAAAGATAATAAAAGGAAAACATTAAGTGATGACATCCTAAGTATCATGGGACAAGCGATTTCTAAAAAGAATTTTTATATGGTCAATCACAAAAATGTTCCTCATATTCATATCCATGGAAAACGAGACAACAATATTAAACAGAATGGAGTACAAATTCAAGTAACAAATAAAAGGAAATTGACAAACTATGGTGTAAAGAACAAGCACATACCTAATACAAGTTCTAAAACACAAGACATAAAGGAAGTAATGACGTTGTTTCAACACAAAACAAAAATGAAAAGACGACAACAATAATCTAAGCTTTGAGGACAAAGCTTCCTTAAAGGGTGTGGCAATGTAACGAATATAAAAATAAATTATTAAATAGATTAGTTAATTATGAAAGGGTGTGACCCTTCACGCTCAAAGCCTATAAAGGCGAGCCTCCATTGTACATTTTACCCATCATCCAGTATATTATTATTATTCATATTTCATTATTAAAATGATGGTCGGATTCAACTAACGGACAACCGGATTCGGTTGCTCCACTCAACCCTTGATAACTAGTTTTTGAATAAGTTCGATTCCATGTGTTCTGATTTCTGGTTCTCCAATTTGTTGTAGTTTGTGGTATATGATAATATTTTCTTGAATAATAGTTTGTAGTTGCTCTGTTCCATGAATATTGTTGAGTATTCCATGTTCTTCCTTGATAGTATCATTGCATATCTTCTTTCCTTTCTTGGAATTTTTCTTGGTAATGAAAATGTTGATATGGTTTCACACTTGATGGTTTCCCTTTACATTGATGTCAATGATCTTCTTTTCATATATAATTGCATCCACTATCCTTTGTGCTTGGTCTTTGATCACTCTCACCTTTGAGATAATACCCTCATATTTTTCATGTACATCTTTAAGTTGGAGCTCAACTTCTTCAAGTATTTTCTAGTGTTATTGTAGAATCGTGTCTTCCTTCTCCTTTTGAAGCTTCAATGTGATGTCATTAATCAATTTTTTATGTCCTTCTTCCATACTAGGTTGCATTTATTCTTTTATGCCATCTATATTTTGAGCATGTTTGTTTCTTCATTCAATATATTTACCTCATCCAATATATTTTTATTATTGTTCACAACCTACATATTTCATGATCTTTCTTTTTTAATTCTTCCCTTGATTCATTATTTTACCATTTTCCTTTCCCATTATTTTCCTTTTCTACTGTATCAACCTCCTTAATGAGTGCTTCATCAAGGGATTGTATCTTGGATAATTCCTCGCATTTCTTCTTAAGTTACTTGTTTTCTTGTTTCAATTCATCCCAAATTTTATTCATGTCTTCCATGTTAAAGTACTTGATCCATCGTTTTGAGCAGAGTTCTTCATATCTTCCTATGTAGCATTTAGTTTAGCATTAAGATCAATGCTCCTCCACCTCTCCAAAGCTTCATCATAATAAAAACTCTTTGCAACCCAAGGTTTAATATTTTTAAACCTTTCCTTTATCCTCCTCAACCATTCTATAGAATCAATTCCATCTTTATCTTCATTTCCATTAAATATGGGTATTTCCATTTTTGCCATTTTTCTTAATTGAGGTTTCAAACAAAAACCTTCAAATTACGACCTGAATATATTGAAAATAGTCTCAAAAATTGATCGTATTATTATTCCAACATATTGTCTTGTGTTTCATCTTTCTAATGACTTTTGAATCACCTAAATCTAATCTTCTAGTCAAAAGTTATATTTTTTTTCATAGAAACGGTTATATTATCTAAAAGAAGTGGCATAACCACAAAAACAGTGCCCAATATACAAAACGTCCTTTTGGAAGCGACAAAGCAGGTCAACCATCCTTAACCATCCTTGAACATGCCCTTATGGAAGTGGCAAAGAAGGACCAAAATCGCCCTTATAAGAGCGGCATACTAACACAGTAAATCTCTGGAAACTATAAAAGTTCAGGATATTAGTTCACTAACAGAGACCAATAAATCCTTTATATCTAACAACATACATTACTGACATTATATACTACTGAAAAGAGCAGACCAAACGGTGTTCAACAACCAACAGGAAACAATTCAGACTAAAATTTTAACAAAAGAGAAATCCATGGGCTACTTGGATTCCCCAAAGGGACGGGACGACAAACCTGAGCTGTTTGCACATTCCAATTTGACCACCCTCAGCTTGAGCTTATCAACCTTCACCTCCAAATTTTCCAATAGTTTGATAACTACAGATTCAGACTCTCTGACGGTGCGCTTGAATTCCTTTCTCAGAAATGCAAGGTTCCCTTCCACATTTCCCACCCTTCTTCCTCCTTCAGTATCGATTACATCCACCGTGCCTTTCAGCTTCTCCACTTCCTCCTGAATGTCGTAATCAATTAGTGCCGAAAATGATGATTCCAAATATTCAGAGGAGGCCATAATTTTTACAATGATACTGACCACCTTCAGCACCAACGCTCTCATACTCTTCTCATAGCTTGCCCTATTAACAAACTCAATTCGTTTGCAGACCAACCAGACCAAGGTTCCTCTTCCCTTCATCTTCCTAGAGTTTATATCTCTACTCCTCACGAATGAAAACACAAGACCACTAAGGATCATCATGCTTCTCATTAATTCACACATCACCTTACCCAATTCACGGTGCATCGACGAGACTGTTAACCTCTCGCTCGCATGCTTGAAGTGCTCCATCGTACAGCCATTTAATAGTGGCATGCCATTGCCATGAATGCCCATATGATGGCACATGTCCTTACCACACATCCACGCACATGTCCATGTAGAGTCCCTTCTCTCAGGCCCAGCTCTATGGAAGAGGGAAAAACCCATAAGACCCATTGATCTGGAGGGAGTCGGTGCTTAGCATGGATCCCAAGTTTGTCATTAAGTCCACCTCTTTGTTGTGGATCTTTTTTTTTTTTTTTACAAAAACGGTTATATTATTTATAAAAGATTCAGCTGAAGGCGCTGATCAAGAATACAGAAAAACCACTCAACTCCCCAACCTTAGACAAAATGAAGTTTAAGGAGGAATTTCCAGCCTAGTCGTAGAGTTAACTTTGAGTTCATAGCACCCTATGTAAATAAAATTATTAGCTGCTTTATCCGCCTTCACATTAAGCTCCCTGAGAACATGATAGAATTCAATCTTCCTGAACCTTTTAACCATATCTCTAATTCTTTTAAGCAGCCTTTCCATCCTCTCATGTTTACCCCTTCCTCTACCTCTCATTGCTTGGATAATTAGCCTCGAGTCTCCGATAACCACAGCTTCTTCCACTCCTACACTTTGCATCTGCTTAAGGCCTTGCCAGAGCCCATATGCTTCAGCCATATTATTTGACTCGTATCCAATATTCCAGGAGTATTCGATTTCCACTTTGCCTGTGGAATTTATGACGACTCCTCCTCCTCCCGCGTCTCTCGGATTCCCTTTTGAAGCGCCGTCAAAAAACAGTTTAAATAGCTTTCTTTCTTTTAACCAGTTTTCGAATTGGGATTTGTCCAATCTGATTTCCCAATTTTCCATCTTATTAATGACTATGCTATTGTTTTCTTGGATCTTGAAACTATGCAACCATAGTTTTTCCTTTTTAGACAGCTCGGCATTATTGTGCGGAATCTTGATGTTTCTTACCACCTCCCCGAGAAGAGCTTTGATTTTGACAATCACCTTCCATGCTGGTTGACTCCTATTCTGGAAGATTCTCTGGTTTCTTTCTAACCAGATGCTCCAGCATACAATTTTAGGCAATTTCTGCCAGCAAGCTCTCACCCCTTTTTTCCCCCTCAGCTCGCCCTTGTACATTCTTACCCAATGTATAAAGAAATCTTGATTATTCCCATTCCAATTAAACCCGTCTTCTTCCTGTATTATAACTTCCTTCCATATTGAAACAGAGTAAGGGCATTTAAAGAAAAGATGGGCAATGGTCTCTGAATTACCAGCACATAGAGGGCATCTGAAAGGGCCTGCGATGCCCCTTTTCTCCAGGTTCTCACCAGTCAGCAACCGTTGGTGGAGCAGGGTCCACGTGAACACGTCAATCTTAGGCAACGTGCAATTTAACCAATTATGGTTCCATATTACTGGATTCGCTGGTACCAAATAAGTTGCTGCAAACGTTTCATATCCCTCAGACGTTGTATAAATTCCAGAACGAATTCCCCAGCCCCGCCTATCATTCGAGCTTTTAGAAATCGGTGCTATGCCTGCTAAATGGTCAATCAGCTTCAATTTATCATTTTCCAGCATTTGTGGACAGTCCGGCAAATTCCACGATAACCAGCAATTAGAGTGGCTCTCGTCCCAGTTTGAAATGCTCCAGAGCGTTGACAAATCTCTAGCCTCCATCCATGACTACAAACGAGGCAGACTAGGAGGAGTCTTACCTAGGATCGGGTCCTTCCAGTAATTTATGCTTTTGCCGTTACCCGGAATCCAGAATAATTTTTCTATGAAGGGGGACAACGATTTCTTACACAACCTGAAGATGGGGGACCCTTTTTCCTTCACGTTACCACCTTCCAGGCATCTCAGCCTTGAACCTGGAAAATATTTTGCTTTGAGAGCCCTGCTACACCAGGATGGATTAGTTTGTAGCATATTCCAGAGTAATTTGGCTCCAATGGCCAAATTTTGATAAGTGAGGTCTCTGATTTGTAGACCGTCCTCGTTTCTGGGTAACTTAACTGTCTTCCAACTTACCAGAGAGTACTTTTTACTACCACCGTTGTTCCCACCGTTCCATAGAAAGGACTTCAGTAATGCCTCTATCTGGATTATAATTTTGCCCGGGGCTAGAAGCAGAGAGCATTGATAGAGCAAATAACTATTCAGGACAGCTTTGATTAGGACAACCTTCCCGGCTAGATTCAGCCAAGCAGTCCCCCAACCCGTAATTTTCTTCTTTATTTTTTCTACTATGGGGTTCCAGTCCGAGGTTTTTGACTTGGTTTTGACAATAGGCACCCCAAGGTACTTGAAAGAGTCCCAAATTACATTGCCATTCATATTTAATATTCTGGTTATATCGAACATTTCCCTCGGAGTAATGTTCCAGCCAAAGATCTGACTCTTCCTGAAATTAATTTTGCTTCCGGAGGCCTGGCAATAACGGTTCAGTTCAGCTTTGAATCGGCGAGCTATGATCTGGCTGGCTCCTCCCATTAAAATAGTATCATCGGCAAACTGAGAGTGGTTTATATCTTTGACTCCTATAGCCAGCCTTATGCCTGGCAGCTCCTGCTCTAGTCTGGCTTGTTCCAATTGGAAACTGAGAACCGAAGCCTGGATGGCGTAAAGTAGGGGGGAGAGTGGGCATCCTTGCCTCAGGCCTCTCGTAGCTTGGAAAAAAGGAGCAGCTCTCCCATTAACGAGAGGGGCAATCCAAGGCTTGCTGATACAAGCCTTGACCCAGGAGACAAACTTGGGATCAAAACCGAATCTCAGCATTACCTGGAGAAGGAAAGGATGGTTCACTCTATCAAAGGCATTCGCCAGGTCTAATTTCACCGCCATTCCTTTATCTCCATTCGTCAGGCTAGAATGGATGGCTTCCTGTACTAACGTGATATTCTCCCAAATTTTCCGTCCTTTAATGAATCCTCCCTGGTTCTCCGGGATAATGGCTGGCAGGATGTGCTTTAGTCTTGACGCCATGAGATTAGTAATTATTTTGTACCCTATATTACACAATGAGATAGGTCTAAACCTGTCAAAGGTCTTAGCGTCTTTCTCCTTTGGAATGAGGGCCAGGAAAGCTGAATTCGTGCTTCCTCCTATCTTATTGCAGCTCTGAGACTTTCTGATCATTTTCAGTAAATCTTTTTTCACGATGTCCCAGCAGAGAGTTATAAAGTTCACATTGAACCCATATGGGCCTGGGGACCTATCCTCCTCCATGTTGTCAACAGTATCTTTAACTTCCTCCATCGTGATGATTTGGGTTAGGCGTTCATTCTCCCTGCGCGTTATAGAGGTGGGGACGAGGCTCAGCAATTGGGCATCGCTGTCTACAGGCTGTTCATTGAACAGCTCGCTGAAATAATTTGTAGCTTCCTTTTTTATTTCATCAAATCGATTTATAGTCTTATCATTGACTTGGATTTCACGTACAGTATTCTGATTTTTCCTTATCGCTGTCAATTTGTGGAAATAACTTGAGTTTCTGTCCCCATTCTTCAACCATTTGCATCTGGATGTGAGGCTCCACCATTCAGCCTCCTCTCTACACGCCTTGTGAAGGTTCATCTGCAGCATTGTCTCTTTCTGGATGTCACTTAGAGTCACATCTTTGTCTTCCATATCTGCCTGGTGCGCCTCCAGCTCATGGGCAGCTTGAATCTTGGCAATGTTTGGTTTTGGAAGCGCCTTGGACCAGCATTTCAGAGTTTTTTTTAGCCTCCTCAGTTTCTCCTCCCAAACAAAGAAGGGAGAGCCGTTGACCGGATGGTCCCATGAATCTACTACGATCCGGAGGAAATCAGCTTGCTTGGCCCACATTGAATTAAATCTGAATGGAATGGAACCCAGGTTTTTTTCTTGGGTCATTTCCAGGAGGATAGGTTTATGATCGGAACCTCCAAGGGAGAGGATTTTGGAGGAAATAATTAGATCTTGTAGGAGAAAGGAGTCCTGAACCAAGAATCGGTCAAGTCTGGCCGCTATGTGCCCCGGCCCAAACCGCCTATTGGTCCAGGTGTATTTTCCTCTAGTTGGCTTGATATCAACGAGGTCCCAGCTCGAAATGATATCTTCCACTATATCTTTCATAGGATCTGTGGAGCTAGATCCCCCTCTTTTTTCATTCTGGCTGAGGATGAGATTCAGATCTCTGGCCAAAATAACATTACCCTGCAAATTGTTTCGTTCTTCACGGAGAAGATTCCAGCACTCTATTTTTTCACTATAAGAATTGGGAGCGTATAGGTTAATTAAACTTACCAGAGAATTGGTATCTTTATGCTTCAGCACTGTGAGGATACAATGAGTGCTATTTTTGATGGCTATTGCTTCGAGTTTCCTTTCATCCCATAGGGTTCCTATACCCCCAGATGCTCCTCTGGAGCTTAGAGCAGTAGCGCCTTTTTTTTTCCAAAATTTTTTACTGGTTTGGAGGAATGTTGTCTCCTCCAGTTTGGTTTCCTGAATCAGCAGAATGTCCGGTTGATGGATAGTGATTAGATCTAGCATGGCTTCTTCCTTGCCTTTGCTTCCGAGCCCTCTGCAGTTCCAGGAAATTGTCTTCATTACTTACTTTTGTGAGCTGTAGGCATCCCTTTCGAGGCATGCCCTTGCTGGTGAGTATTTCTTGGATTTTTCAGCATCTTTTCCAAGGTTGGCTGGGAACCTTGTAGCTTGTCCTTGTATGTTTCTTTCTCCCGTACTTCTCTCCTAGATTTCTTTCCTTTTGTTTTGTTCCATCTTGGGGTTGTTATTTCAATTTCCCCTTCTTCCTCTTCGTCCTCTTCCGAGTCCAGTTCTTCGTCGGATTTACCCTGGCTCTCTCCTGCTCTAGTTTCCACTGTGGCTTCCTCATTGTCTCTTCCTTGGTCTGAGATAACTGTTTCCGGTTCCTTGCTCTTTTCGGGGGTAGATCTGTCTTCTGATTCTGAGGGTTCCTCCCTTGCTTCCACTGGTTCTGTCGATCTTGGAGGCTCCTGGGAATTTCCAGATGGGCCACTCCCCTCACCTTTCTTTGGTCCCCCACCAATTTGGTTTTTAGCTCTGGATCTGTTCACCCTGTGCCATCCTTCCCCCTTCTCCTGCTGGTCCGGAGTTTTAGGACAGTTTCGGATGAATTGCCCGTACTCGTGGCACCCTCTGCACTTGAAGGGGAGTTGTTCATAGTCCAGTTTCTGAATGTGGGACCAGTTCCCCACCGTGAGATTTATGGCTTCTGGCAGTCCAGCTTCGAGGTCGACCTCCACACAGATGCGGGCACAAGCGTATTGGTCCTTTGGGCTGGCCATGTCGATATATTTTCCCAGAGCGTCCCCTATAGCTTGTAGGGATTTGGGGTTCCATCAGTGCATAGGGAGGTTGGGCAATCTGACCCAAACTGGGACGGCTTTGGGGGTATCGGCTTTTGGATCAAAGTCTGGCGACCATCCTTTGAGGTATAGACCTTGTGGCCCCATGAAATAGGGCCCGTTCCTGAAGATTAAATCTTTGTCATCTTTCGATTCAAAGTCAAAGAGGAAATATCCCCTTCCAATGGCGTAGGAGGCCACGTTTTTGGCTATAAGCGGTCGCCAGTTCCTCTGAACCCAGCTATCAGTGGTTTTGGGTGAGGGCCACAGCCCCGTGAACTGCTCGATCAGTGCCCGATCTGACAGAGATAGGGCAACTCGGATCGTTTCTTCCGGAGGGAGGGCTACCTCCGGCACATCTTCTATTCGCTTGACGAATTTCGGCACCTCTCTTTTCCCTGATCGCTTGGAATGATTGGCGATTAGCCTATCGAAGGCTTCCGAGCGGGTAGGCAAGGAATCGCCTACCTCCTCCACCATCTTGGAGCCCAACCCCTCCGGATCAGCTTCAAAACATGGAAACAGGGCCTCCGCCTCTTTCCGCAACGGACCGAATCTCAGATAGTTACTGGATTCTCAGAAACAGCCTTGATGGCACGGCCCTCGGGATCTCCTCCCTCCTCGCCAGGAGGCAGAACGCTCAGCCAAAGGAGGGCCCAGCGATCTCTGCAAGGAGCAATCACTCACTCGACCCCGGCCACTGCATGCAGGCTCGACCAATCGCTCCCAGCCTCTCGCTCACCTACCAAGAAACAGTAATCAGGCTGCTATCAGGCAGCGATCAGGCTGCGTCCTTGCATGCAAAACCAGTCTGCGTGCTTGCATGCAGATCGCCAATCAATCGAAAATAATAAAATATCGATTTTGAAGCTCAGCATCTTTCCTCTTTGTTGTGGATCTTAAGAACATGAAAAAAGTCAATTTTGAGAAAGTAACGGGGTAAGGATTGGATCTTTTTATCAGTTGACTGAGGTGCAGATGATTTGGCAGGGAGCTTTCGACTATTGCTTGGATAAGTATCCTCGAATCTCCCAACACTGTAAGCTTTGTAATTCTCTTGTTCTTGGCAATCACAAGACCTTGCCAAAGGGATAAGGCTTCAGCAATGTTATTTGATTTCATACCGATCCCGTAGGAGAAAGAGGTTTCTATTTTTCTGTTCGGGGTGAAGAAAACCCCCCCCCCCCCCCCCCCCCCCTGTCGCCCCGCTAGTCAAAAGTTATGTTAATCTCAAAAGAACATACCTTTGAAAACCCTAGTTTAGAGATTGTTTTCCTAGCCGACCTTTTATCGTATCTATGCATTTTAATCCCATCTACATCTTAGAATTCACTAATATTTATTCTTTGCAATGCCATGAGTCTGAACTATTTATGATGTTCCAATAAAAAGTTATGGCGAGTTTCCCAACACTTGTGATTTTTGGCCCTTTCAGGAAAGTGAAGGTGTGCGGCCTACCACGTGTCCAATTTTCCATATCAAAATCTAAAATTGCTACCATAAATACTATAATCTGTTTTCTTTCATATGAAACATGTTTCAATCAATTTAAAGCTTGTATTCTTCATATCTAACAATTTTCCTCAAAATACCTATTTGAGACTAGTTTTTGGACAACTTAGAAACCCTAACTTCCAGAGGGTATAACTACGAACTTGTAGCGAATCAATATCTGAAACATGTACCACAAACAGATCGATCTATATTCTACTTTTCCTCCTATTTTTTCTATCTTAAACATCTTATAAAAAAATTACAATGAAAATGCTAAGATGACTAGTTGTGGAGGCGTCCAAGTTCTGATACCATTTGTTGTGATCCAAATTCCCAAAAATAACATGGGACAATAGGCACACATCATGTACAACAACGTGAGTGTGGATCACAACTACAATCTATATAAGAAATATAAGTTACACAATAATTCTTTAAATAAGAGGCTCCTTCTCCAATTACCCCCAAGACATTCATATAATCCTTTCACATGTTCCTAGCAATTAATACATTACCCCTATATATACCTATTCACTTATTTCACATGTGGTCCCTTCAGTAGGGCTGACTACTATTACATATATATTTACATCAATACATACACATTTGCATCGATACATATACATTTATCCCCATATATCCCCATATATTTCCCCATCAGGTTCTATCATGTACATCAAACCCCATATATGACCACCTTTGGGTCATACCAGCTTAATTATAGGAATCAACCATACATTGTAAATGTTGTAATGTTGTATGGCCCACTCAATCACAAAGACTTGGCCTATATTTGAGTCTCCAAAAACTTGTATTTGATTGAATCCCTTATGTGACGTTAATTCCAAAAGGATCAACATTGCATACAATTTTGCATGATTGTTAGCTCCTAGCACAACAACTTACTGTAAATATAAATAACTTTATGTATGAAAAGGACCATTCCAATACCACGTGAACCTAGTACCCCTTGTATTGATCGATCAAAAAATACATAAGGGTTTCCTTTGTCAATATATGGCATTATAAAAAACCTAAACTTTTTAATCTTAGACAACTTGTTGGTTCCCTCCATGGCCACTCTAATTTTATGCGCCACTTATGCAGAGGTAGAACTCAAATCTTGAAAAACTATAAGATTCTTAGATATCCATATCCCATAACATAGGAGATCCGTATGTGTGATTAAATCATTTTCAATGATCCACTCCATCAGGTTTCCCCTAGTGTCCCACTGTCCCAAGTCTCTTTAAATCCCTAAGTTTTTGTAACTTCTAACCATACATCTTTGGAGAAAGAACAAGACATTCTCAAATGGTTCACTAATTCCTCACTTGATTTACAAAGGATACATCTATTAGGCCCTACCCAATTCCTTTCACTACAACAAAACCTTGTCATTAACTTCCCTTTTAGCTTCCTTTTTTGCTTCCATTTATGAAAAGGCGACGCTCTTTCATGGGATGGCGCTAAAGTCAATGTTATTTCCTGCACCATGTTTAGTACCATATTTATCACAAGATATCCTGAGTGACTAAATAAAATCAAGGGAAACTTTTCAAAAAGAATGCTAAGTAAGGTCAAAGGTTAAAAATAAGCCACTTGTCTCAATCCTCGCGAGTTGGATGGAATTTTAATTGTTTTAATTAAAATCTTTAATTTTCCCTCATAAAAGCCCCTCAATACCTATTATTTCATTATTTTCTCATTTCCTTTCTTTCTCTCTTCTTTTATCCACCCTTTCCTTTACCCATTAAGGTTTCCTCTCTTAGGATAGGGTTTTGTTTTCATGGAGGAGCCTCCACGAGGAAGAATATAATAGATTATGCGTCCCTTTTCCTTCTTCCTTAGTATTTTTCCCCTTTATTGATTTATTAATGTTTATTGTTCTTTTGTTGTTGTAGGTTTAGGGTTTCATGTATGGAGGAAAAAGTTTCATTAAATATCCTCCATAACAAAGGTAATGACTTCTCCCTTCCATTTTCCTCCTTCCTTCCTATTTATTTTATTTTAAATTATTCATTTTCTAATGTTTATTGTTATTTTGTTGTATTAGGTTTAGGGTTTCATGCATGGAGGTCATGGTTTCATAGTGGAACCTCCATAAGAAAATTAATGGCTTCTCCCATCCCTTCCTCTTTTGCTTTGTTTTTCTTTATTGATTTTCTAGTGTTTATTGTTTTTTTCTGTTATGCAAGTTTAATGGAGAAAGAAGAAAAAAATGATATTTTGGTGGTTTTCTTTAATTCATAGATCTAGTTCATGGGTATGTCTTAAGGAATACCCTTGAATTAATGGAAGGAGGCCCATGTTCAAATCCGTGTATCCATCTATCTTATTAATTTTCCATTTGTATTCACTTGTTTGCATATATAGGTTAGGTTATTTCAATCCAAATATTCACTTTTAAAGGTATATTTTTGTGGGAATGTATCTCAACTATAGTTCTTTAATACTTTTTCCAAGTGATCTAGGTTCAAATCCCAACATTCCCCTAACATTTTACATTTTAATTTTCATATTTTACCATTTTACATTTTTGTTTTTCATAAGTTCTAATTTACACTAGGTTAGTTTAGTTTCAGTTTAAGTTTGCACTTTTAATTCTAGTTTTTTGTGGGAATTTAGCTCAACTAGATATGTTACCTCTTGGCAAGTGATCTAGGTTCAAATCCCAGCATTTCCTTGCCATTTTTTCTTTTACTTTTTTTTTAAAATTAGTTTATATTTCCATAAATTTAATTTATTGATAGTTGGTACTAAATCAGGCATTAATACCGGTGCTCAATATTGCCACTAAATCAGACGTTAATTTAAGCTCTTGAAAAAATGTAATTTTGCATAATGTCTCCATTCCTTAGCCATACCTCCTTGAATATTTAACATTTAGATTGCCTTCCAACTTAGAATATAATCATCTCTCTACAACAACATGTCTTTAATAGTAAATCCCTTGGTCACGTAATGCATCAACATACCCTAATATATTCTAAAATTGCATTTGGAACCAATCCTAGGGTCCTTTCCAACTCCAATCTTACCTCCATCCCATACTTTCCATGCAACCTAGTTACTTAATAGTGCGTAAGCTTTAATCAAAGGTTTCTAAATGAAGGATTCCTTTGGATAATGTATTTTTTCCTACCTAAATCACTCTTCCATAGTTTTCACCTTGCCATATTTGGATTGCATAACATGATGCCACATCTCTTCATTATACACTAACTTCCAGAGACTTCTAACGGCAACTGTTGGACTAGAAATATGAATATTTTCAGGCTTCATCCCCCCTTTTCCTTTGGCAATTAAACTCTGATCCATTGACCAAATATATACCTCCCTTTACCCTCTTATCAATCCATATAAAAAACTTGAAACACTTGTTTCTTGTTTATTGAGAATTCCTTGAGGATTTTTGCAATGTTAGCTACTATAATATGATTCTCTCCAATACTGCCTTAACCGACGCTAACCTCCCCTACAAGACAACCATTGCACCACACTATAATTCTTACTTTCACTTTGTTGTATAGACATAACCAATCCTCATAATGATTATTGTTTAGTTTGAAACAGAAGCCCAAGTAATTCACCCATTCATCTAAATAAATGATCTTAAAGGGGAAAATAACACTAGCAGACTCAATGACCAACAATATGGACATATTCATGTTTATTTCCATAGCGATGGCCTTGCAATATATGTCTAGAAGTTCCTTTAATTTTTTTTAGGCACTTTACAAAAACATGGCCAAAGAGCTTAATATCATCTACCAAAGTAGATGCATAAAAGTTATAGTATATGCCAATATAGCCCCTTGAGTTCTTACTTCTTTTTACTATATTTTATGAATCAATTGTGTCCTTCAACCACTAGTAAAAATATAAAAAGAGATAAGCCGAATTCATATCTTAGCCCTTTGGCAGTGGTTAAAAAATCTAATGGGGGCATATTTATCAACACTGCAAAATAAACTAAAGATATGAAACACAAAATACAATTAACTATTTGTGGTTTCATTCCTATATAAATAACCAACAACCTCAAAAAAAGCCAATTCGTCTTGTCATAAGATTTGGATAAATTAATCATCGTAATTGTTATGACGAGCATTTCTGTTATGATTGTATGTAATCCTTCTTGTGGAATACAAAACATCATGAATTTGTTGATTAAACAAAAAACCAAGTTGTTAGTTTTAAATAAACCCTAAGAGAGCACCTTTCAACTTGTTAGAAATGATAGATTGGGATTCACAAATCTTCTTGTGAATAAGGGATATAAAGTTGGAATTTAAATATCCCAATACTTTCCTAGAAATTCTTGACTCTTCCACCATATGCAACAATTCGTGCTCCATAAGATCATAGAACCCCAAGTAAAATGCTACTAAAAGGTCATCTATACCATTACTTTTTCCTTTCTTGAAAAATGATAATACTGCCTATAGTTCCAATGAGTAACTTTTGCTTCCAACTTCTTAATCATATCCTCATTAGAAATAATGTGACATAAAATCAATATTTCTATAATTCCCCCAATGTTAAATGTCTCGAGGTCTTAAAATATGGTCCTAAAATAAAGTCTTCCCACTTCTACTATCTTCTTGAAATAACTAACCATGTTTTCATTTGCATGCCATATTTCCCATATTGTATTTTCATTTGCATGCCATCTTCTTGAATCCATAAGGGTCCACTTTTGAGTTTCCATTGTGCTTCTTCCTTTTCTAATAATTCCTTTCTTCTTCACTCAAAATCTCTCAAAGATTGTGTTCCACATATGAGAATACCCTTGCATTATTGTTTTCAAAAGGAGCAATTATACCTTCTTCCACTTCCTTAAGTTTTTTAATGACTTTAAAACAATATATTTTTTCACTCTTCTAATATTATGTACATTGCAGATTCTCTTTCCTCGTCATTGCAAGGTTTCAAATTTTTACTGACCACATCTCTAAACTCTGGACCATTCAACAAAGTGTCATTGAACTTGAGTGGGATTGAGGATTTCCACTCTTCCCTTTCCACTTTTAATAAAATAAGAGAATGATATGACATCTTCCCTTTACCCATCCAATATTTGATTCTCAATTGATCATTAAAAAGAGTTTCTACCATCAAGTATCTATCCAATGTTTTTGAGATCCCCTCTTTGAATCTTTAAGCATTTCTCTAGGTAGGTGAGAATTTCACAGGTTCCACATCAAATAATTGCATGGTCTCAAACAACTGAGTCAAATAGTCACCTAATAGATTTTTTCTTATAGTATCCCCCCACGTTTCCCTTATGTTAAGAGTTAAATTCAAAACACCCCCCATGATCAAATTGTCTCCTTCAAGGAAACAAGAATCAAGAAGAGAGTCCCAATATGTTTTCTATCTCTACAAGGCCCATAAATATTGGCAAGCCTCATAATATTACCTAGCTCCTTTGTAGTAAGCTCCACTACAATACCTGAAGACAACACTGAGGATGTGGAATGAAATTTAGAGTTCCATATTATAAAAATGCCTCTAGACATCCCTATAGCATCTAAAGTACAAAAATTCTAGTGCTTTGAATAAGTAGATAGGAAATCAACAACCTTATAGCCAGTGCAAATGGTTTCCCATAAAAGCATAATATTATGCTTACAAAATTTAAATAGTCTTTTGATGGCTAGTTGTTTGTGGGCACCCGCTGCCCCACTAATGGTAAGGGAAAGCACAATCATTGGGTAACCATAGGTTGGGATTTCCCTGCTCTAAGGGCCCTGCTAATAGCTGTCTATTGTTTTCCTTATCTAACTTCCTTCTCAAGCTTAGTCATGTTCAAAGTCATATGCGATTTCCTTTGAATAGAAATAGGAGTATCATTGTCCAAAGCCAAACCACCTTCGATCTCCTAAGATCTTCCTCTATTTCATTCTTAGAACACAACTGATAATTTGTTTTAATAGGAGGATTAAGAGTAGTTTTTTTAGAGCCCATAGAGGGATCTTATAGAAAGCATCATGATCTATACACAAAGAAGGGATATAATATTTAATCCTATTTTAATAACCCAAACCATATAAAGTGACAAAATATTGGAGTGATCCTTCAACTATGTTTAAAGTCTCCGTACCTTGTTTCTCATGAACCTTGTCAACCAATGGAGCCTCAACATTAGCTACAAATTCTAGGGTTTACCTTATTTCTTATGAACCTTATCAACCAATGGAGCCTCAACATTAGCTACAAATTCTAGGGTTTTATATGGATTGACAATGACAAACCTTCAAGTCTCGTTTTATATGGATTGACAATTACAAACCTTTAAGTCTCCTTTAGGGGTAGTTTGTTCCTCTTTTTCCAACAAAATTAGGATCACTAACCTTGTGCATAAAACACAAAGGGGGTTTTGAATTTTCTTACCTTCATAAATAAACGTTGGTGTTGGATCCATTAACTCTAGAGCTTCTCGAATTTAAAGATAATATTTTCCGATATGCATGTCTTCAATACCAATGAAATCCAACTATAGCCAAAGATTAATTACTACAATACCATCACTTTCCTACGACATTTTTCCTTCTTATTTACCTAAAGTTTTTTAAATAAACCCTCACCTTTCCCTTCATAAGAATAATCGGCTCTTATATTACCTATGTGATGGTGGATGTCGTACCAAAAGGGAAATTCCTAGTAATCAAAGTTTTTCCAGAATCTTCACGATCCCTAGTCAATCTCGAGTCGTCTAAAATGTCCTCACATAAATCCTTTCTTGCCTCCTATGACTCTTTGTCACCACTTCCACATTTTAGTTATTCCTTCAACTCATCAACTTCTTCCAAGAGAGAATTGATCTCAAATCTTCATATTATCCATTTTACATATGCAATGACATGTAAAACTTGACGCCCTTTGCATCCATGAAATAATTAGACTTTATTAATACTAATCATTGTAATTAAATCTTAATTAATATAAGTTGATCGATACAATAATAAATAAAACATTTCATACATCTAAGATCATAAATGCTAGAGATTAAATATTGCATGATGAAAGAGACGACACATCTAAACTAATGCTAGCATGCTGGCATGTTTGATAGGAATGCTCGCATATTTTGGGAGAATTTACCCAATTATGAATAATTACAAATGCAAAAATTATTATACAAATATGCATGGTATCATAAAAATCTCACATATTTAGTGACAAGCTTTAGTTAAGTATGTTTATTAAAACTTTATTAAAGTTTGTGTGACTAGAGTATGTCAACTTATTAGTGTTAGTTTTTTTCTCTTTTTTCAACCACCCAATAAGCATTATTAACTGCATTGCTAACGAGTAAACCTCGCAGGCTGAGGCCAACATTAATCTTGGTGCAAGACATAATTAATGGAAATGGACTATCCCCCATATGCAGGTGATAGCCATGTGTTGGCACATGGGATCTGTGCTAGTTGTTAACCCATGCACCAACACGTGGACAAGGGCCTGGAGGATTAAATTGGAATTTGTTCAGCTTTATGAAGATCATAAGTACCACTTGGAGAATCCATTTCTACTCTAACCTGTGGGGTTGGAAAGAAGACTTATCAGGCTATCATAGTGAGAAGTTTAAGACTTTAAGGATCCGAAACTTCGAAAACTTTGGAGATACAACAGAATTAATATCAGACATTTCTGCAGAAGAAATTGGAAAACTAGGGCTTCCTGTTTCGAGAGCTTCCCTCCAATGTTTTCAGAAAAGGAGTACATTGGACAGCCCACATTGAAAAGGACCATCTTTCTATCCAATCAGAAGTTTGAAATTCCAACTTTTGAAAATTAGGGTTTCTCTAACAAAACCTAGATCAGCCAGCGCTAGAACCATGAAGGACACCTCAAATTGGTAAGATCTAAAAAATTTCTATTTACATTTAAGATTCTCATTTCAAAATGACTAATCACACCGTCTTGATGACAAGCTTGGTAAAGCTGACAACTTCCGAGTATGGAAGTATAGGACCTCCGTGGTCCTTGAAGAAATTGACTTGGATCGGTATTTCAATAAGGAAGTTCTAGGAGCAAGAGGGAGATGAGGCTAAGGCTAGAGCTAAGAGAATCATTGTAGATTATATTAAAGATCATCTCATCCCTCATGTGTCATCCTTGAAGACACCAAAAGGATGTGTTCGATGCTATGACGAATCAATCGAAGAATAATAAGATATTGTTATAACCACCTTGAATGGCCTCCCAAGATCATGGGATTCATTCATTCAAGGAATGTGTGCCAGAAGTAAGTGATTACCTTCAGCAGACTCTGGGAAGAGTGCACACAAGAAGAAGCTCGACTCATAATAAGAGAAGAGAAGATGGGAGCAACTAAAGATCAAGCTCTCACGATTCAAAGAAGATCCCTCAAGCGATGAGGAATATGGAGAACTCAATTATTGAAGAACCTCTTATCCATCTTAGCATTTGGATAAGAAATGATGTTGTTATGAATGAAGAAGATCATGAAGTTGAAGGCTCAAGAAGGATTCTACCCACGAAACAAATAAAGATAAGTATTCAATTGTCATTCCATGATATTGTTTGGTTATTCATTTGTTTATATTCAGTTGATGTGTTATGCATGTTTGAGTATTTGCATTTATACTACTGAAATGCACATGATGGGTAAGAATTCAATGATGTTGTACAGCATTCCATTACTACTTATCTAGATTGAAACCTATTTGCTGGCATATTTGGAATAGTACACACTCTCAATAACATTAGGGTAGAATGCATCTAGAAGTTATTGTATGCATACATGACATGGATGAATGTTGTAGCATTGGCTAAAATAGTCGCATGGCTATGTGACATATATTTGTCACTATTAATATGTTTTGGAAATTATGATATGTTTCTAATCATGCAAATGAACTTGACTTGTAGATCATTCCAAAGAACAAGTAACGACAATTCAGAAGAGGAACCTGAAGTTCCTGGGTCAAAGACACCATAGAGAAATAAAGAGCTTCATAAGAATATAAAGAGAACGGTAGATCCACCTCGAGAGATGAAGACCACCGTGGGCATGAGAAATAATCCAAGATGAAGAATAGTATGATGATACTTCCAAAGAAAGAAAGAGGCCTCGGACACACTCTAGTTATGTGACACTATTGAGCGGCATCATCAATGCAGAGCCTTCCAGCTATGAAGAAGTAGACAAGAAGAAAGGGAAGGAGACTATGATCAAAGAGTACCAGTTCAAGAAGAATGATGACTAGGATGCAGTGTCGAGACCTGAAGGGAAGTCCGTAGTGTCTTCCATATAGATCTACAAGATCCAGCATGTAGTAGATGGACACATCATGGGATACAAGGAAAGATTCATAGCATGAGGCTTCTCACAGAGAGAAGGCATAGACTACATTTGCACCAGTGGCGAGTCAAGTATACATAGAGCAACCACTGGGAGTTGAGACACATGACAAGAAAACTCATGTGTTCAAATTAAAGAAGGCATTGTGCAAGCTCACAGATGGGTGCGAGAAGAACTTTTCAACAAAGTTCAAGATAGAGGATCTTGGTATCCAGTGTCCCTAGATGGATACATATAATATTAGTAGCAGAGGTAGCTACTTGTCACTCCATTATAGAATGTTTCAATACATAGAGTATGAAAGGCGCAGGGAGAAGGAGACTTGCTCCTGATAGGAAAAGAGGAACTCATTAAATATGCAAGAAGGAGACTTGCTTCCAAGTTCGAGATGAAGGAATTGGGTATGATGCACTACTTTCTAGGAATGGAGGTGTGGTAGAGTGCGGATGGAGGTGAACATGTCTCGAATCCATCATGAACTGGCTCAATGTTTTCATGGCAAAGCAAATATCTGGTCTTGTATTTGTTAGGTACATCAAGGACCCAATCATCTAACGATACATCATGGAATCAACCGACTCTGATGAAGCATCAGTCAATAGCTTCAGGTTTGATGCCATAGGTGTGGCCATGGCCTTGCAGTCCATCATCCCGAACCTCTTCAAGATATCCACTAGATACTTCCCTTGTCTGAGGGAGATTCCATCCGCACTCTGCCACACCTCCATGCCTAGAAAGTTGTGCATCATACTCAAGTCCTTCATCTCGAACTCGACAACAAGCTTCCTCTTCGTCTCATTGATAAACCCATCCTCATCTGTCACAAATACGTCATCTACATACAGTAAGAGTATCACTAGGTTCCCTTCCTCAACCTTGTAGTAAAGGTTGGAATTCACTTTACTCTTGGTAAATCCCAAACTAGTCAGGAAGTTGTCAATCCTATCGTACCACGTCTTGGGTGCATGTTTCAAACCGTCCAAGGCTTTCTTCAATTTGTACACATGATTCTCCCTATCATGTGTCTCAAATCCAAGTGGTTGCTCCACATACACTTCCTCTACCACTACACCATTCAAGAATGCGGTCTTGACATCCATCTAGTGTATCTTCCATTTCATCACTGCAGCTAGAGCAAGTACTAATCTGATGGAAGTGTATCTGGCTACAGGTGAAAAAGTTTCTTCATAATCTATCCCTTCCTTCTGGGAGAAGCCACGTGCCACAAATATCGCTTTATATTTCTCTATGTTTCCATCTGCAGCGTGCTTGATCTTGTAGATCCACTTGGAAGTCACAACATACTTCCCTTCTGGTCTTGGGACGACATCCTAGACATCATTCTTCATGATCAACTAGTACTCCTCGATCATCACATCCTCCCATTCTTTCTTTTATGTCGCTTCTTCATAGTTGGAAGGTTCTTTATCAATGATGTCACACAATAGGGCTACATAACTTGAGTAGGACCTAGTTCTCTTCCTTTCTCTATGCATTTCTTCTGGAGCGCCATATCATTCTGCACCTTGGATAGCCTCACATACCCATGCTGGTTTTCTATTGTAAGAATTCTTCTCACGGGGTGAATCTATTGGTTCCTGAGGTTCTTCCAATTCTCGATCTTCTTATGTATTTGCTTCAATCATTGTTTTATCTCGAATCCTGGGTACTTCTGTTTCTTCAAGATCTTCAACTAGTGTCTTTCTAAATTTGTTGTAAGCCGAGTCTTCATCAAATGTCACATCCCTGTTGATGTCAATCTTCTTGAATCCTGGGAAATATATTATGTAAGCCTTTGACCTTTCAATGTATCCCACAAATATACCCTTCTTTCCTGAAGGATCTAACTTCATCCTCTTTTCTTTCGAAATGTGTATGTACATCAGGCAGCCAAATATTTTGAGATGGCTGACTTCTGGTGTCTTTCCAGAGAAGACTTATTCTGGTGTCTTGTTCTCAAGCACTCTATGCGGAGTACGATTCTGTACATACATAGTTGTCCTAGCACCTTTTTTCCCATAGATGCATAGGAATATCCTGATAATGAAGCATTGCCTTTGCTACTTCCATAATCGTTCTATTCTTCCTTTCTACAACTCGATTTTGTTGTGGATTATATGGAGTGGTCAACTGATGCAAGAGCATCGTGGCATGCCAACAATGTGATGAGTTGGTCACATGTTGTGGCATATTTTTGGTTGTTTTGTTGAGTCATAGTTTGTTAGCGCTGGCAGGAATGATTGCGGATCATGACTCACTGTGAGGAGATCAAACCACAAGTTGTTTGTTGTGACAGGGATGTTTCATCATGCTTTGTAGTTGTTGTTTTCTTGTTGCATGACCACTTGGTGGGGTAGGTAACAGTTTAGCTTAAATAGGCAGGTTAGAGAAGTGTGAGGGGTTCTGTTCTTTAACGTGGGAATTCCAATTTGTAGAGAGAGAGTTGGACCTACGTCTGGTTCCACTTGTAAATATTTTGAAAAGACTGAAGAAGGACAACCGAGTTGTGTGTTTGTGGTGTTGTTATCCTATATGCATGTGCTGTTTGAACTATTTATCTGTGTAGAGCCGACTTCGGTAGTTTTCTGAACATTTGTGTATTTCTATGAAATTGTTGATTCATGCATTAAATTTTTGCTTGAATAATTGAAATAGGCCATATATGCATGCATAGAAGTGTTAGGATAATGAATCATGAAGATCGAAGGCTGGATTGATTGATCCTATAATCAATCAACGCAGAACGCAAATTGTCTGTCATTAACGTGTCTTGCTGAGAATGGATGGCGGGGATTGAATCCGCAGAAGAAGATTTGATGGTCCGGGAGAGATCCGCAATGGAAGTTGCGAGGACGATAACGGATCTGCAAAGTTCTTTGATATCCACATCAAGGAGTAGATCGACAGCTGTGGTGAAGGCCGCACAGATCGGACGGTTGTAAAAAAAATGCGGGAGAAAAACTACGGGAGACAACTTGCAGGGGAACAACTTGGAAAGTTGACATCCCACAACCCGCATGCGGAAATCCTGTTGTGGAAACAAAGTTGCGGAAAAGTTGTTGCAGGAAAAAAATTGTGGGGAGGTAATTTAGAGTTGAATTTGGTCAAGGGTTGAATTTGGTAATCCTGCTAAGTGTAGGAGCAACCAGATCCTGTAAGTGTTGGTTGGGTTAGTTGTGGTTGATCCGAATTACAGCAATTTTAGTATCAGAGTGAGGAGAAGCTCATGTGAGAGAGAAGTGTAGCAGTAGAAGCCCAAAAGGATCAAAGAAGAGTGCTCAATAGGTTCTAGATAGAGGACCAGTGTTACCAAAAGACCAAGTACAAAGAAGGGGCTTGGTGAGGTAAGTTGTAGCAGTGTGAAAGTGAATTGTTATTGTAGAGGCTTAGTGCAAGAGGATAGCTACACGCGTAGGCAGAGCAAGAGGTCGTGACAGAGGTCGACCAGCGCTGAACCCAGAAGTTATGGAGGAAATGAGGGAGCTACGCGCATGTTTAGAAGCCATGGAGACAGACATATGAAGAGACCCAGAAGCAAAGGATGTAAGTGAACCTGAGGATGAAGAGCAAAGAGAAGAAGCTGCACCTATGCAGGAAACACCTGAGCTAAGGTATTTCATATCGATTCTAGGAGCAACTTCAAGGCCAAAACCTGAGTTGTCTACCTATGATGGAAGTCTCATTGTTGAGCATCTCATTGATTGGATCAGTGAGCTATATAAGTACTTTGAGTACGATGAGATTGAAGAAGACAAGAGAGTCAGATTGGCTATGACAAGATTGAAAGGGCATGCATCCTTGTGGTGGGATAGTGTGCAAGCAGAAAGAAGGAGGAAGAATAAATCATTGATAAATAGATGGGATAGGATGGTAGCAAAGATGAGGGCTAAGTTCTTGCACAAATATTACCAGTTAATTCTGTATAGACAGGTACAGAATGTTAGACAAAGATTGTTAACAGTGAGAGAGTACACTAAAGAGTTCTACAAAGTAAACCTAAGGGTAGGATATGTGGAAGAGTCAGCAGAAAAGGTTGTTAGATATGTTAATGGTCTAAGGATAGATATCTAAGAAGAGATCAGCATGATATCACCTAGAACAATGGAGGAGGTGTATCAATGTGCCTTAAGGGCAAAAGAAAAGATAGCGAGGAAGCAGAGCTTCAACAGGGATCGATCTTCAACCAGAGGAAGAGGACAAGTACCTGGAAGAGGAAGATTTGGAGCACAGAGGGGAGAGTCTAGTAACTCTAACCAGCAAGAGCAACATGGTAGAGGAGGTGACTCTAGCAGAAGAGGACCTGAACAAGGAGGTAGAGGTAGAGAAAGAGGCAAAGGAAATGTCTATATGTGCTACAAACGCAACCAATTGGGGCATAGATCATTTGAATGTCCAGGGAAGGAAGACGTAGGACAAAGAGGAGCCTATGTAGCTCAGAATGAGCAGCAACAAGAAAAGTCGACAGTGGTGAAAGTTTTGCCAAAGACAGGAGAGGCCTTGCAGATGAATAAGGTCTTGTTGAAGCCTATGAAGGAGCAAGCAGAGCTTTCTCAAAGAAAATATTTATTCAGGACCACGTGTAAATTCCAAGGAAAGTGTTGTAAGATGGTGATTGATAGTGGGAGCACTGAAAATCATTTTTCCATAGAGATGGTACAGAAGTTGAGTTTAAGAAATACCAAGCATCCTGTTCCATACAAAGTATATTGGTTAAATAAAGGACATCAAATCCTGGTAAGTGAGCAGTGTGAAGTTGATTTCCAAATAGGTCCATATAAGGAGAAGCTTTTGTGCGATGTTATTCCCATGGATGTTTGTCATATACTGTTAGGAAGACCATGGCAATTTGATAAGAAAGTGATTCATGATCGTAGGAGTAACTGCCATAGATTTGAGCAGAATGGGATAAGACATGTACTTCACCCTTTACAAGAAGGTGGTAAAGCAGGATAGTCAACACCAAAAGTCCTGATGTTGTCAGGAAAAGAATATTTGCAACATATTGAGAAGGAAGAGTCAAACTAGGTTGTGGTATGCAAACTGAGAGCAGTGACAATGAAGACTAACGTGACAGATCTACCAGAGGAGATTCAGGAGATGCTGAGTGAGCTTAGTGACATCGTGGTGGATGATTTACCCAATGAGTTACCGCCGAGGAGGGATATAAGCCATCAATTTGATTTTATTCCAGGACCCAGTTTACCAAACAAGGCAGCATATAGGTTGACACCTCAAGAGAATGAAGAAGTGAGGAGACAAGTCCAAGGATTGTTGGACAAAGGATTTGTCCAGAAGAGTATGAGTCCATGTGTTGTACCAGCAGTACTGACACCAAAGAAGGATGGTGAGTGGAGGATGTGTACTATCGCCAGAGCAATTAACAAGATTACTTCCAAATATAGGTTTCCATTACTAAGGATATATGACATGATGGATTTCCTAAGTGGGGCAACGTGCTTTTCAAAACTGGATTGAAGAATGGGTATCATCATATCAGAATCAGAGAAGGATATGAGTGGAAAACAGCCTTTAAGACAAATGATGAGTTGTATGAGTAGTTGGTCATGCCATTTGGATTGTCCAACGCACCAAGCACTTTTATGAGATTGATGATTGAATTCTTAAGAGATTTCATAGGTAAGTTTGTGATAGTTTACCTTGATGACATTTTGGTTTTCAGCCAAACAGAAGAAGAGCATCTGAAGCATCTGAGATATGTTTTACAGAGGCTGCACTAAAAAAATTTGTTGGTAAATGTGAAGAACTGTACATTTATGAAGCCAGAGCTAGTATATTTAGGTTTTGTTATCTCAAGAGATGGGTTGAACATGGATCCAAAAAAGGTGCAAGAAATCATTGATTGGCCTTCACCTAGGAACATATTTGAGGTAAGAAGTTTTCATGGATTGGTAAGTTTTTATAGGAAATTTATAAATAATTTCAGTGGTATTTGTGCATCTACAGTCGAGACAATTACAAAGGATAGACAACTATTTCAATGGACAACAGAGGCTGAAAGGAGTTTTCAGTTCTTGAAGAAGAAGATCATTGAACAACTAGTATTGAAGTTACCAGACTTCAAACACCCTTTCCAAGTAAAGTGTGACGCCAGTGAAGTAGCAATCGAAGTTGTGCTCAATCAGGAGGACAGGCCTATAGCGTATTTAAGTGAGAAGCTGAATGATGCAAAGCAGAAATATTCATCTTATGACAAGGAATTTTATGCTATTGTTCAAGCAATCAAGCATTGGAGACATTATTTGATGCCTAGATAATTTGTGTTATATTCTGATAACCATGCATTGTAGTACATTATGCAACAACCTAAGTTGAACTTGAAACATGTCAAGTGGGTTGAGTTCTTACAGAGCTTTAACTTTGTGTTGAAGCACATAAGTGGACAGTCAAACAGAGTAGTCGATGCCTTAAGTAGGAGACTGCTGATTGTGCAAGAGAATTAGATCCAAGTCTTGGGATTTGAGCATTTAAGGGATTTGTATGAGACTAACATTGATTTCCAGGAGGCTTATAGGGCTTGTAAGAATCCAGTCGATGTGGACAAAGAGCCATGGATGGAGTATACGCTACAAGATGGTTTACTCTTTAGAAATAGTAAATTGTGTTTACCAAAGTGTTCCATGAAAGAGAACTTGATACATGAAAAACACAATGGAGGTATGGCAGGTAACTTTGGAAGTGATAAAACCTTTGGACAGGTAGGTCCTTTATATTTTTGGCTAAGGATGAGGTCTGAAGTTGAGAATTTTGTAAGTAGATGCAGAGCATTCCATCATGCTAAAGGAAGAAGCCAAAACACAGGGTTGTATGCACCATTGCCTATGCCAACTACGCCTTGGGATTTTGTGAGTATGGACTTCATTGTGGGTTTAACAAGAACTCAGAAGGGACATGATTCTATCTTCATAGTTGTTTATAGATTCACTAAGATGGAACATTTCATTCCATGCTACAAGACTAGTGATGCTACACACATTGCTAACTTGTTTTTCAATGAAGTTGTGAAGCTACATGGTTTACCTATAAGGCTTGTATCAGATAGAAATGTGAAGTTCACAGGTCATTTCTAGAGGACCTTGTAGAAGAATTTGGGTACTAGACTGGACTTCAGTTCAGCATATCACCCACAGTTTGATGGATAGACAGAGGTAGTTAATAGGAGTCTGGGGAACCTGTTGAGAAGTTTGATTGGAGACAGTCCGAAGCAGTGGGATAGAGTATTAGCTCAAGCTAAGTTTGCCTATAATGATTCACCAAACAGAAGTACATGGATGAGCCCATTTCAAATTCTGTATGGAATGCATCCAAGAGGAGTGTGTGAACTTCGTGACTTAGGTCAAGTGGAGAAAAGGAGTGCTGATGGAGAATAGTTTACAACGAGGATCAGTGAACTACAAGAGCAAGTGAAAGCAAGGTTACAGTAGAGTAACACCAGTTACAAGGCCAGAGAAGATTCCAAAAGGAGAGAGAAGAACTATGAAGTAGGAGATTTGGTCTTAGCCTATCTAAAGAGAGAAGGATTTCCAAAAGGAGAGTATAACAAGCTGAAGATGAAGAAGATTGGACCCTGCAGGATACTCAAAAAATTCTCAGGAAATGCTTATGAGTTAGAGATGCCTACTAGAGTGGGTATTTCACTAATCTTTAATTTTGCAGATCTATATCCTTATGTAGCAGGTGATATTGGACCCTTTGCAGAAGGTGAAGATCCTTCTGAAGACCTACAATGGATGAGGCAGACGCCTATGGCACAGCCATTGGAAGTTGAGGCCATTCTGGACACTAAAGTGGTAAAGAGTACATGGAAGAAGGACTATCTAGAGATCCGCAGAAGAAGATATGACGGTCCAGGAGAGATCCGCAATGAAAGTTGTGAGGATGATAATGGATCTACAAAGATCTATGAGATCCGCACCAAGGACTAGATCGACGGCCGTGGTCAAGGCTGCATAGATTGGACGGTTGTAAAAAAATTGTGGGAGACAAGTTGTGGGGGAACAGCTTGGAAAGTTGACATCCCGCATCCCATAACCTGCATGCAGAAACCCTGTTGCAGAAACTCTATTGCAAAAACAGAGTTGCGAAAAATTTGTTGCTAGAAAAAAATTGTAGGGAGGTAATTTAGAGTCGAATTTGGCCAAGGGTTAAATTTGGTAATCCTGCTAAGTGTAGGAGCAACCAGATCTTGTAAGTGTTGGTTGGGTTGGTTTTGGTTGATCTGACATGCACCATCAACTCCCTATTAATCCTTGACTCTCTGCATAATTCCTTGAATTCATCCAATGTGAATTCTCCACCATTGTCTGATCGAAAGGTCTTTATTTTCTTTTCTGTGTGGTTCTCAATCAAGGCTTTGAATTACTTGAACTTACTGAATACTTCATCCTTGCTTTTCAAGAAATATATCCATGTCTTCCTAGAAAAGTCATCAATGAAAGAAACATAATATACATACCCACTCAATTAAATGGATGACATCGAACCGCATACATTGGAGTGGATTCTTTCGAAGATTCCTTTTCCCTTGCTCTTGCTACTTGGAAATGTCTTCTTTGTGTTCTTTCCCTTCGCACATCCTTTGCAAATGCCTTCATGATTTTCCTGTATTTATGGAAGACCTTCAACAACTTTGCTTGCAAGTGGTAGTTCCCTATAGTGCACATGTGCAATCCTTATATGCCAAAGTTCACTTGGTTCTACTGAGTCATAGACCAAAGCTTGTTATGGTCAGCCCTTTATTTTGTATAAGCCACTCTCTTGCTCTCCAATCGCTACTGCATCATCTATGGTATTTCCCTTTGACCACATAAGGACTTGGCCATCTACAAATGCAACCCTCATACCTTTTGCATCCAATGCATATACGGAGAGAAGATTCTTCTTTAGTCCTGGTACAAACAAGACATCCTTCATCTTCATAGATTTTCCAAAATCTAGCTTATAGGAAGCTTCACCACTTCCTTTTATAGGATACAGGTAGTCATCCCCAAGTTTCACTTTGTGGGGTGACTCATGTTCGGATAGATTCACAAAGGATTCTTTAAATCTTGTCATATGCTTGGAAACCCCATTATCTATGAGCCAACCATTAACATACACCATCAATCATTCAATTCATGTATTCATACATTCATAAAGAACTGCATTTACATAGAGATATGTCAAAATAGGATTTCCTTTACTCAATATAAGGAATCTATACATTCACATGATCCAGAATCTACCTTCTTTATCTTCATAGACCTAATACAACTCCAATCAGTGTCCTTGGCCTGATTTCACACTATTTGGATACACTCTTAGCCAGATTTAAATTGTTTGGATACCTTTTGCTACGTCTAGCCTCCTCCTCTTTCTCTACTCCTATGCCTCATAGGCTCGCATACATATATACAATTTGTTTCATGAACCACTTTTGGTTCAGATTCTATAAATCCTCAACAATCTGCTAACTAATTCTAAATAAGCAAAACTTTTAAGCCTATCCTATGAATCATTGCCATTAGATGAGGGATTTGTTACATGACTCAATGACTCACATAAATGACTAATCATCCATATAGAATCACACTCAAACATATGTTTATTTACAATATAATATTCCAAGGATTATTAATTCAGGTAATGAGGACTCCTTCTAGGTCTGATCCAAACATTGGACTTGTACTTGGATACAGAGCAGGATTCTCCTGCTTCAGATTCCCCAAGAAGAAAGAAATGTGACCTCCCGGTGATAATATTCCATCTTCAGTATGCCTAGATCCCAAAATTTGTGTTGAATCTTTCCATTTGCTTCATGGTTTTGTCGTTGTCTTGTTACTGGCTGAAATTTTCCTGGTTTCCATACTTTTTGCTGCAATGGTCCACTAGCCTTGCTTTTACAATCTTTTTCTGTCATTTGTCTTCCATTGTTGTTTTGTCTCTTTGCTCTGCTGATGTAAATATTCATTCTTTCTTCATGCCTTCTCTCAGACACCTTCACCATCAACATCCTTAGTTCTTCAATCTTCATTTCCAGTTTGTCCTTTGGTTGGTACACTTGCATCTTCTTATTCTGAAATTGTTGTTGTTCTTTTGAATCAGTTGAATAAGCCATTCCTCTGTAGTAACTTGCACTTGATTGTTGTAACAAAATCATATCATTACAAGACAATTCAATTCCTTGACCTTCCTTATTTCCCCCTCCAATGTTGTAACTAAGCATTTCTATGCTTACATCCATTAAGCGGTCATCTTTATCAATCCTTAGATTGATAAACCAATCTTCTATCATTTCTAACTCTTCATCATACATTCTGAGACTAGAAAGTTTCTCTTTGTCTGCATAACCAACTCTGCAACAACAAGTTCTTCTAGGTACTGATTATCCTTTTGAGACAATATGTTCTCTTCCTTTGTTATGAGATTTTTCTTCCTCTGTCTACCTTCACTTTCTTCAATTCCTGCAAACACACACCAAAAATCAGTTTCAAAAACATGAGACTTTGAAGTCCCTGCCGATATTTTTTCTAGCATCCTCCCTTTGTGTTGGTCTGAACACAACATCAAACCTTCACCATCATCAATTTATTCAACAGTCTGAGCTACAAGCTGCATACAATCTTCATCGGATACCATATCATCTCTCACTACAACAAAATTATATTATGTTGTCATGCTTTTGGAAAGCACGTCTTCTTCTTCTTCTTCAAACTTCATGATAGTCCAAGGTTATTGTTCAACATTTCCCTTCATCAAAAAGCAATTCTGATTCTCCCCTATAGACATGTCTTTGTACATTTATTTTTCTTCCTTCATCTTCATATCATCCCCAATTGACTGTGTTCCTCCATCAAGAAACTCATCAATGAGTCCCATTTGCTGCAATACCTTAGAACTTTCCTCATTTGAGGGACTTTCTTCATCATATCTGACTTCATCAAATTTTAAGACATTTTCAAAATACTGCCTATCATCTGCAACAAAAACTATAATCATAAACAAATCATCAGTCTCAAAAACATAAGACCCCTTGGTCTCATTTGGCCTCATTTCCTCCATAAGTTGATATGTACTTTTTACAAAATCCATGAGACTTTCAGTTAGTCTCTCTTCGTCATCCTCACTCACATCTTCTCCAAGCAAAGGACCATGTTCATGTTCACATACCAAAGCATCTATCTCAGACTCATATATCATGAGTTATTCTTTCAATATGATAGACATCCTTTGTTGTAGCTTCATCTGTCATGAATGCCATCTTACATTCTTCTTTTTCATGATCCAACCATACCTTTGGTTCTTTTTCTGTAGCAGCATATCCAAATGAATAAGTTGCAATCCTATGTCAACTAATTCTCTGTCATACTCCTCTTGACTCATCATGTTGATGTCTTCTGCCTTGACATATTTTCTTATGTTGTGGCTTGTCTTTGAACCTTTGCAATGACTTCCAATAGTCATCATCTCCATTTTCTCTCTCTTCCTATGTGAACTTCATCTTGTTCACTTGTGGATTGATCCCAAGGCTCCTCTCAGCAAGTCTTCATACCTACTACTATACCTCAAAAAGCTATCTATCCTTGAGCTTGTCCTTTTGGTATCTTAGATTCTTCTCCTTTAGAACCTCTTGAGCAACTTCCTTTGCTCTTCTTGGATTATGCAGGTCAACTTCTTCTCTGAGAACATTCAACTTGTTCCCTTTCTTGTCCAACCTCTGTTGGATCCTTAGGTTCTGCCACTGCTTTCTCTTTTCTCCAAGAGTTCACAAAATATTCATCAAGAATACAATTATGCTTGATACATCTCGTCTAGCTTCCATCACTGCTATCAAACCTTTCTTGTTTGTTTCAACAAATTCTTATAACCAGAGTCAAATAAAATATCAATCAGTCCATACCTTTAAGACTGTTCCACTTGTATAGTTGGCTGAAATTTTTTCCCCTATATGCAATTCTTGATTTAAATCAAATCTGAATACTCTCACCTAACCAACCCTCTCAACACAATTGTTAGTCTTCAACTTTAACATAAATTGAAAATCAGAGTTTGATTTACCTCTTTGCTCTGATCTAAGCTCTAACAATCTTCACGCGGAATCTTCTATACTCTGCTACCTTCACACATGATTCTTTTTCTGCTATGATACCACTTGATGCTAGACTAACAACTAGATGGCCTTGTATATCCTAATTAGTAAAAATTACTGATTAAAATCTTCTTACGCAAGCTTATTCCCTCAATTCAGGTTTCCTCAAATTTGTTTCCGCAATTGAGTTTAGGCAACAACCTTTCCACAAGCTCCTTTCTGCAATTGCGGGTTGTGGGTATGAAATTCCCAATTTTCAAAAACTGATTTCTGTAATCTTGCGACCGTGACAGTCCTTTCTGCAATTGGACTGTGGATTGTAGATTGCGGATATACCTTCTCATTTTTCCCAAAATTGGGCTTCCACAATTTTCCTCCTGTAAGTATCTTTGTACAACTCCTGAGAACCATCGATCTCTTACGGAATGTTTCCTGGTCGTTGATCTTTCATCAAGTAAGGAACTTCATTTTTCTTTGTGGATCGCTTATCTCCCATGCACATTCACCTTGTGATCTCCTTCCATATAATCGATCCATTTTTGTCTTTTAATCTATATCGTCGAAATCTCTATCAAATGAAATGAATGTAATCTCTGCAATATTGTGTTGATTGATCAAAGGTTCGATCAATCTACTCGATCTACCTTCATCTGGACTTGATCTTCTTCGCTAGATCTATCCATAGCTTTGATAGCTTCATCCTTCACGCAACTCTTTAAATTTGTTCATCCAGGGAATCAATCCAAGGGTTTACACAACAAACATATCGATTACGCAAGCATCCATTCATATATATATATCAACCATTAATAGAGATCATCAATCATTCATTTCATATATTCATATATTCAGAAATAACTGCATTTACACAGAGATATGCCGAAATAGGATTTCATTTACTCAATATAAGGAATTTGTACATAATTTACATGATCCAAAATCTACATTCTGATATTCATAGACCTGATACAACTCCATTCAGTGTCATTGGCCTGATTGCACACTGTTTGGCCACACTCTTAGCCAGGTTTACATCATTTGGATACCTTTTGCTACTTTTGGCCTCCTCCTCTTTCTCTACTCCTATGCCTTGTAGGCTCACATACATATATACAATTTGTTTCATGAACTAATTATGGTTCAAATCCCATAAATCCTCAACAATTTGCTAACTAATTCTAAATAAGGCAAACTCTTAAGCCTATCCTATGACTTGTTGCCATTAGATGAGGCATTTGTTAGATGACTCACCAAATGAACCAATGAATCACCTAAATGACTCATTATCCATCTAGAATCATACTCCAACGTAGGTTTATTTACAATATAATAATCCAAGTACTATCAATTCAGGAAATGAGGACCCCTTCTAGGTTTGATCCAAACATTGGACTTGTACTTGGATACAAAGCAAGATGCTCTTGCATTAGTTATGGTGCCAGATTGGAATTGTTTAGTTCTTTGTTTGCACTTACGAGCTTCGACGGTTCATAACTCAATTGGGATTGATTAGGATGCCATGGCTTCTCGTTAGAGATGGAATCTAAGGAGAGGGGGTAGTGGTCGGGGTGCCTCAGGTCGTCGTGGGCCTGGGAACTTTAGAAGCGGAGGGTTTATTAATTCTATCTTTGGTTCGATTTGATTCCTGATAGATGACTGGGAGGCAGGTATCGTATCTCACTATATTGATTTGGCGCATTCGATAGGAAAAATAAACCACTACTGGGTGGTGAAATACATGTTGGGTCTGTTAATGGAAGACGTCTAGGCACAATAGCAGAATTCCAAATATGCCACCCTGGGAATTAGAGTTTGTATGGAGAAAATTGTTGAGAACTTGAACAATTTGGAAGAGAATTTCAACTGGGGACAAACTTTGTTTAAAAAGATGTTTGAGGCAGTGGGCGCTAAGAAATCTAGCCTGGTCGAGGATAATATTACTGAAGCAACTTCACACAGTGTTTCTATGGAGCAGTTGAAGCACACTGGCCAATATAGCAAGCCCCTGGTGTTGGAATCGGAAGGACACAAGGAATCCATGTCATCAGTTGAACTTGCTACTAAACCTACATGCAAATCTCATTTGTTTGAGTTGGGACACCCAGTCATACCGTGCAAGACGGAGCTGCTACCTGTGAAGCATCTAGAGGAGGATTCACCAAGATCAGAATACAAATCTTGCACTATTACTGAAGAATGTACATACTTTGTTCATGAAGCACAATCAAATTAGAAAAGGTTCCTCTATTTCAAGGAAAAAATGTTGTGACGTTAAGGTTTTTTGGCTTTTTATGCTAGATAGGTTGTTAGCATGTAGGTATTTTAGTACTTGGTTGATGTATAAAAACTTCATTCTCTTTAGACTGTTTCAGGCATGTTTTCCCTCTATTAGGGGGGGATTTTTTTGTTTAAAACTTGATAATACCGATAGTATATTTTCATGGTTAGGGTGGTGGTTTCATTTTCATAGACCACCTTGAGGTCAAGTCTAGAACATATTTGTAATTCCATTTCTTTTTTTATATATGGCCAATTGTGCAGGTGATATATGGCACTTGCACTAACCATGTAAACACTTTCTTTGTTTGTCATGCACACATATATCAAATAATAGAACAATGTGTAAGACACTTACTTAAGGATTAGTGTACAAATACTTACTTGAAGATAAGTATACAAAAATCCCTCCACTTATTCTAGCATTGGATAATTACATGAAAAAATGACCATACACATAGTACTCATTCTTTTCATGATTCAAGTTGTCAATGAAAAAATGAATGGGATTACCTTCATGATTGAGTACCACTTCAATTGTCCTCCCATTGGCATCATGGTATACTTGTAATACTTTAACAAAATTTGGCAAAGCAAATACAAGGAAAACATTAATTCATGAAGGTTTTAGTGGATGTTTTAGTCTTACAAGATTGGGAAAAATTATATAAAAAAACTCCTCTAATGAAAACAAAGGTTTAAGCTCCCCAGTTGGGTTGACCATGCCATCATAACAGAGATATAGCATTGACAGCTAGCACACCATGAGACAGGTGGAGGCACGACCTCATAGTTAAATATTGAACGTGATTAATAGGAGGATCGAGGTTTCATATAGTTTGTGGTACCTGTCTGGAGGCTTGTTCATATCCCAAAGTAAGTTTTCACTCAATATTGTCTAGAGCCATGGAAATTACTATGAATTCATAGGGGAAGGGTCATGAAATAATTTCAATGCAGGTTAGAGGGGTTCTTATCATTTGTCTCAATGTCCTTTATTTTATCAGTTTCTTGAAGAAAGGGTTGTCATTGCATCCTCTATTTTACTCATTATAAGGAACTATATTAGTAACTCTGAGGATATTTGGGGAAATAACTATAATTGGATAATATAATCTCTACAATGGAGGTTTTAGCTTTGGAGGTACATAGATTCTATATTTTTTTGCACATTACAGTTTGGGTAAGGAACCTAATGATGACAATTTAAATTCTTTATGTGAATTCACTCTGCTTATCAATTGGGAACAATCAAAGGTAGGTATAGGATTTGTGATTGAGATTTTATCTATGTAAAGAAAAGGCACTCAACTGGAGAAGGAGGAAGCAATAGAGGGAAGTCGGTGTTGTTCATGACAATGCACCCTTGTAACCTAGGGTCTCTGGGGTTACCAACTTACTAAGACACTTGCAAAAAATCAGCTTTTGTAGAAATTGAAATGGGAATAGGAAGGAATCTTAGCATACCCGGTTTATGACAGTTGATCCAAGCTTGGTCTTCTCTTCTTTCAGTCTCTTCCNTATATATATATCAATGATTAATGAGATACATGTTCATAATAAAATAATCAAACAATTTATCATTCATCCTATACAAGAATGCAACAATACAAAGATTGGAAGAAGAACTTTCTTTATTAATAAACAAAGAATGGTGAGATTACAACACAGCTTCTGAAACAAGGACTCCTCTACAAACCGAGGACATTGAGTTCTACTGCTCCAAGATGTCTGAAGGAATACCACCAGCATAACTATGCTCTTCTAAGAATGATAGATTAGCCCCATCCCATGCCCTCTATTTATACATGGGGAAACAGAGAGGTTTCGAAGGTTAGGATGGTTGAGACAGTTGAGATAGTTATGATTAGGAACTCAACTGATCTTGACTAATCGTGATTTAGATTTTTATCATTAAATTAAGGTACACATGAGTATTAATATAGGAAATGTGTGTATGACACGCTCCTTACTTTACGGCAAGTCATGTGTTCAATGTACATGCGGGTTGCAATGCAAATAGTAGTGTGTGTAACCCTAATCTCCAAATAAAAATATATTAAGCTGGTCAGTAGATTATGTATCAGCAGTCATGCACATCTATAGTGTTTTGGTTACTTCAATCTTGTTTGTCCTTTTGTGTCCCAACATATTGGATGTCAGTACTTAGGTGGATAAGTTCCATTTTGGTTGATAACAGATGCCCCCTAATGTGTGAGGTCATAGGGAAGTGATAGCCGAAATACATTAGAATCTTTTAATCTTGGAGAACTCAAGTGTCCAAGGCAGCAAATGAAGTACCTGAAACAAATACATATCAATGTCATATACAAAATCATATCCGAGGATGCCATGTTCAATATAATGGAACACTAGCTCATTTACAATATTTGATTACATCATGGGATACATATACAAGACCATGTATATTACAAAGGTGGATCGAAGCCACAATATACAATGATGAGTCTTCAAAATCTGAAAGTTGTGTAACTAAACATAACACGATCTTGCGCAACTTAGGTTATAGATATGAACCTAAGGTCTTGATTGAAACCAAAAGGAGCCAGTACAATCCTTACCATATGAATAGATGTGTTGAAGTCGAACATGGAAAGAAATCAACAGAATGTCAGACAATGACTGAAACTGGAAACTGAAGCAAAGGAGTTAACCAGTAATGATAGTGAATACTAAGGTACCATCGTCAAAGCTCTAGGTCTTTGTCTTCAGGAAGTATTGATGAGAAACCGTACTATGATGAGGAAGGAAATGGATCCTCCAACAGATCACAAGAGTGACTAGGAACTGGATACGGGAAGGTAGACATAAGTAATAGTCATATAGGATACTGATCAGATGAAGGGATAAATCCTTGAACAGTGAGCATGACACAGATATGACCCAAGGCAGCTTTTAACTTACAGATAGGACAACTAGACTTATCTGTCATGTAAGAGATATGATCAGATTCCCTATGTATAAAGGACAAGTGGAGGAGTAAGAAACTCGAAGCAATAGCTGAGTTGAAAGTGTAAATTGAAACATGAGTATTGGAAATTCCAGAGAGTGCTATGTTCAAGGATGACATGCTGCCACTATTTATAACCAAAAGAGAGTACTTATTCCTTATCTTTCATGTTAAATTTTAACGAGTCTAGGAAAGTTAACTCAGGTCTCTCTTCATTTTTGACAAGCTCGAAGAAGGGAGAGAATAATGCTAGATAATTTTACTTATTCATGGATTTTACGAGCCCGAACTAGTACATGCTCGTTGGTGTTTTCATATTTTGAGAGTCTGAAAACATCGAAGAAGACTCTAAGGGGGTGCTTTTTCGTACAATTTAGTTACCTAAGGCCGGAAAAGTATAAAACAATCCACAGAAGAACTCTCTTAGCTTCCAAAGAAGTAAGGCGCACCTTTTTTCATACATAGTCAGGAAGATCTAAAAAAGGTTAAATTACCACCCACCCAACATCCCTTCAAAAGAAACATATAGACTGAGGTTTACGAGTGTGAAGGAGGGAAATATCACTCTAAAAGATCCATTTGATTACGAGAAATGGCGCTTACAATAATAAATTTGATGTTTTGTTCTTTAAAGTTTAACGATCATGACAAAGACATAAAGTGCGCTCAGAATCTTTTTCATGTTTAGGTCCAAAGCACGAAAAAGAGAAAACTAAGCTCATACCGGGGGCTCCTTTTCCGTAAGTTTAGTCCCTCGGGTCCGGAAAAGTGATAAACCTATGCCTGAGAATACTCTTCTTAATTCCTAAGAAAATAGAGTGTTCCTTTTTCGTGTTATTCCACATTGTCTGAAAAAAAGCGATAAACTACCACCAATGTGGATGCCCATTCACATATTCTTAATGAGCCTGAATGGACAAGTTTACTCGGCAGTCAAGTCTGTTTTGAGGAGTCAGACCTGGGCCTGAAGAAACTCCATAAGGGTGGGAGCCTTATAAAAAGGGATAGCTTGTAAAAAGAGACCAATAATGAGGCTCAATTTGGCGTGAAAAATAGCTAAGAAGGTTCCCTCAAACCTATGACAAATGCGGCATGAGTACCAAAAGATGGCAAAGAGTTCTAAACTAGGGTACTCATGGAAAGGAGGCCCTATCCACAGAAGAGCAATGATGTAGACGAGGTAAAAATGGTTAAACCATAGTCTGTGGTGAAAGAAGTAATCCTAGGGTTAAAAATGGATAAGGTATAGATGCATAAAGACATATGAAAGACCAAAATCCTACCCTATATGAGCGGATAATGACTTTTGAAAGACTTCAAACCTGTTGCATTAGGGAAAAAGACATGGTTTTACTTCAATTATAAAGATAATTTTCAAACTATAGGCTAGAAACCCAAAAATTGAATTTTTTTCTATAGTATAGTTCAAAAATAAAATTAAAACATACTGTTTGACATTTTTACCCAATTTGGCAATATTTCACCTCTGACTTGGATTGCTCAACGAGGACAAACCGGTGGACAATTCCAAATTTCGCAAGTGTTAGGTTGGTTAGCTTTCCCCTCTCCTTCATTCCAACCATTCTAAATTTCATTTTTTATGCAATTTTTTATATTTTCAGCCTGCCCTAGGAAGGTTGCATAGTACATGTGGGTAGGAAACTAAGACAGTCGCATACACGCGATGTGCATTAAGGAAACTCGTGTGTAACACGCGACCTGTCTAAAGGACAGTCACGTGTACTGCGTGGCATAGAAAATTCAAAATTATGGCCAAAATTGAAAGAAATGGATTGTTTCCAATGTTCAATGTTGGTAAATTGGATAGATTCAACATCGTTTTAGAGTAGAGGGAATGCGAGCATGAATACATGGACCGAGATGCTCTGCGAGATGGCCCCACTGTGCAAGCATTATGGTAAAGTGGCTTACTAAAGTTCTTTTACACTTCTCCAATGAGGCCAATGTCTGCTTCCATGAGCATTTGATTGGCTATTGGGATCATGACCTTAGTGCTTTTGATCTTCAAGGTGAGATCTTGGAGATAACTGCAGAAGACATGTATTTCATTATGGGGTTGTCTCGCAGGGGTATGCTAGTGAACCTCGAGGGTACTGGTAGGGGTGGTGACCCTATGAGTGTCCAATACTATGTTGACACCTACTACACACCAGGTAGTAAGAAAAAGGGATCATGCATCCTAATTGTTCATGTCTCCAACTTCCCACTACAGGTAGTGGTAAGTACAATAGTACGGGTTGCAGGATCTTCTTCATTACATCTCGCCACTTGTTGTTGTGGAGTGTGTATAGGGTACTGTGTTCGATTGGTGTTCGGGTATGATCCCGATCATGAGGAAACAACTCTCTAACTGTAAGGGAGGACGCCGCAATAATTTTGGGTATTCTACCATTTTAGTAGCATTCTTCTTTGAGAGAGTGCCTACCATCAGTCCTGCAGTGCCACTTCCAGCATTTTCTCCTCGCCATCCTAGATTGACTAGATGGGGAGAGGTCTTCCTCCATCAAGGTGGCAGAGGATCGATCGAAGGAGTACGATGATGACTTTTATGTGTGGTGGGGGCGACAATTTCCAGCACTCGAGCAGTTTCTTTACTCCGGATTAGATTTCCAAGGAGACACTGATTTGGTCCTCCCGCCAGGGGGAGTATGGGGAAATCTAGGTATTTGTTTTTTATGTTTTTAATTTTTTATGATTTTTTGTCATAAAATTATATACATATGCATAAGAGTTTTTAATCCATTTTAATGTTTTAAAAATGCAGATGTTGGACCTGTACGCCCCAATGGGCACCCCGAGATGTATGTACAACTTGTAGCAGGTGAAGACCAAGGTTTACTCAGGTTACTTGAGGGAAAGTTGGCTAGGCTGACCCAAAGAGTTTCGACTATACAAATTGAGCAAATTCCTGCTATTATGCAAGAATTTGTCATAGGAATTCCCCCTACCTAGATACGCCTCATGAGGAGGGTAGCCAGGGTCATTCTAGTTTACATAGAAGCCGAAGAGGCTACTGCAGCTGATGAGGCTGATGATGTTGGTGATGCAAGGGATCAAGCCTAGATTTATGGGCATTTTATGGATTGCAATCCAATTTTTTTGTATATTTATACAGCTGTGACTGAATCTTAGGATCAAAACTTGACTTATCTATGGACATATTTTTACATATATATATTTTGCCTAGTTATTTACATGTGTTCCAAATGTATCTGTTATGTATATTTTACAAAATGTGTGTTAAATGTCAATCTAGAATATAGTTCGCATATGCATCAGTTAATGTATTTTTATTACGTGGAATGTGATTAAATGAAATATAATCGAAATTTCTTTCAAGTAATCTAACCTACAAAAACTAACGTAACAAGGTAGAGTTTCGCAGTTGATAAGCTCCATTGAGCTGGGAAACCACCAGTTGAGAGTCAAGTCTGACTTCCAACAGGGTGATGCGACGTGACAAGGCATCCCATAATAACTCAATAATCGCCCTGTACTTGACCACATTATTGGTAGCACGGCCTAGGAAAGTGCCTCTAGAGGCAACTAGTTGTCCTGAGGGTGAACAGATGACCCATGCGGCTAAAGCCAGGTTACAAGTATGACGACTAGCGCCATTCGCAAAACCTACGAACCACTCAGCCGACATCTGTAACAATCACCAGATGATATAAGAAACACTAACCAACTAACTATTGTACATAAAATTACATACAAGAAAATACAAGAAAAAGCACTAAGCCTAGGCATAGTACTTCTTTAGTCTTCATTGAACAAGTTTAGAATCGAGATAGGTTCGGATTCCATGCTCAACAATATATGGATCTATGCTTAATATAGGTGACCAGGCACATGCGTCGCGGAATTCCTTTAACAGAGCAATATATATTTCAACCTCTTCCGAGGAAGAGTTTACATCAATATGCACAGTTTCGACGACGTTAGGTTTTGTAGAGCATTGATAGGACCAACATCTTCCACCAGTCTCATGTCGAACTCCCGGTTTTCAATTCTACTTAGCTCTAGAAGGAAGTACGATCTATGGTGAAGATCTTCACGGATCTTGTCTCACCCACTCATGGCTTCCAAAATGGCTTCATCGGAAGGAAAAACCATGTCTAAGCACTCATTTGAATATAAAGAGTTCTCTGCCCAAGCAGGCAGGTACACTTCTTCTGACTCCTCTGACACTGTAGAAAGATTCGAGATTGTATCAGTAGTGGTGTTAACAATAGCTTGGTAAGCCACTTCCACTGCAGATAATGGCACCTGAGGTTCATGATGGGTAGGAAGGACCCAGGGATGATTTTAAGAACCCCCCTAGATTTATATGTATAAAAAATGGGCGAATCTCTTCGATATATAGGAAATTTGAAGGTGATTTTATCAATATTATAATATGTATATATAAAAAAAATGGTGAATCATTCATTTTATTATATAATGTTGTAAAATCTTGGTGAATATTTCATTTTATTATATAATGTTATAAAATCTTGGCGAATCTTTCATTTTATTATATAGTGTTGTAAAATCTTGGCGAATCTTTGACTAAGTTATAAGATATTGTAAAATCTTGGTGAATATTTAACTTCATTATAAAAAATTGTAAAAACTGGCAAATATTTCACTGATTTATAGAATATTGTCAAAATAGAGGAATAGTAACATTAGTCAAATAACATGAATCACACCATCAACAACAGAACATGTAGACTCACAAGTCACAACTGGAAGGTGTTAGTGAAACACAACTACACTGACTAGATTCAGGGCAAGTGGGAACTCCACTTGTTATCTCGTCCCTTGATGGTCCAATGGACATGTGGGGAGCTAAATTTTAACAAACTGATAAACTGATAGAATCATACATTATGCTCAATCTTGGCCTCCACTAGCCAATTATGGTCATGGAGGCTAATACAATTATGCATAGTAATTATGCCAACTGATTATTGCATTAGATGAATGTTGGTCTTGTGCCAATAGGTATACTAAGATCAATGCATAGGAACCTGGTGCATAGACCATTTTTCTCTTCGCTTAGCTATGTAGAGCTCATTTATTTTTTTGAATAACGATAAGTATTTACAAAGAAAATATACAATCAGCGTAAAAGAATTGAAAAACTGAAGACAATTAATTCATGCAACTAAAAGGTAATAAAAGAATCTTTTCTCAAACCTTAAAACCAACCTTGATTCAAGCTACAACAAAGGGTTAAATAAAGCATCGAATGAGAACTAGAAGCATTCAAAGGACTAACACAATATTTAACCAAAATACACACAAACTTCAAAAATCGACAAAATGCTTCAAACAAAAGAAATAAACAAATCATAAAAATTTGTCAAGATATTCGTGTTAAACACCAACGTGGTTTCATGTACTTGAATGAGCCCATTCTTGCTTAGCGAAAGTGTTGTCAAATTAGTTATTTGTCATTTAATGTTGGGAAACTATCTATCTGAAGAGATAGCTCCTAGGCCTAGCTTTCTCAAATTCCAGCGTCATTTCCTGTCACATACAAGAAAGAGACAATGTAAGTGATAAATATCAAACCATCAATCTTAAAATAAGCTGCATGAAGGTAATGTAGCTCAAATCATCAATGTTACAACAAAAAAGTAGTATGTAGAATCTATTTTTACCTAAAACACAACCTCAAATTCATATACAGTGATCACCACTGACCAGCAAGGGTACATAGAACACCTATACCAAAATAAGACTTAGGAAGTTTAATAGTATTAGGCTTCATAATAGGATTCTCTTGCAAGTAAAATTTAGTCATTCAAGTCTGTCTTTGAGTAGTATTTTAGTAATACTCAAGCCTGCCATTGACCTTCTTCTGTTCAAATTTAAATTCAGATATTTTGTGTAGATACCATTATAAATGACTCTCCCCATGAGGATCACCTCATCATCTTTCTCATGTAAATCCAAATTCGAAAACAAATACCTTCAATTATGTCTCCAATCTGTCCAAAATGATATCTTCGCTGCAATTAATGCATGAACTCTTCCATCTACTATTGTATTGTTGTTCAATAAACTAAGACATGCCATGGTACTATGGTTTATTCGCATTACCAAGTTTCTGACTGATTTGACTTTAAAGGGTGCACCAAACAAAATCCTTCAACTCTGCCTACTTTTGAGAAGAACTAACAGCTACCCTTAATTAGCACACAGGTTATCCTCAAGAAAGTTGTTCCACTGATCAAGGAAGTCTTCAAAGAGTCCTTCAATATGCTCCCAACAATCAAAACTATTACAAATCATGCTAGAAAACTTAGCGAATAAGTTCATAATTTCTGCTTAATTTTTAAAGTGCTTCCTTTAATCTCAAAGAATATAATTAGTATTACAAATGACCTCTTCATAGAACTCGATGGGTGAACCATCAAAATATTATAGAACGAGCACCTAGCCCCAATCACTTATTCATATGCTTTCGAACCATCCAGACAATATAATCTGAGGGGAATCCAGAGATATCTATACCATGAAGATACGATATCCCCAGCATAAATACTAGAATTACAATTGGGAAAAGTTCCTTGCAAAAGGTAAACACCATCTTCTGGCCACTAACCCATCAAAAACTTTTGACAGCTGAGAATCTAAAGAAAATAGAGATCCATCGATCATAAATGATTGAAGAATTATTGTTAAGGATTTAGAATTGAATTAAAATTCAATATCTTTGCCCTTCACATCTGAACACAATGTTTCAAAGATATTTACTGGTGGTTAGAATTGATTCTTATGCACCTTGGATCCTAGCTGCAAACCCAGTACCAAACAATAGGCATCCCTAGGGTGACAGGATAGGAAATTTTGCCTCCTAAACATAGAGTTTCATCCTATTACCCCCCTATTTGCATAGGGTGTTCACCTTATTTTTTCAAAGGAATGCCAGGCTGGTTCTTAAATCTTCTGGAAATGGAAAAGGGGCAGATCTTCATTTCTAGCAACATTGGGTCAACATCAAACCCTGGAAAGCAATTCTGGGATAGTTTTGGAAGCCATGGCAGTGACAAAAGTCATCAAACAATATAAACAGAGGTGAAAAGTGCAAATCTGGGCGGTTCCGCTGGGTTGAATTGGCCTCATGGGCATTTTTGGGTATGTCCTAGCCTCCTAACAGCCTTAAACAGTGATCTTGGGAATTGTTCCAACCATCAAACAACATGTAACCACTCTAATTCTTAAATCCAGGTGCATCTTAGACACTTCTAGCTAGTCTTAGACAATATTTCCAACACATTAGCTCAACCTTGGAATTTATTCACATTTTAATAAGTAATCTACAAATTTCTATTAATTTGTGTAAAAGGGAATAACTAACAATTTTGTAAAGCATCATAGGAATAATGATTTAGAACAGAAGAAAACACACTTCTAATCATTCTTTGATAACAAATTGTACTTCTGCCATTTTTTATGTTCCATATATCCTCTTCACGTTTACAATGTTGCATTATGCACAAACCTTTAATTTGTGTACATTGTGATTGACTTTTGCCTAGTCTGTATAGCACCAATTAAATTTGGCTTGTTTGCATTGTACAAGGCCTACAACATCTACTCATGCAGCTTAGTCATGTTCAACTAAGCAAGGGCTCAAAGCTTCCAAACCAGACATCAATTGTTACCCCCTATTTGCAGATGGTATTCGCTAGGGTTTTCAGAGACCATTCTGGGCTGGTTCCATGGATGAGAACAATAAGAAATGGCCTTGAATCCAATTCTAGGTTGAATCTGAGTTGTTATAGGAAAGTGTGTGGGTAAACATACTTATAAAACCTCAATCTGGGTTTATACCAGCCATCAAACAAGCATTAACATTAATTCCTGGCATACTACAGTAGTTGAGAGGTGAGTAAATTGAATTATTGTTAGGTTTGTGGGCAGAGATAGAGTGAGAGAAGCAGACATGGGATTTTTTTGAGGATAGAAGTGGTGGAAAGAGTAGATCTAAGTACATTTTGGCAATCCTGGGCTCATGAAAAGCCCTAGATCAAAGGAATGGGAACATGTAAGGTCATTTCTAGGAATATAATAGAGTTAAAGATGTGGTTGTTGTTTTGAGCCAACCCAAAATTATGTTATCATAATTTAAATTTGAAAAAAATCTGAATTCTTAAGCAGTTTTAAGAGTACTACAAAGAGATGAAGAATCACAACGACAATGAAATACCAAATATTTCAACCAAAAATGATGATAGACTTTGAAGAACATAAGTAAATCTTAGCAACAAATAGTTTGGTGTTGAACATCATAAAACCCAGAAAATAAGTATATTGAATAGAAACTTCCCTAAAAATGTATGGATGCCAATTCAAGCCAAATCCAAGGTAGTACGGGTTCTGCTCTTGGCCCAAACAGTCTTTTCCAGAATGCCTGAAAATATAAATAACACACTTCATAAAAGGCCCTGCTCGAATGCCTAAGAGCCTTTTTTTGTAGCCAATTTATATATTAGAGGAATCTTAGAAAATAGGATTATTATCTTCAATGATTGATATTTATGAGTGGGAGTTACTAATGATTCATATTTATGAGAAGGACATAAATGTGAACATGCCTAACAACAGCCATTGATGTGAGCATGTCTAATGATAATCATTATTGTGAGCATGTGCTATCGCGATTTATAATCTACATAAATGCATTTATTCTACATGTACTTCCTCCTCCTCTTAAGATCCATATTATTTCATGTTGTTTATTCCCATGTATACACAATACATTGGCAATTACATATCTAAATGCAACAATGTATTAAAAAATAGAATTAGAATGAATGTGCATTTTGTTGTATAATTAAGTTTTCCAAAGAATAAATTTACCATGTCAACAAGTTCATCACCCCATCACAAGCCTTAGCAAGTCACATGAAATATAAACTAAGTTGCCAAGGTCTACTCATTTATTATTCTTGGTATTACAATGAAATTACATCAAATATATGCCATCATATTTCAGAAGTCTCACTTTCAAATAAGGGATACAATTCCATGGTGTTCTCTCCTTGTCAAGTAGTTTCCACTGTTAGAATTCATCTCACATGGTTGCAAGTCAAATCCACAAACACTAAGCATATCCTCACCATTTTATCCAAATCTAAGCATATACTTGATGTTTATCAACATAAGAAAATGTAAATAGGAAGTTACTTTGGACTTAACATCATTAGAAACCTCACAAAAACTCAAAATCTATCAAAAAGAGTGAAAAATGAGGCTACAGGAAATTTTGTAGTGCTTTTGCAAATTTCTATGTGATAGGCTCTACAGAATTTCATAATTTCCTATAGGGGTCTTGTTACTTGTAACTTGCATCCAAACTTGTGCTACTTTTTTAGTAACTTTTTAGCTTCAAAATAATACAAACTTGCTGCAGAAACATGCTTTGTCTCCAAATTTGGGAACATTCATGAAATGGATTCTTGAAACCCTTCTATACCTTGATCATCAAAATATGTACTATGCTCTATCAAACCTATGACCATGCTCCTGTAAGTTGTTCTAACCTATTACTTGTTTGGCCTATGTGCTTTTCTTGGATCCATTTCACATTCCAACATCTTCCCTGTCTATATATATTCTTATTATCTTTCATAAGCTTATGAGACAAATCAAAAAGCTTATTGTGATTTGTTACAAATCTGTGCATTCTTCTTTTGATCTCAACATTCCCCCTCTGTAGTTTTTCATTCTCCAATTTTAGATGCTTAATAACTTCCTAGGAATTATTAAGATTCCTTTGGATTGTATTTTTTATCTTGGTATTCTTATCTTTTGACTGGTGTAATAGGGCAACCCAAAAAATCTAAAAACTAAAAACAAAAGCAATCCAAAATCTGAAACTAACAAGCCAATAACTACAATGATCTTCAACAGTTAATACCACCAACAGTTTTGAGGATAGAAGTGGTGGAAATAGTAGATCTGGGTACATTTTGGCAATCATGGGCTCATGAAAAACCCTAGATAAAATGCCTAGGCACATGTAAGGTCAGTTCTGGGCACATAACATAATTAAAGAGGCATATATCATGTTCGATTTGGTGACATAACAGAGTTAAATTTTGAGGAACAACAGCAGACAACCACTTGTTGACAGTGAGCAACAATTCTTGGCAGGTTTAGCTTGGTTCAGCCACCAAAACAACAACGAAGAAGCCCCAACTCCTAAGGATAATATTTTAGGGTAACAACAATCAAAAGCAACCTTAAAACCTCATCTTTATACCCTAGAATAGCAGCAAACAATGGTGAAACTTCACTAGTTTAAGCATTCTCGGCATCAAGAACGATTCTACTGTAGCAGCTGCTGGTTATTTATAATGGTAGCCTATAACAGTATCCTGTGAAGAGTGGTGTTGTACCCTCTTGGAGTTTCTGCCCTAAATGTTCAAAATGTGCCCTAATTTAGGACAACAACTTGTTTGATATTTCTCTTAAAGCTCTTATAGGTTTCATTGGTGAGATGTTTCATCTAAAGGAGTATCATTTCAGAAAAGAAGCCCTTGTTTATACTTTATTAGAGGTGTTCCCTATCATGGGGTATTGCTTTTTCGACCTTTTCCTTTGTTGGGTTTTGCTTTATGAAGCCAAAAGCATGTGACTATCATTTGGAGGTAAACTAACATGGAGATTCTGTGTTACTTGGAAGTTACTTCTATCATCCACATTTGAGGCCATACCCTTGGATGTTTGGCTCTTGGTAGCTTCTAGAACTTAATTGGATTACTTTTTCGACATCTGTTGATTGCATGTGGGTTTCTAGCTTCTTTGTGGACATTACTTGTTGAGGAAGCTTCCTTTAAAAAAATCCTTTAGAAGCTAGTACATGGACTCACTTAATTTGGTGTGCTTCTACATAGACATCACTCTGTTGGTTCAACTTCCTTGTGGACATAACTTGTTGAAGAAGTCTTATTTGAAGGGGCCTTTGAAGGTTGGTTCAACTTCCTTGTGGACATAAGAGTAAGGATGAGTTCAAACTCAGTCAATAGCAAAGCAAATTGTAGAAAACACTAGACACCAAGTTTCCTTCACTTCACCAATCATATATAGGTTCAATCCCTAAAGTTCAAACTCAATCAATAGCAAAGCAAACTGGAGAAAGCACTAGACACCAAGTTTCCTTCACTTCATCAATCATATATAGGTTCAATCCCTAGTTTTGTGGACCAGGTACCAAGTCTCATTTAGTCTCAGTAAGTTGCATTGAGTTCAATCTCAATCAATAACAGACCAAACAGGAGAAAGGACTAGAAACCAAGTTTTCTTCTCTTCACTAATCATATGTGGTTTGATTCCCTACTCCTGTGGATAAAGAAATGCACCACTTCTTTTTGTCATCTATTGTTACTCCTTTTACCCACGAATTTACCTCACCTTAGCAAAAAAATCAAATCTCACTTTTCACTAGCTTGAAAATTGTTGACTCTCTCAAACCTTAGGACAATGGACTCCTCAAAAATCAGATAAGAAACTTCTCAAAATTTTATCTGATGTAGCTCGCCCAAAAAAGAAGTGCAATGTACTGTTGCAATCAACTTGTTTCTCCCTACATTCAATGCATGTTGCTGCTAAATATACCTAAAAAACAAACCTCAAATAAGTGTAAATTCGTTGCTTTTGGAGAGGGAAAGCAATTAGATCGACTCGGTCGAGTCTAAAAAATTTGAATTTGCTTTCTCTTGCGGAATGGCTTCGATAATTGGTATTATTTGGTGTTTAAAATTCGATTGGAAGCATTACGCAAATTAAAAGTTTCATTCATTTGGCACAACTGGGAATACTATAGTTTTCAATCAGTTGGCACAACTGGGAATACTATAGTTTTCAATCAGTTGGCACCATTAGGCATACTATAGCAGAGGTTTCAATCAGTTGGCAACTTGGCATCACTGAGCAGATTATATTTTTCAATTAATTGGCACCATTTAGCAGCCTATTTCCTTCCTAGGTTTCAAACATTAGAATGCCCCAGTTCCTAGCTCAAGTGTGGAGGAAGGGGTACAAGGGTCTATTGTGCAGATATGTTAAGATGGTAAAAATTTGTTGAAGTGTGTTGAAAGCTTAAAATGTACCATATTTTTTTATGTTCTCCATGTGGATTTGATGGGTTGATTCCATCACCAGACATCCTGAAATGGGGGTCCTACATTAAATTTTAAGGTTAAAATTTAAGATAACGTTACTACATTAACTTCAAGAATTTATATTGAAAGATAAATACAATTCCAACAGGGAGGTCAACTAGATGACATGGCTAGGATTAAATTGTTTATAAAGTTGTATCTAGGGTTTTAGGAGGGTTTGCAGGGTTTTTTTTCTTTTGTTTCTTTAGGATGATTGGGTTGCTACCTAGCAAGTCTTATGGGGATGATGAACTCAATTCCTGAACCGATCGACTAACCAGTTCTGTCAGAAACCAATCATGAACTGGTCCATTCATGACAAATTTGGTCAACTGGCCAGTTCATCTCCCATCATTCTAGATCAATTTTGGCCAAAACCGGCTTAGAACTGGCCAGTTTGGAACTTTGGTTTGAATTGGATGGATCTGAACTTATAATAGTCACTCTAACAACCTACTCCATAGGGTCACACTGCAAAAAGGAGGTCCACTGTCAAGCACTGACACTCATTTGTTTCAAAATAATGCTCAACTTACCTCAACCACAAAGCAAATTATGCTATATCCCTCTAAGAACAAACTTGTTTGTGTTTCCCCTCAACCCAATGATATGTAGGTGTCAAGCCTTCTGCATAGGTGCGTGAATAACACACAGTTAGTTTGGTTCTTCAGCAGAACCTGTACAAGATCTACACCGAGACCAATGGTGCAACATACAAGGGTGGGTGAGGAGATGCAGGTTCAAGAGCCATCAACTGTCAGCTGGCTGATTTGCCACTTTTAAATGAGATCAACATGACACAAAAAGGCTGTCGTTCATCCAATTTTTGCATTAAAGGGACAAATGAGCCTACCCATCTACCTATCTAACACAATGTCCTTCACCATCAATAATAGAAACTACACCTGACATGTGATATTTGGACAAATAATCAAGTCCTTGTGATGGGTAGAACCAAGCGCACTTACACAATGATGGGATTTCCAAACTATAATTCATTTTCTTTACCCCTAAGAGGCATAACTATGAATCAAACAATTTGTAAACCGATGATCTGCTAATGTCGAAATTAAGAAGATTAATTTTTTGACAAAAATATCGCAATGACAGATTAGTGATAGGATATTTGTAACTTCATCCATAAAGTTCACATGCCAATCTATCATCTCTTTCCTAAGATGTATTTACTATAAACACACATACTTGACAACCATAAGAAATTATTCTCTGCTAATAAAGCCTCCAGACTCCATACATAGGCAAGCCATCCACAACCGATAGTGTAATTGAAATAGGAAATCTGATAACAGAGATTATCCCTTATTTTACTTAGTATCCATACATTTCCAAAACTTGAACTTCCTATGTTTTTAGAATTTAGGTGCCCGACAATAAGGGGGATTTTTCAAATGTATATATAGGAAACAGGGAACCCCCACGGCCCATACCAACTAATCCAACTTAAGAGGAAGATCAATATGATGCTAATTAGAATATATAGAGGTCACAATTACATAGTCTACCTACCAGGCCTGTCATAGTGATAATTCCCTATGCTAAAATTATCAAAAGGATCAAACCATACTGACATTGAAAAGAAAAGGTAATAAACAATAAAGGTAGATGTTATATCTTCATTTGAAACTAGACTAGCACCCTAGAAACATAATACAAATTCCATCTCAAATCCTAGATCGTAGATAAAATTGCAATACCCCATATTTCTCTTCCCTTCACGTAATTCCTCATTCTGAAGCAAAAGAGGCTTCTGGTGAGAGAGGGACCCGTGCACAGAAAATCGGTCCTATAAAAAGTATAAAGAGGGGGTTAACACATAAGGCTGGTTCCCTTTTAAAATATGTAACTTCAATAGGAAAATCCATGGCATAGTGAGTAGATCCACATCCAGAGTAGTGATCAAACAATTATCACAATCGAGATTAGCAAGTAGGAATGGATAGCTGTGTTTGCAACCAATTAGAACTAGAGAACGTGAAGGAAACCCTCTTGTAATTTGATTTTGTGCCTCACTTGACGCTAGACGGTCTATCAATATAGCCAGAAAGATTCCTATTAGGATCTAGGGCTAGATCTAGAGAAAGGCACTCGAGGCAGACAAGGCACTCGAGGAAGAGCAATATGATGCTAATCAGAATATATAGAGATCAAGATTACACAGACTAGCTACCAGGCCTGCCATAGTGATAGTTCCCTATGCTATAATGATTAAAAGGATCAAACCATACTGATGTTGAAAAGAAAAGGTAATAAATAATAAGGGTAGATCCATCTCAGATCCTAGATCATAGATCAAAGTGCAACCCTGATATAAAATTCAATCAAATAAACCACCACTCCCTCAGTAGAAGACAAAAATATCGAAATAGAATACAGAAAATTAGAAAGATGTAGACGTTAAATAATCTATCTGCACTAAAAAGTCTACAGATAGAAGAATAAACTAACCTGTAAAGTCTGTAGATAGAAATAACCTTGAACAAATGCAGAGATATTCCACTCAGGAGTCAGTCGCTATGAAATTGCTTTCCACGAATCCACTGTAAAAACACAATTTGCATGAAATCAAGCTTGATATTGATCCCTGACTCTTGCGGCATTATATAGGTAAAAAACATCCCCAATTGACTAAATCTATCAACGTTTTTCTCAAATATGGAATCTGGACCAAATCGAGTACAAAAACAACTAAATATCCATGTTTTTCTCAAATGTGGACCAAATCGACAAACACAGGATGATTTGGGAAAAGATGGGAAGGTAAAATTGCTCCACATACCCAATTCGAGTATGAACTAAGTCCATTTTACCCATTTTACCCAAATTGAGGATGAACTTTTACCAGTTTACCCAAAGATCCATAAATGAGGGGTGAAATACCAAAATTTTAACCTATCGTCCATAAATATGGGCAAACCATCTCCGTTTCTCCTCCAAAACTGGAAATTTCTGGCTATTTGACCTCCATTACCGAAGAAATCCAGGTGAATGTTAATATTTTCCCCATAATCGAGTGGGATAAATTCCATTTTATGAATTTTCACAGCTTCACCACGCATGCTTTGTTCGAGTTGTTGTCTTCTACTTTGGCTCACTGGACTCAGTCATTTCTCTTCTCCAACTCAGATTGAAATGAAATGTCTTCTCTATGCTTCATTCTAGATTGTTTCTCCCCTTTTTGTGGTTTTATTGTTGAGTCTATGGCTCCTTTCATCTTTGGTGGCATTGCTACTATTTAAGCTTCTCCTGTCACCTTCACTTATGCTATAAGCTTCACTCCGATTAGCATTCATAGTTGATAGAGTGCCCACCGACTACCTCCTTTTTACTTATGCTGGATGTATATCCTTTTTCATCGATGCTCACTCAACCGATAGCTAGTCATCATTTTTCACCGAGCTAGTTATATGTTTGTCATCATTACTTGAGTTGTCTACTACTACTTCATAGATTTTCCTAACCCCTAATTATGTGCATCTCTTGTCTCATAGATTTTGAACTACTATTTCGACATTTTACAAAATATCACAAAATCGAGTGTACAACCTGCACCTACACCTATTTTTCCATTGTCCAATCTCCTGCACAATATATGCCCTCAAAATAGTCTTTCAATAAACTAAATATTTGAATATTTATAGCTCACAATAAGTACTTTATGGGCACTCGAGCGTAGATTTGTACATTAAATATATAATCTTTAAGTTTTCATTAACCATAATCTCTACCATCCTTTGAATCGAACCTGAGACATATACGCGGATAAGCGTTTATATTTTACAATTTAAGTAGTCGTGCTAACACATGATTAGGTGAGCAATTAACACCATCATAATTATAATGTAACCCTTACTTTGTGTAGATAGATATTAATGGAGAGAATAACTAATTATTAGAAGATGGTATGTAAAGAGGTGTCAACATCATGGTAATAGGGCAGTTGGTATATGCTCGTAGATATTAATGGAGAGAACAAGAGAAGAGTAAACATAATAATAATAAAATGTTGAAATTAGTGTATAAATGTCATGTTTAAATTAGAGGAATGGGTAGAAAAATGAAGAGTAAACATCGACAATACTAGAATATTAGAGTTAATTGGAGATTAAGCCTACATCTATTTTGAGATTAGGCTTAGATTTTTTTAGATTTGGATGGTATATTGACTATAATTTGAATGAGAGTAACTTACATAAATTCTTTGTAACAATGTAGCTATTTTTCCATATAGATCCTCGAGAACTTCTCTGAATTTTTTTTCTTTTTCATTTTCATAAGTAGCAAGTAAAGAGATTTACCATTATTGATAGAGGATACATGTACACAAAAGACGGAGAATCTAGCAACAACAAATCCACATGATATCTTTCTTGTGTTTCCATGTAGTGTGAAGAGCGACACCAAAGTGACCACTGCAAAAAATGAAAGCACAACGACCAGAAGACCAAATATCTTTCGCCTGATTCATCCACCACCATTAGAACGAGGATCACCATACTCAAAGCAATTTTGTGAATCAATGGGGAGTTACTTACCCTATATTTATTATTTTTAATATAATATAAAATTACAATCATGTAAGAGAGTTCTAAGAAGGTTCAAGATCCATTCAACAATCGCTCTATAGGAAATGTCGAGCACTGCTCAACCTGAGGTAGTATGCAACTGCTTGTAAATATATGGGGAAAGCAAACAAGACTAGTCTCAGGTAGACGAAAATACCACTCATAGTTAACAAAGAGAATACTTTGTATGCCCAAAGCTAGAATGGAAAGCATGACATCTTAGACTACTTGCTCGAACACAAAGCTTCTCCTCCCGAAGTGGCTAATTTCATGGGTTCTCAAAAAATCAAGATGACTGAAGACGAGCGCAGTCGAGGACTCTACACCATCCAAAAAATAAGGACCGAGAGCTTTTGCTATTAAGCAACGTTGTCACAATTGTTTATGACAAAGCCATTGACACCGTGTTACACACTAACACGATGTTTCAAGAAGATATTGTCACTGCAATTGTCAGCGAGGTTAGCAAATCACTGAGGTTACTATGATAACTTTATTGTTTAGACGAATCTTGTGCACCTAGTAATAGTGTAGATGTTCTAGCCATTGATTTGTTTAAGGGGTACGGATAAGAATAACAAAGTGAAAAGTTGCAGGTGGATGTTAATTCTATTGGGGATATTACATGTCACAACTCATTCGATGGAGCTAGACTCGTATAGAAAGACTAGTTTTTTTACAGTCTTTAGCTACCATTGTCCATCATTAACCATTCCCTCTTACTGAAATATTGTTGGCTGGAAGTGGGAAGTGGCATGTTTATCCATGCCACCAAACCCATTGAGAGAGGAGAGGAGATCACTATTTCGTATTTGATACCCTTGCTTTTGAGGGTTGGGGTTTCAAGTGCAAGTGCTCTGTAAGAATACACTAGTGTTGTGGCATAGGTGAATAGTCTCCAACTTTCAATGCATCACAATTAACAATCAATCAAAATAACATACAAATAAATTAACAATCGATCTAGATGGTGTACAATCGATCACAATTAAGCCAACTCACATTGCAATTAAGCCAGCATACATCGAGCCAAGCCACCATGACAAGGTAGATTTGTTCTATGCATGATCGTCTGATGTGTAAGGGGACAATTGTTAAGTGAAACCCACATGCCAAATCTTGAGGTCAACGTCATATCCTAGAACCAATTGTAAATAAAATAAAGCAAAATTGAGATAAATAAAACCTCCAATTGTAATGTTTTACTTAGAAATTACAAATATTACAATCTGGTACAAACATATTAATACAACTTTTTTTTTCAATACTGAAAAAAAAAAAAACTAACTATATTTACGCTGAAGGCATTTCACAATAGAGACGCAGTCTCAAAATATTCCTTGTTGCTTCGTCTAATTGAAATTCCATAAGTGTCTCGTTTGTTGGGCGAATAAGAGTTCGGCATGTGTCTTTTGTGTTACGGTTGGTCCTGCACATGAATGGATTGATGGGCTTATGCACGTTTCATGATCAATTTCGTATTTTTTTGTCTCTATTGGCAGGCCCATCTTTTCAGCCAGTTCTTTACTGCAATTCAATTCAGTCCTTTATCAATTTAGCAACACGATTTTGCAATCTCGATTTCGCAATACAGCTTTCCAAAAGCTTGCTTCTGTAATCGCATTCTTTCTGCAACTCAATCTTTCCACAACTTCATTTCCGCATATTACCCTTTAGCAAGCTCCTTTGGATTGATGGGCTTAGGCCCTAACAGTTTTTTTCATGCACGTTTGGTGATCAATTTTTATTTTTTTTGCCACATGTTTCGATTGACAAGCCCATATTTTCTACCAATGTCCTTTATTGTAGTTCAATTCAGTCCTTTATTAATTTATCAACACAATTCCGCAATCTTGATTTTGTAACTTTTGTCCCACAGACTATCTTTCCATAATATAACTTTCTGCATGCTTACTTTCGCAACAGAATCTTTTCGTTGCGGAATCATTCTTTTCGCAACTCAGTTTCCGCAGATTACCCTTCAACAAGATCCTTTCTGTAATCTCATTTTTGCAATATTGTTTCCACTATACAAATTTACACAAATCCGTTTCCGCAGTTCTCGTTCTGCAACTTTATTTCCGCATTTTCCTTTACGCAACAGTTTTTCCACAATTGGGGATTGCAGATTGCGGGTTCACAATTCACCGTTTAAAAAAATGAACTTCCTCAAACTTGCACCCACAACGGTCCTTTTCGCAATCAGATTGTGGATTGTGGATCGTGCTTCCCACTTGGTGTTTAGGGTGTTTTGCTCACAGGTGGCTTATGTGTTTTGACTACACTTTTATTTGTTTCCCTAAATGACCGGTCCTACACATGAATGGATTGATGGGCTTATGTCCTGACATGTTTTTTCATGCACGTTTGGTGGTCAATTTAGTTTTTTTTGTCGCATGTATGAATTGATAGCCCCATATTTTCTGCCATTGTCCTTCACTGCAGTTCGTTTCTTTGAATTGAGCATGGCCTTTGCCAAGATTTGAGGCCAAGGGTTTTGCAAAAGTTTCAGTCCGAGGGATTTTGTGGATTTAGGCTCAGATTTTGTAGGGTCAATTTGGTCGAGGGATTTTGTGGCTTTAGGATCACAGTTTGTGGGGTCAATTTGGTTGCGGTTTGGTTTCACTATCGCTCAAGTCGATGAAGAAGACTCTATCGATGTCCCTTTATCGACATGAATGCTCTATGTTAATGCTTCGTCAATGCATTGTTGCTCCATTAATGCAATAAAGCTTGTCATTTGATTCAGGATATGGGCCAGTTTCTTAATTGTGGCTCAACTTATGAGGATCTCGAAGTTCTTGTCACAATTCTCAATTTGTCGGGTTTGCAGTTGCACTGCCTTTGCTTTGCACATATATACAAAGCTTCAGGTAAGCAATAGTTCCTACTATTTGCCTTTGCTTTGCTTGTATTGCTTTTGTTTTGTTTCGTTTACACCAGAGATTTTGCAATAGAGGTTTTGCCACTTTGTCAAATTTGCAGGTATTCCTTCAGTCTGCTTAACTATTTTCAACATTCATTGTGGTGGCAAAATATTTGCTTCGTATTTCTATGGCTCTTAATTTATCTTCTTCTTGCAATTGGAATTTTAATCTTGACTGTTTAAAAATTTAGTATTTACTTACAAGTTGCTTATTTATTGTCAAATTGAGAGTTTCATTTTGCAAACTGTATGTAAATTTTATTTTTTGAATCAGTAAGAGTAGTTTTGAAACATGGTATTTACTCTACTAGGGGAAACTGTTCTTATCTTGCATATAGTTGACAGTAGAGGAAAACATATATCACTGAGCCTGTCCATAAAGAACAATTAACATGACCACTTCCAAAACATGCAATCCACACTGCCAAGGCATGGGTTGTTTCACTCTGAATAATTTCAATTTTTTTATATTTTTCATGCCCTATTTGATTCCATAGGAAAGAAAAACCATCATGTTATGTAGACGATGCTAACTGAAGATGTTATTTCACTCTTGCTACATGGTGTTGTCAACCTTTTCCCACTGATACAAGTTTCCACATTAAACCAAGTGAACTCACTCAACTCATCAACTCTTCGATTTTGAATTTCTTTGTCAGACAGCCTTCACAAGCATGAGCTATTACTTCCAATTATATATAATAGTCTTGTATAAGATGGGAAACTAAAAGAAGGAACTATAATCAAAGTTACCCAATGTACATGCAACATTGTACATAATGTAACATATGTTTCATTTCCTCGTTGTTTTTTTCCCACTCTATGAATTTCACATCATTGATGCATCAAATGTTTTTGTCTCTGATTACTCTCTAGCATACTTCTTCTTACCAGGACTATCATATTGCTTGCACTTGAAGTTGTCATAGTGGATGCAGTGATTATTGGAGACCCTGCATCTTACTACTTAGTTGTAGCCTCTCCCTCGCAGAGTAGTTTCTCTGTTGCAGTGAACCCTACCTCAATAACTGAAAACCTTGCATTGCCTGCATCGACTATCCCATTCGCTTCACTTGCCTCTTCTAGCAAAGTTTGGAGCATTCAAGGTCGAGTTATTGCCAAGACAAACATTCATGAATATGGCAACCAACGAGGGTCTGGAAAAGTGTTCAGATTTGACCTTGTTAATGCTTCACATGATCAAATACATATCTCTGCATTCAATGAATTTACACTCTCTTTGTACGACCAAATACAAATAGGAGTAGTGTATATAGTATCAAATGGCACAGTGAAAGAATCCAATCCAATATTCAACCATTTGAAAAGACATAATGAGATTTTCATAGGTTCCTCCTCAACCATCCAACCATGCTTAGATGAATACCCCTTAATACCTTTATATTGCTTTAACTTTAAAACTATTCAGGACATCCAAACTATACCTGTCAATTCCATGGTAGACCTTCTTGGACTTGTAATTTCAGTTTCGCCTGCATCCACCATACAAAAATGGGGTGGTGTAGAGATTGTAAGACGCACCATTGGACTCTGCGACATGTCATGCTATAGCATTGACATAACGCTTTGGGGAGATCATTGCCAAATTGAAGGAGTTGAGCTTGCTAACCTTTGTGGTTTAGCTACTCCTCCAACTTTAGCAATGAAAGGCGGTCGTGTTACAAAATTTAATGGAAAAACTGGTGGGGCTATCTCCAACGTTACTCTTTTTATAAACCCAAATATTGAAGAAACTGTCCTTCTCCAGAGATGGTTTCATGACAATGGATTTCATTTAGCGTCACCATCTTTGAGCTGAAAATTCAATGCCTCTCATTCTTCCCCTCGTAAAAGCATTACCATCAATGAGCTACAAATTCTTCAACTGTCTGAAAAGCCTGTTTGGTAGTCTGTTGTTTCAACCATCACAAATGTTAACATGGATGACTTTCATTTCCTTGCATGCCCTCTTTTTTTGATGGTATACAATGCATGAAAAAAAATTCCCACAAAGTTGGAAACATTTGGCATTGTGGTAAATGTGATGGGGAATTTCTTGAATGTGACTACTGATACATACTAAAGATTGAATTGGAAGATATCACCGGTGTCGTAGCTTTTGATGATGCTGCAAACCAACTCATGGGAATTTTTGCGAAAGACCTATTCCTCCTCTCAACTGAAGCACATCAATTGTTGAAATAGCCCAGAAGATCTACAACAAACAATTTCTTTTTACTCTTTCAGTTAGAACAGAGACCTTCTTTGGAATTGCACGCCTAAAGTTTGAAATTGTGATGGTTGAAAACATTTAATCGGAAATTTCAGCTTGACATTCAAATACATAAGTTGTTTCAACTTGATACTTAAGCATTCTTTATTGTCTGTAATGAATTGCCTCAATACTCGGATTTTTGTCCTTCTTTCATGCTTCAACGTAGCAGGGTTTTTTTTTAACTTGCTTTTAGGAGTTCTATCTTGTCATCTTATAGTTCCACTATACAAGCTATCACTTAACATTTTGAACCTAAATTGTTGATGCAACCTATATTGTCGCTTTTGAATACAATACTAATTTGATATTATGTTTATTTATAAAATAAACAAGTGTGTTCTCTTCTTTCTTAGCACAACTTGTCATTCTTCCATAAAGAACAGTTATTACATAGTATTTTTTTTTCATATATGCTTTGTCATACTACACTTTGGTCTTCTACATTGTTGCTTTCTTAGAGTTATCAAGCTAGAACTTGAAAACAAATATTTGCTCCATAAATGTTATTTTAACGTACATAGTTGGTTCCCAATATGCAATCACTTAACATTTGATTTATATCTTCTGTTTTATATCCATGAACTTTCCACTTAATACATATACAAAATGTGTACCGGCCACCAATGAAAGCTTCTAAGTCTTTAACAAGTTTATGTTTTTCTTTGATTAGGGTTCCTTCTTTTAGTTTCCCATCTTCTACAAGACTATTATATATAATTGGAAGTAATAGCTCATGCTTGTGAAAGTCGTCTGAGATAGAAATTTAGAACCGAAAAGTTGATGAGTTGAGTGAGCTCACTTGGTTTAATGTGGAAACTTGTACGAGCGGGAAAAGGTTGACATCACCATGTCAGTTAGCATAGTCTCCATAACATGATGGTTTTTATTTCCCGTGGAATCAAATAGGGCACAAACAAAAAAACAAAAAAAAAATGAAAATTATTTAGAGTGAAACAACACATGCCTTGACAGTGTGGATTGCATGTTTTGGAAGTGGTCATGTTACTTGTTTTTTATGGACATGCTTATTGATATTTGTTTGCCTCTATTTTCGACTATATGCAAGATAAGAACAGTTACCCCTGGTAGAGTAAATACCATGTTTTAGAACTACTCTTATCGATTCCAAAATAACATTTACATACAGTTTGCAAAATGAAACTCTCAATTTGACAATAAACAAGCGAATTGTAAGTAAATACTAAATTTTTAAACATTCAAGATTAAAATTCCAATTGCAAGAAGAAGATAAATTTCTGTGAAATACATATGCCTCCTCTCAATTGAAGCAGCATCAATTGTTGAAATAGCCTAGAAGATCTGCAACAAACAATTTCTTTTTACTCTTTCAGTTAGAACAGAGACCTTATGTGGAATTGCATGCCTAAAGGTTGTAACTGCGATGGTTGAAAACATTTAATTGGCAATTTCAGCTGGACATTCAAATACATAAGTTGTTTTGACTTGATACTTAAGCATTCTTTATTGTCTGTAATGAATTGCCTCAATTCTCAGATTTTTGTCCTTCTTTCATGCTTCAACATGGAAGGTTTTTTTTTAACTCACTTTTAGGAGTTCTGTCTTGTAGTCTCATAGTTCCACTGTACAAGTTGTCACTTAACATTTTGAACCTAAATTGTTGATGCAACCTATATCATCACTTTTGAATACAATACTAATTTGCTATTATGTTTTTTTATAAAATAAACAACTTTGTTCTCTTCTTTCTCAACACAACTTGTCATTCTTCCGTAAAGAACAATTATTACATTTATTTTTTCATATATGCTTTGTCATACTACACTTTGGTCTTCTATATTGTTGCTTTCTTACAGTTATCAAGCTAGAACTTGAAAAAAAATTACTCCATAAATGTTATTTTAACGTACATAGTTGGTTCCTAATATGTAATCACTTAACATTTGCTTTATATCTTCTGTTTTATATCCATAAACTTCCCACTTAATACAAATACAAAATGTGTCCCTGCGCTAATGAAAGATTCCAAGTCTTTAACAAGTTTACGCTTTTCTTTGATTGGGTGACTTTGATTATAGTTCTTTCTTTTAGTTGCCCATCTTGTACAAGACTATTATATATAATTGGAAGTAATAGCTCATGCTTGTGAAAGTCGTCTGACATAGAAATTCGGAACCGAATAGTTGATGAGTTGAGTGAGTTCACTTGGTTTAATGTGGAAACTTGTATTAGTGGGAAAAGGTTGACATCATCGTGTCAGTTAGCACAGTCTCCATAACATGATGGTTGTTCTTTTCTGTGGACTCAAATAGGGCATGAACAAAAAAAATAAAAATTGAAAATTATTTAGAGTGAAACAACCCATGCCTTGGTAGTGTGGATTGCATGTTTTGGACGCAGTTGTGTTAATTGTTTTTTATGGACAGACTTAGTGATATATGTTTGCCTCTACTGTCAACTATATGCAAGATAAGAACAGTTGCCCCTGATAGAGTAAATACCATGTTTCAGAACTACTCTTATCGATTCCAAACTAACATTTACATACCGTTTACAGAATCAAACTCTTAATTTGACAATAAATAAGCAACTTGTAAGTAAATACTAAATTTTTAAACATTCAAGATTAAAATTCCAATTGCAATAAGAAGATAAATTTATGTGAAAGACCTATGCCTCCTCTCAACTGAAGCAACATCAATTGTTGAAATAGCCCAGAAAATTTGCAACAAACAATTTCTTTTTACTCTTTTAGTTAGAACATAGACCTTCTATGGAATTGCAAGCCTAAAGGTTGTAACTGTGATGGTTGAAAACATTTAATCGGCAATTTCAGTTCGACATTCAAATACATAAGTTGCTTCAACTTGATACTTAAGCATTTTTATTGTAAGTAATGAATTGCATCAATTCTCATATTTTTGTCCTTCTTTCATGCTCCGACATATCTAGGTTTTTTTTAACTCGCTTTTAGGAGTTCTATCTTGTAGTCTCATAGTTCCACTGTACAAGCTATCACTTAACATTTTGAACCTAAATTGTTGATGCAACCTATATCGTTGCTTTTGAATACAATACTAACTTGCTATTATGTTTATTTATAAAACAAACAACTTTGTTCTCTTCTTTCTTAGCACAACCTGTCATTCTTCCGTAAAGAACAATTATTACATTTATTGTTTTTTTTCATATATGCTTTGTCATACTACACTTTGGTCTTCTATATTGTTGCTTTCTTACAGTTATCAAGCTAGAACTTTAGAACTTGAAAAAAATATTTACTCCATAAATGTTATTTTAACGTATATAGTTGGTTCCCAATATGCAATCACCTAACATTTGCTTTATATCTTCTATTTTATATCTATAAACTTTCCACTTAATACATAAACAAAATGTGTCTCTCCCACCAATGAAAGCTTCTAATTCTTTAACAAGTTTACGCTTTTCTTTGATTGGGTGACTTTGATTATAGTTCGTTCTTTTAGTTTCCCATCTTCTACAAGACTATTATATATAATTGGAAGTAATAGCCCATGCTTGTGAAAGTCGTCTGAGATAGAAATTCATAACCAAATAGTTAATGAGTTGAGTGAGTTCACTTGGTTTTAATGTGGAAACTTGTACCACCGGGCAAAGGTTGACATTGCCATGTCAGTTAGCATAGTTTCCATAATTTGATGGTTGTTCTTTCCTGTGGAATCAAATAGGGCATGAAAAAAAAAGTGAAAATTATTTAGAGTGAAACAACTCGTGTCTTGGCAGTGTGGATTGCATGTTTTGGAAGCGGTCATGTTAATTGTTTTTTATGGACAGGCTTAGTGATATATGTTTGCCTCTACTGCCAACTATATGCAAGATAATGACAATTGCCCCTGGTAGAGTAAATACCAATTTTCAAAACTACTCTTACTGATTCCAAAATAACATTTACATACAGTTTGCAAAATGAAACTCTCAATTTAAAAATGAATAAGCAACTTGTAAGTAAATACTAAATTTTTAAACGTTCAAGATTAAAATCCCAATTGCAAGATGGAGATAAATTTACGTGAGAGACCTATGCCTCCTCTCAATTGAAGCAACATCAATTGTTGAAATAACCTAGAAGATCTGCAACAAACAATTTCTTTTTACTCTTTCAATTAGAACATAGACCTTTTGTGGAATTGCATGCCTAAAGGTTGTAACTGTGATGGTTGAAAACTTTTAATCGACAATGTCAGCTAGACATTCAAATACATAAGTTGTTTCAACTTGATGCTTAAGCATTCTTTATTGGCTGTAATGAATTGCCTCAATTCTCAGGTTTTTGTCCTTCTTTTGTGCTTCAACATAGCAGGGTTTTTTTTAACTCGCTTTTAGGAGTTCTATCTCGTAGTCTCATAGTTCCACTATACAAGCTATCACTTAACATTTTGAACCTAAATTGTTGATGCAACCTATATCGTCACTTTTGAATACAATACTAATTTGCTATTATGTTTTTTTATAAAATAAACAACTTTGTTCTCTTCTTTCTTAGTACAAATTGTCATTCTTCCGTAAAGAACAATTATTACATTTTTTTTTTATATATGCTTTGTCATACTACACTTTGGTATTCTATATTGTTGCTTTCTTACAGTTATCAAGCTATAACTTGAAAAAAATATTTACTCCATAAATGTTATTTTAACGTACATAGTTGGTTCCCAATATGCAATCACTGAACATTTGCTTTATATCTTCTGTTTTATATCCATAAACTTTCCACTTAATACATATGCAAAATGTGTCCCTTCCACCAATGAAATCTTCTAAGCCTTTAACAAGTTTACAGTTTATCTTGTAGGCATCATGCCAAACCATGAAAATGAACAAGCCAATGCACGAAGAAGACTTGTATATGCACATAACATAGATAAAAACAATAAGAAGCAACGTCTTCTTTATAGAGTTGCTCGTCAACCTGTGGATATGTCTTCTTCATTTTCTCTTTGTTAACCTTTCGACACACTATCCCTTCCATCCCCCATGATAAATCCATCCAACACCCTCCTTGATGATGCACATCAACGATTTTGTAAAAAAATCGACCAACTAGCTGACATGAATGTGTGCTCGATTTGCAATGAATGTTACCCTGGTATTGCAACGAAAAAGTTCCATGGTTCATACGGATGTTCTCGTTGTATTCTAGAAATAAAAGGCCATCTCTTTTCATTGGAAAACAATATGGACCCTAGCAGTCAACCACTTGTCCTTGTAGTACTTACGCAAGTTGAAGAAATGCTCATTAGTTGCGCTAACCCAATCCTACAAGTCACACATGCCCGTGGTGGTAAAAATAAATATTATGGCCATACTATTTGCTTCCCCCAAGACATTTCCAATATTGCCACACCCCTTCCCCATTTAATATCAGACCTTGACATCCTTGTTGTTTGCAAATGCAACTCTACAAACAATCCATATGAACTATTTGTTAGTCGAACATGTGTTCTTACTACTCTTAAATACAAAATGGCAAACGATCTGTACTACAAGGATGTACGAGTCAACCCAATTACATTAGCTTATTTTCCTCTTATTTCAATAGACATTACACCTTTGATTCACCACGTTAATAGAAACGATACATTATCTCATCAGCAAAGCTTGTCCTCTACAATCCAACCACCAAATTCATTTGAACCCTATGAATTAGCTCATCCTCGTTTATTTCAACACAAAGGAATGCTAAAACTGAGGTTGAGGAAATTAGACGCTTCTTACGCACACCAGATATCCCACTACTGCCTTCCATTGATTGCCCCCCTATAGGCATATCCCCTATCAATGAGTACAACACATAAGGCCTTCTTTCCATGGATTTTCCAACCTTGTTCCCCACAGGTGCAACAATGCTTAAACAACCATGCATTCACCAAGTTGAGATGCACAAATATGCATTTCACCTCATTCACTATCATGACAACATATTTGGGCAACACCCTCGCTTCCGGTACTACATATACAATCTAATCATGTGTCACCGGAGTAATGCTGCTGCTTCTATTTTTGTCAAAATTAACCTTGAAGATACACTCCCCCCCACAATGATTGAGCTTGCTAACCAATTGTAAGACAATGCATATGACAAAATTGGTGAAAGGGTCGCACGATTTGGGTCTTCATTGTGTGGAACACGCTCATATTGGAACAAAAGTAGAGCTGAACTCACAAATATGATCAATCAACAAGGTACACCAACGTTCTTCTTCACCATTAGTGCAACTGACACAAAATGGCCGGATTTGCATGCTCTAATGCCTGGTGAACGCCCTACCGGTTTAGATTAACACCATCAATGGAAGATTCATAACATCATATCAAATCCACATATTACATCACAATACATGCACAATAGATTCAAAATATTCCATGAAGAGGTGCTTCAAAAAGGCCTTCATATAACAGATTCTTGGTGCATGTGTTTTACTATCTCTTCCTTCTCATCCTTCTCTTCATGTTTGTCACTTTATAAGATTGATTTCTAATATATTCCTTTTCCTCCCATGTAGGTATGAATGGAAACATAGGGGATCCACACACATTCATGGTTTTATTTGGTTGGAAGATGCACCAAATATGGACACCTTGGACTGGGAAGATGTTCTTGCAGTTGAAGCTGCAAAACACTTTTTTGACACATATGTTACAACTTAGAATTCTCATAATGCCCACTTGTCCACTTTTGGGTTACACCATTCTACTACAAACGATCCATGCAATATTGCATCACCATCCATATTTGCATCAAACTACTCAGTTGACTATGAAGAACTTGTAAATTGTGTTCAAAGGCACACCAGATGTTCAGAATCAACTTGCCTTCACAAAAAAGGAACATTTGTTCAATGTCGCTATGGTTTTCCTTATGACCTTCAAGCTAATTCTTCCTTATTCATTGATGCAAATGGACGTAAAACCTACAATCCTGGAAGAAATGATTCCCTTCTAAATATTCACAACCCAACCATGCTTTCAATATGGAGGGCTAATGTTGATTTCCAACCTGTTCTTTCTAGACATGTTGTTGTCAGATAGGTTTCAAAATATGCATCAAAAGTAGAGCCAAAATCAGAAAGCTACCATGTTATTCTCTCTTTCCTTGCACATGCAGCACCAAGTGACGGCCCCGTTCTTCAGCCAATCAAGCGATTCCATGCACAAACAGTTGCAGAATGAGACATTAGTGCACAAGAGATGTGTCACATGCTCCAAAAACTCCCTCTTGTGATTTGCAATTGTCATTTTTTTCCCTAAATGTGAGCCAAAGTGTCTTCCGCCGTCTTTGTAATGACACTACTAACACCACTACAACTCCCCCCCCCCCAACTTCATATTTGCATACATGGAAATACCCCTTGCTCTTGAACATCTAACCCTGCTTGAAGTTGTTTGTTCTTGGTCTTCTCACATAAAAGGAAAAAAATCCATGGAAAACAAACTTGCATCACAGGATTGTTAGAGTCTTTCCACAATTCACTTCCATTCCTCCATTTGATTCTTCAACTTTTGAACCATTTTGTTGGAGCAAACTTCTTCTATACAAACCTTTTTGTGCCCTACCTGAGGATATTGGAACAACAAGTTTTGAAATTATTTCTCGTTGGCATCACATTAAAGGCACATATGTTGTGTGGCACGTTGAACGCGTATAAGAAGAACCCTCTACACCTCCATCTGATGATTCAAACTCTGATCTAATTCCCTTTCCCTTGCCACATACCATGGATGAATGGGAACTTCTCTCTAAAATCCAACGAGGCAACAACATCCATATTGACGACCTTGAAATGCTTGGACATCCAGATTTTGACAAAAATCACATTTGGACACATAACAATATACCCACCCATTTGCATGAAACAACGATATCATTCATTGACCTCAATCGCTTATCCACCCAACTACATGAAGACACCACCTCATTGTCCATTTCACCTGATTCCTTATCTCCCACACAACGCATAGCCTTTGATCTTGTCATTTCCCGTTTTAGAAACACTACACCTGCTCAACCACTCAAAATGGTCATTCAAGGTACTACAGGCACCGAAAAATCTTACCTCATGTCTTGTTTGAAATCTACACTCCAAACTGCATCTCGACAAATTGCATCCCCACTACTTCTCCTAACTCCAATTGGTGTTACTGCTTTTAAAATACATGCACTTACAATACATTCTGCTCTTTGAATACCCATTGTTGAAATGCACCCTCTTGAAGGTCAATCCCTTTCAAAGTTTTAAGAAGAACTCCAACATATTTGCTATATTCTCATCAATGAAATGAGCTTTATTGGCCCAAAAATGTTAACTCAAATTGATGCATGCTTGCGTCAAGATTTCCCCTTGCATTGTACAATCTCGTTTGGTGGTTGTTCCATGATTATTCTTAGTGACTTCAGGCAATTTCCTCTAGTAAAGGACATCCCCATGTATGCAGGCCCATCCCTTGGAACTGCTCTCTGGCGTACATTTGATACTTTTGTCATGCTCAATACCATTTTCTGACAACAAGGAGATAACGCTTCTCAAATTGTCTTTCGACAACTCTTACTAAACCTTCGAAATGCAACACCAACTCTTGAAGACTGGGCACTCCTAATGACAAGAACAACCTCATCCCTTTTACATGTAGAAAACTGTTCATTTGAACAATCTACCCACTTGTATGCCACGAATAGCTCTGTTGCACTACACAACAAACACATGCTCAAACACCTTAATATGCCAATTGCACATTGGCTTGCAGAACAAAGGAACAAACATGTTCGCCAATCCATAGATGATGAACAATTACCATTAGAGGTCCTTCTTGCTATTGGTCAACAAGTCATGTTAACTACTAATTTGTGGCTTGGAGCAGGCCTTGTTAACGACTCACTCAAAAAAGTCATTGCATTGTCTACAACTCCAACGAACATCCTCCTACCTTACCATCCTTTGTTGTTGTTGAATTCCTCCACTACAAAGGAGCCTTATGGGATGCTTCTAATCCTACTTATGTTCCCATCTCTCCCATAACAAGAGGAACGTGTAGGCAACTACCACTTCGTATGGCATGGGGTTTAATAATTCTTAAAGCACAAGGTATGACCCTACAAAATGCAACAACATATATTGGAAACATTGATAGACAAGGGCTTACATTCACTACAATATCAAGAGTTAAGTCTCTTTCACGCCTTCGCATCTCTCCAACTTTCTCTTTTTCTAGATACTCTCGCATGCAAGACAATCCACATGTCCAACGTAGAAAAAAAGAGAAAAGCTTACTTGCTTCAAACTCTTTAAAACCAAACTATGCTTGAATCTTTTCATTGTTTGCTCTATAGATGTACTATTTTTCCTCTAAACATATATTTGCGATCATAATGCTTCTTCTATTGGTCAGACTTATCTTGTTCCCATTATTTAATGTATTATTACAATTGCAAAGTAAATATAATATGCTTCTTCTTGAGACATATCATTTACTTGTGTGTTTCCCCATGTATTGGTTCAATTCAATAAAGCAATTAACCACTTAATCACATATTCCTTTGTTAGAATCAAATTTAAATTTGCTTTCATGGTGGTAACCAACAGAATTGAAATTGAGATCACTTGACATAAGTAATGTAAAAGAAAATAATAAACATTACTTGTAGTTGAGAGTTAGGTCATTGTAGTTCACTAATGACTATGAACATCGCAACCAATCCTTGAACCCATCAAATAACGTAACCAAGCCTTTATGTTTGCATAAACATTTGGATAGAAAATAAAATGATACATGATAAGAGAAGACCAAAAATGTACTATGGGGAATCAATATACCTGAATAGTTTATTTGTAACAGTGGCATACACAATAGACATGTGCTTTATCCCCTTTGAAAGTATGCAGCTTTGAACCAGTAAAAACATCACATACGTTTTGCACAATCAGGTTTATCAACTTGAAATGTTCAATCTTAGCAATGTTGCTAAAATATAGACTTTTATATGCTAAGCGTTTATAGTTTTGTCATCAGCATAGTTAATAATACATCTGGAGTCATGACTGTTCATCAAACTCATTCCTCCATAACATATGCCTCTTCATCAACCATGTTTTCTTACTTTTTCTCTTTATTATTTTTAACTCCTTTTAAATTTATCAGTCACGTCCTTCCGCAGTTGTCCTTTCCACAACAAACCTTTCCGCATTCAGCTTTCTGAACCGACCTTTGAGCAATTTGCGAGAACTAATTTCTTCTACATTTGCGAGTTGTGAAATGCGGATGTGTACTTTGATTTTTCTTGAAAATCCCTTCCACAATTATCTTTCCGCAATGACCTTTCCCCAATAGGAAAGTTCTTCCTTTTGCAATTTTGGATTGCAGATTGGGAGTATGCATTTCGACTTTTCTTGGAAATTGCTTCCATATTTATCTTTCTGCATTTACCTTTCCACATTCACCTTTCCTTGATTACCTTTCCGCAATTACTTTTTTTGCAAATACCTTTCCGCAATTCCCTTTCCGCAAAACCAAGTCAAATCAATTTGCAAATTGCGGATCTGCCATCCAAATTTTTTGAAATGTTCTTTCGCAATTTGTCTTCCGTAATCCTTGTGAGCCGTCAATCTCTTGCACCTTTGATATCATCCATTTATACGTTATCAATCAACTCGATCTATACAGACTTGATCTCCTAATCTGGATTTGTAACCTCTATAGCTTCATCCTCCATGCAGATCGATCAATCAAATCGATCTAACTTCAACCGAACTTGATCTGTTGATGTATTTGTAACTTCGGAATGTATTCACTTGTATATTTATGTATTGTACACCGATGTTTATTCCGAGAAGTATCTGTAATGTAATTGAGTCATGTCATGCCTCGATGTTCCTATCGGAGGTTCAATAATGTAAACAAGTCATGTAAAGTCATAGAGTGTAACCCTCCTTATTGATCAAGGGTTAAAGTCCCCGCAGTTGTGGGTCCCTAGGGTTATTAGACTCTCCTAGAGAAGTCGGCCCTAGTGAGTTAATGTAAGTCGGGGCAATAGTCCCCACAATTGAGTTAATGATTAACCCTCCTTGTTGATCGAAGGGCAAAGTCCCCGCAGTTGAGGGGAACTAGGGTTATTATACTCTCCTAGAGAAGTCGGCCTTGGTAAGTAATTGTTAAGTGAGGCCGACATGTTGGAGTGGAAATAACGTGAACGAAAGAATATAAATAAAGAGTGAGACTCTCTATTTATCATACACACACTCACTCACTGGGACGCATGAGTGAGAGAGGAGAAGCTCTCTCAAGTGAGGAGAGAAAGAACAAGCTGTTGGAGATCATATTTATGTTTTCGGGCTTTACTGCTGCCATTGGTGCTCATTCTATCTCTAAGGAAGTTGCAAGGTTTTCTCCTTTATAGTTTCCTTGAGGAAAAATCTTTGTGTCTCTTGTCTCTTGTGTTTATTGTTGTGCATGTTATTCTCTCAGATAAGATCCTAAGATCATATTGCTTAAATGATAAAAATCTAACATGGTATCAGAGCTAACCTGAGAAGAAGACACTGTGCAGCTATAGAAGTTAGGGCTTCTTACTTTTTGGGTCTCTCTCCACAATCCATAAGCAAAAGAAGGCTAGGCTGACTCTCCATTGAAGGGCGCATCTTTCTGTCGAAGCAGAATTTGATTCCGGGCATTTTCAGTTTTTGGTGCGAGAAATTAGGAATTTTTACAGAACAGGAATTTTTTAGTGAGCCCGGCATAGGATTTCTCTCCTCATCAAAATCGAATTTTAGATATCTGGGGTGAGATCTTGGTTGGGTGAAACTCTAGGAAAGTCAAACCCTAGTTTGACCCCGAGCCTGAAAAACCCTAAAATACTAAAACTGATAATTTTGGTAGATTCGATATATCTCGAGATTGGAGAAATCTCAGGTGCCAAAACTTTCACAGGTCGAAGAAAAATTCTTGATGTACATTGTATCCAAGTTTCAGCCTCAAATTCACATTATTCCAGGAGATATGACTCCTCGAAGTTAGGGTTCCAGCCTCTCCCAGGATTCCTCCCCAAACAGGACACCTCGGGAGAATTGCTATATTGTGGGCTACGAAGGTCCAAATGAAATTTCTTAAGATGTTCCAGAAAGGGAACAGACTGTAATTTCTGTGGTAAAAGTTTCTGACCCCGAAGATGAAACAGTGACACATGGTAGTTCATACAACTTCGTTATGTTGAATAGTTCTGAAACAGGTCACCCTGGGAAAACGCTCATAAGTCCCAATAGGTGAAACCAATTCTGATGAAACCTATGGTGTTGGAACAATGACAGACAAGGCTACCTTAGTGCGAAGTTTCAGACACAGAGTAGTATTACTTTCTGAGATACCGTAGAAACAATATCAGGCATTTCTGCAGAAGAAATTGGTAAACTAGGGCTTCCTATTCCAAGAGCTTCCCTCCACTGTTTTCAGAAAAAAAAAAAGGAGTACATTGGATAGCTCTCCTTAAAGAGGTCTATCTTTCTATCCAATCAGATTTGAAAGATTCCAAGTTTTGAAAATTAGGGTTTCTCTGACAAACCCTAGATCAGCCATCTCCGGAACCAGGATGGATACCTCAAATCGGTAAGATCTAATCTTTTGCTATTTACAGTTGAGGTTATCATTTCAAGATGACTAGTGACACTAGATTGATGACAAGATTGGTGAGGTTGACAACTTTCAAGCATAGAAGTATATGATCTCACTATTTCTTGAAGGAAATGAATTAGACACCTACATAAGTAGAGAGGTTCCAGTTCCAGAGGGAGACGAGGCTAAAAGCCTTACCCAAGAAGAACTTAGTCAAGGCCAAGAAGATCATTGCTGATTCAATCATGAATCAACTTGTACCACAAGTGTCTTCCCTAAAGACATTGAAAGAGATGTTTGATTCCTTGACCAAGGTATTTGGAGGGAAGAACATAAATTGGAAGATGACCTTAAGAAACCAGTTGAAGAATGTGAATATCCAGAATGCAGAGACCATACAGTCATACTTTACAAGGGTCTCTCAAATAAAAGAACACCTTGAAGCGATAGAAGAAGAAGTGGAGAATTCATAAGTTGTGATAACCACCTTGAATGGCCTCCCAAGATTATGGGATTCATTCATTCAAGGAATGTGTGCCAGAAGGAAGTGATTACTTTCAGTAGACTCTGGGAAGAGCACACACAAGAAGAAGCTCGACTCATAATAAGAGAAAAGAAGATGGGAGCAACTGAAGATCAAGATTTCACGATTCAAAGAAGATACCTCAAGCAATGAGGAATATGAAGAACTCAATTCTTGAATAAAGATCCTGAAGATGTTCAGGATGATGGACCGTAAGGCCATGACCACACCTATGGCATCGAAACTGAAGCTATTGAGTGATGCTTCATCGAATTCGGTTGATGCCATGATGTATTGTCAAATGATTTGTTCCTTGATGTACCTGATGAATACGAGACCAGATATTTGCTTTGCTGTGAACACATTGAGACATGTTCACCTGAAGGTTGCAAAGCATGCAATGAGGTACCTGAAGGATACAGTTGATTATGGGCTCAAGTATGAGGTAGATCAAAAGATTAACCTGGAAGGTTATGTTGATTCAGATTGGGCAGACAGTGCCATTGATAGGAAGAGCACTTCGTGGTGCTGCTTCAGTATGGGATCAGGTGTGATCTCTTGGTTTAGCAGGAAGCAGTCCTGTGTGGCACTGAGTACAGCCGAAGCAGAGTATGTCGCAGCTTGTTCGGATAGCTGTGAGGCAGTATGGCTTAGGAAGCTACTATTTAATTTGTTTTATCTCCAGTTGGATGTTACTTATATATATTGAGACAACCAGAGTTGTGTGAAGTTGTCTAAGAACCCGGTGTTCCATGACAAGTCGAAGCGTATCGAGATCAAATATCACTATATCAGGGATATGGTACATAGAGGAGCAGTGAAACTCCAGTATGTTGTGATGAATGAGTAGACAGCTGATGTGTTGACCAAGCCATTGGCTAGAGTGAAGTTTGAGTACTTCAGGGAGAAGCTTGGTGTTCTCCAGATCGAGGTTCTCTCCAAGGGGAGGTGATGAGTCTGAGAGCCTTTCTGACATGGTAGGATTGGTTCCTTCCATGGTCAGATATAAGTGTAGGAGCCATTCTGATGTGACTATGGGAGGTGTTCCCACATGATCAGATGTAGGTGCAGAGCCATTTTGATGTGACCGTGGGATGTGTTCCCACATGATCAGATGTAAGTGCAGAGCCATTCTAATGTGACTATGGGATGTGTTCCCACATGATCAGATGTGAGTTCTGGGCGAGCCTTTCGGACATGGTTCTTGGATGTGTTCCTCCCATGGCCAGATATAAGTGCTGAGCCTTTCCGACATGGTTCTTGGATGTGTTCCTCCCATGGTCAGATATAAGTGTTGAGCCTTTCCGACATGGTTCTTGGATGTGTTCCTCCCATGGTCGGATATAAGTGTTGAGCCTTTTCGACATGGTTCTTGGATGTGTTCCTCCCATGGTCGGATGTGAGTGCTGGGCCTTTCTGACATGGTTGTTGGATGTGTTCCTCCCATGGTCAGATGTGAGTGCTGGGCATGCCTTTCTGACATGGTTGTTAGATGTGTTCCTCCCATGGTCAGATGTAAGTGTTGGGCAGGTCGTTCTGACTAAGGTTCAGATATAAGCGCTAAAGAAGACCTACATAGAGGCTAGGCCTACAACCAACATGAAAAAGGGTTGGCTCTATAGAACTTCCTATGACGAGAAGAATTGAGAGATAGCACCAGTTGATCAAGGTGGAAGAAGCAGTGATGTTGATGATGATCCAGTGATGATCCAACTTTGATGATGATCCAGTTTCCATGATCCAATGATGATCCAGACTTGATGAAGATAACTTGACGATGAAGATGGCTTGAAGATGACTTGATGATGATCCAATGACGATCCAGACTTGATGAAGATAACTTGACAATGAAGATGACTTGAAAATGACTTGATGATGATCCAGATGATATAGAGAAGAAGACTTGTGCTGATAAATTGTGTCGAGAGAATACCTTCCTAGTTAAGAGGGAGTGTTGATGTGTTTGTAACTTCGGAATGTATTCAGTTGTATATTTTATGTATTGTACCCCGATGTTTATTCCGGGAAGTATCTATAACATAATTGAGTCATGTCATGCCCCGATGTTCCTATCGGGAGATTCAATAATGTAAACAAGTCATGTAAAGTCATAGAGGGTAACCCTCCTTATTAATCAAGGGTTAAAGTTCCCCCAGTTGTGGGGCCTTAGGGTTATTAGACTCGCCTTAGGGTTATTAGACTCTCCTAGAGAAGTCGACCCTAGTGAGTTAAAGTAAGCTGGGGCAATAGTCCCCACAATTGAGTTAATGATTAACCCCCCTTGTTGATCAGAGGGAAAAGTCCCCACAGTTGAGCGACACTAGGGTTATTATACTCTCCTAGAGAAGTCGGCCCTGGTAAGTAATTGTTAAGTGAGGCCGACATGTTGGAGTGGAAATAAAGTGAACGAAAGAATATAAATAGAGAGTGAGACTCTCTATTTATCATACACACACTCACTCACTGGGGCGCATGAGTGAGAGAGGAGAAGCTCTATCAAGTGAGAGAGAGAGAGAGAAAGTTGTTGGAGATCATCTTTATGTTTTTGGTTTTTACTGCTGCCATTGGTGCTCATTCTATCTCTAAGGAGGTTGCGGGGTTTTCTCCTTTATGGTTTCCCCGAGGAAAATTCTTTGTGTCTCTTATCTCTTGTGTTTATTGATGTGCATGTTATTCTCTTAGATAAGATCCTAAGATCATATTGCTTAAATGATACAAATCTAACATGATCTCCTTCTTAACACTCAAAATGTACCCTCGGCTCTAAAAGGGTAAATTTCAAGCTAACCACATAACCAAGCTTTAGGAAAGAAAGTTGGCTTCTTTCTTTCTAGAGAGGGATAGCTCAATAATTGTTTTCACAAGACCAAATATATGAACAAGAAATAAATGTAACATTGTTTTCGGTTGAAACAAGGAATGTACACATTGAGCATGGAGTAAAAAATGATAATAATAAGACAATGCTATTGCATGGAAATTTTAACACACCGAACATAGAAATCTCATTACAGTCAAAATGTTTTTCACTGGTGATATAGAAGCAAATAAAAAACAATCCATTAATGAGGGCATTTAACAAGGATGAATCCACATTAACTTTAGATGAACAAGTTTTGTGAATGTTTGAAATCAATAGATGAAAGGAAAAACATAATGGAAGTAGTAAACAAGAAACATATGCACATGGGAAAAGGAATGTACAGACTGTAACAAACACAACATAGGAATCTCTGGAGAAAGGCCAACTTTGGCTTTGAAATTTTATTAAAATATAGATCTCAAAATACAATGCTCATTTCTCACACGTTCCAATCCTTGTTCCATTACAAAAACTTGTTCTTATACAAAATCGCTCAAACTTGTCCTATGATTTTCATCACTCTCTGCTTTCGTGCACACTTCTTCCTTTGTATTCCGCATTTTCTCCACCATCTCCGAATGTACAGGCTGAATGTATGTTCCTTCTGTGTTTGTTACTAAAGTCATTATAACTTTTGTTACTACTGCCATTCATTCGAATTATTGGATGTAGTTACTATTCCAGAGTATTAGGATGGACATAATGTATGTTCCTTCTATGTTTGTTACTCTGCCAGTTCATTTTTTTCCTAAACGCATTATCACCCCCAATTTTTTCAACACTTCATAAGGGTGGTGATGACGACGATGGCCTCGGTTTCTGTTTGCTGTTGTCGGAACATTCATTTAGACTGATGGGTTATAGCAATGGATACTATGCATTGTGATAATTAATTCCACAGTCACATTCAGAGGCTTTGACGAAATGTCCTTTGGTATTTCAATTCTGACCACTACTTCTACATTTGTTCTCAATTCTTTTAAGACAATGTTGCTCTTGCGGGTATCAGAAGGCTTCCTCCTTGCCAGACTTGCTAAGCTGCTTCGAAACGTTGTTGCATGGAGGCGTACAACTTGCTTATTTTCCAACCGCCTCTCAGCATGCGATGGAACATATCCGACAACATTTCCCTCACCCATAACAGGTGTCAAAGCCCCAAGCACAGGGCCCCTGGGGCCACTAGCACTAAAATTCTCACTAACCATATTTCTCCACAAGCCTTCTTTAACTCTGTGTCCTGCAAACAAAAAAACACTGTAGCGGTAATTAACAATCGACCAACAGTAGAAATTTCATTCCAGTGGACAGTCTGTCAAATCTTTACAAGTGCCATCATTGATTGACATAATAACAACGCAATCCATCACATGGGTCACCACTCCAAGTTCGTATGTTCAGGTGCCAACTACGCCTCCCCTTTTTGATGCGATGTCATGATACTTATGGCGCAAGTGACCACCAAATTCTCTTGGTATCTGTGGATATAATAATTGATAACTGTCACATCAACAAGCTTTCTAAATAAGTGTGCCAACGCCAAATTGGTTTTAGTTTCACAATTTCCTTTCCGGCTTCATGAACAACTTGTTCCTTTGCATTTTCAATATTTTTATCATCATTTTTTTTTATTTTTTTTCTCGCAATTATCAAAATAAGCCTTCAACCAACTCCCATTGATGAGTCCTATGAATTATGTCGTTATCTAATAACAATAAATATTACTTCTGGGACACTCGCTGGTAAGCTTTGCACTGTTGTTTTATTGTCTCGTGGAGTATCTTATGTGGCCCCTTTGCCCTGAGCCTTCTTGCCTCTCTGTGGTGGAGTCTGCTCGGGGAACTTCGTTGGAGTTTTCTTCAAGAACTCCTGCTGGTTCGCTTCCTCTGTTGCACCCCCCTTTCATTCGTCTTAGGTTCCCCTCTATTCTTATCACCATGCCATTGCATAGACGCTCCTACACTCCCCTACTTGGATCCCATGGACCACCCAACAGAGCTATGAGAAGCATCGTCCATGCTACCCACTTGTACAAGAATTCAATCCCGAACACGGTGAAAGAGGAAATTGAACACTCTAAAAATGATGCCAAACTCACCAGGAATTGCATTCCGGACCATGAGGTGATAGAGGAATTTGAGGCTCTCATACCTGACCTTGGTTATTCAAGAGGAAGAAAATCTCTTCATATGAATACCCTGGACTATCTCTGGCAACATAAGTTTCTTCTAGGAAGAGCACTGGTTGACAGAGGAGAGGCGCATGAAGCCATCGTTCTGAAGCTAGATGAAATATCCAATAACATGTAGTAGATTGCTAATCACCTTGGCATTAAATTGGACAACTCCATCCCTGTGGATACTGATATCAAGCTAGAGATTGGCTAATTCTCTAGATAGTTTAGTTTACTTTTATTACTATGAATCTTTGCAAACGGTCTATAGTAAAGAACTCTCGATCTAGATAGTATTGCCTGGTTTCTTTTCGGGCCAGAATGTAATTTTGAAACCTCAAATCCTGTTTTCCCTATGTAGGGAGGGCTTAGTTACTGTTTACTTTTTGTAAATCTTATTGAAGGCAATAGAAGGAACTTTCTTATTAAAAAAAAGATAGGTATTACAATTCATATTTGAAATATTTTCAATTGAGGAGTAAGAGTTATATCATTGTCTCCTGAAAGGGCAACAATCCTTTCCCTTTGACTAATTCCCAAGTTTTTTGTAAATCTTCTATTGACGAAGTTTGTTGCAGTTGACATATAGAAGCTTCCCAAAAAAGAGATAATAATCAAATAAAACAATTTTGACAAAATAGATATGAAATGCAAGTTGAAAATGGAATATGCAAGCGTTTATTGATGTCAATGATTATTTTTCTCGAAACTACTTCCATAATTCCCTTTCCGCAACTCCTGTGAGTCGTCGATCTCTTATGACTTTGATCTCGTTTGTTAATGCATGCTCTGCAACCCACAATCCAAATTGCGGAAGCGGAACGACGGAAAGAAAATTGTAAAAGTGTATGGACCTTCCCACAGACCGTTCAATCAACTCGACCTCCTTATTTAGATCTGTCTATCACAACTTGAAAAGTGTTTGTTCGCAACACGCAATTGTGGATTACAGACATTGAAATTCAATTTATTTTCTTGTTTTTGCCTTTCCGCAATTCGCAACCCGCAAATGCGATTGCGGATTGCAAAGGTTTTTTTTCTTAATAAAATTTCATTTTTCGGTTCCGCATTTCTGCAAACCGGCAATGCGGATTGCGGAAAGTCTTTCCATTAATAATTATTTTATTAATGGTATCTTATGGAGAATCTGCGGTAGGTAATGGTATATTGTCGACGTTTCGAGCCAGCCTTGGCTCATCTTCAAGACATTAACGATGCCTGAGATGATCAATGAATCTCACTTCATATAAATATGGACCCGTCATAGGAAGCCGCCAGCTAGGGTTTTTAATTTTAGTGAATTTTTTATTTTGACTTTATTTTACAAAAGTTTTTTAACATGTTTTTTATAAATTTATAATTTTATTATAAAATTTTTATTTTTTGATTTAAAATTTTAATTTTTAAGTTTTAATTAAGGTTATAAAATGTTATTTTATTTGAATTTAATTTTAATTTTTGTTATAAAATGTTTTTAATTTTAATGTCATAAAATCTTTTTTATTTTAATTTAATTTTAAAATGTTTTTATAAAGATATTAATGAAAATTTTAATTATTAAATAAAAAAATTTAAATTTATATTATAATCATTTAGTGTTAGTGTAAAGTTTTTCTAAGAAAGTTATTGAAAAGTTATTACGGTTATATTAACTTTTTAATTTATCTAATTTGAAATTTTATTAATTTATAATGTGAAATTTTATTAATTTATAATAAATTTAATTGTTATGTAATTGATGTTTGTTTAGAGTTATAATTTTTATAAATCTAAGTTATTGAAAGGTTATTATGGTTATATTAACTTTTTATTTTATCCAATTTAAATTTTTTATTAATTTATAATTAAATGTTTTTTATAAAATTGTTATGTAATTGATGTTTTTTTGAGTAACCTATTTAACCGACCATTTGCATCGATCGGACGACGGGCAATGTCGGATGTGACCACTCACACGAGCCAGGTCGTCTGATCGGTGCAAATGGTCGGTTAAGTAGTGAAATCTGATGTTTTTTTAGGGTTATATAAAATTGTTATGTAATTGATGTTTTTTAGGATTATAATTTTTATAACCCTAAGTTAAGTTTTTAATATTTAAGCTAGGTTTTTAGTACTTTTTTATTAATTTTTTTTTATTTAATTAAAGTTATTTTTAAAAATAAGATTTAAATTTTAATAAAAGTTTTTTAATTAAAGGTTAAAACTAAATGTTTAATTAACTTTTAATTTAATTTTTTAGGTTTTGTTAATAGGGAAAATAATTAGTTTGGTTGGCTTAAGAGAGAAAGGTTAGGGAGCCACAACCTGCTGATGGTCAGGCCATCATCCCTATTCAAACAGTTGGGGTGTTTTACGATTTCTATAGCTTCCCTGATCCTTCTTAAGGACCAATTATCAACGTGAGCCAGAACTTTCATGTCTTCTATCCTGATTGGGTGTTTTGTGCCATGGGAGTGTTGGGCTAAAGCAGATTTATGCGCTCTATTTAGCCGGATGTCTGCGCAGTGTTCTTTCACTCTTATTTTGATGGATCTCCCTGTTTCACAAATATAGGCCTTCCCGCATTCACATGGAATCATGTAAACACCCTTTTTAGGGAAGGGTCAATGGGGTCTTTGACTGTTTTCAAGAGCTTTTTGATGTTGTTTAGGGGTGTGAACACATAGTCGATACTTTTCTTCTTCAAGTGTTTTGCAATCCTGTCCATCACACCTTGAATGTAAGGAAGAAAAGCCTTGTGTTCACCTACCTTCTTTTCTTTGAGGCACCTAGATTTTTCTGTTTTGGAAAAAGCTCTCCTGATTTGGTTTGAGTCATAGCCATTACTTAAGAACACGTCATGCAAGTGTTCTTTTTTAGCTTCTAGGTGCTCTGTATCCGAAATCCTAATGGCTATGGTGATCAAGGTATTCATAACTCCCATTTTTTGTTGTGGATGATGATGAGAAAGAGCATGAATGTATTGCCCAGTGTGGGTTTTCTTTCTGTACACCTTATGAAATACGCCCCTGTCTTGTTTTCTGATAATTAGTGTATCAAGAAAAGGCAGGCAATTACTCTCCTCCAACTCCATTGTAAATTTAATGGAGTCAGATTGTTTGTTAAGGTGATCCACAAATTTACCTAGCTCATCTCTTCCATGTGCCCAGATTAAGAATGTGTCATCCACATACCTTGACCACCACTCAGGTTTTAAATGTGTCGTGGATAGAGCTTTTTGTTTGAAGTTTTCCATAAATAGGTTGGCTATAATCGGTGAGAGAGGAGAGCCCATGGCTACCATGGCTACCCCGCATGCTTGTTCATAAAGCTCTCCTTGAAAGCTGAAAAAGGCGGAATTAAGACATAAGCCTACTAACTCAGCTGTTTCATGGTCAGCAAGGTTCTCAATGACTTTGATTGCCTCGTCTATGGGAATCATTGTGAAGAGGAATACGACGCCTAGGCTTAGGAGTACGACGTCAACAATATACCATTATCTACCACAGATTCCCTACAAGATGCCATTAGCAATCACTGCGGATTCTCAGCCAAAACAATTCTTTTATTTTCGATTCCGCAGTTCCGCAACTCGCAATGCGGATTACGGAAAGCAAAAACTTAATAAAAAAATTGCAAGTTTGCCTATCCACAACCCACAAATATTTTGCGGATTGTGGAATCTAACAAATTTATTCCTCATTTCAAATATTATCCCACAACCCGCTTCACGTATTGCAGAAATTGAAGATCGTTGTAGATGACTAGATCCTATGGATACAAGGCCTTCACTGCCACAAAGGTTTTCAGATCTAAGAGATCTGCTGTTCCTTCAAGGAAGATCCGAGAAAGGTTTGAAGTAACTAGATTCTAGACTAAACTGTCCAAAGAAACTAAGACAGTAATTGTAATAGGTTTTAGGCAGGGTTGTTAAAATATATACTTGATAACAAGAAAATAATTACTCAACATATAGAAATATAATGAGATTTGTTGCTGCTAGCAACAGGCTGTAAGATTGCCGAAGCCAATTTTTGGAAATTACAATTGCATATCCACAATCCGCAATTGCAGAATCAGAGTTACGAAAACAATGTTTCAGAAAAGCACCTGCGAAAAGGTTGAATTGTGAAAAGACTCAATTGCAAAAAGGTTGAGTTGCGGAAAGACACAATATTTTTACCCTCTCAACGTTCTTTTGCACCTCTTGATTCTCAACGTTCCTTTGCACCTCTTGATGCAAATGCTAGTAATACAACCTTACGAACACCATGTATCTTGCATAGACATAATAAATCCATACTTTATACTTCAATTTAAAAATTTAATATTGAATATAAAAATCAATCCATAATAATATAAACCCTTTTTCCAATTTTAAACATTACCATTTCAAATCTTCACGTGAAATTATCAAAATAATACTTGAATCCTTACACTAAATTCACACCCATTCAAAACTTTGGACCCACTAATAAAGAAAGACTAACCAAATATGAGGGGAAAAAGCAATAGATTAAGCATTTGCATTCGTTGTATGACCCCGTTGAAGAACCAAGAACTAGTGAAAGTGTTTAATAGAAGTAGACTTAATCACCCTCTAGCCCACCCGCCTAGACATTTACACAGGTTCGATCTTTACCAAAGCATTCCCCAATTTCTTGAGCGGCAAGCATTTGATTAGTCAATTGGTATAGTTTCCGATACCCGGCACCGCTTAGGGAGAAGGGAGCCAAGGAGGGACGAACAAAAGTGAGAGAGGATGCCCTTGTTCACCAAGATGTTAACCGAGGAATGATATATGTAAAGGACTGAAAAAGGAAAAAAGTGGCATGAATGACTATTAATTGCGGTTTCACTTCATTTCGTTTGTGTTGAGCATTTGGGTTTACTTGGCGGAAGAGCAACGTGCACTGTTACAGTTCTGAGTTATTGATCCGAGGTTTGGACACCAAGCATTCTGGATACAGTTCTGTGAGCTCTGATAGTAGAGTTATAAAGATGTTGACAGCAGGTCGGAAGGATGAAAAGAAGGAGCAGGCCCTGAAAAATCATGTGGGTCATCCCATAACAGGCAGAGATTGTGCATTTACACTTCTTAACTCTCCTATTTCTCATACTCAGTAAGTCTTCGGACACTCCCCATTGCTTTTCCTGTCCATGTTTACAATATTAACGGAAATAAACCTCAACATGGGCATTTCTGGAAATGATCTTGTGTTTATTTTACCCTAAAATTTCCAGGATGTGGTCAGTTCCTTTCTTTGGACCAGGGTTCATTTTTGTTTTGATGGGTTTGTTTGTTAATTTAAATTTTTTTATTTTTCCTACGATAATGTATAAGAATAACTTTATTTGCCTGAAGTCTCTGGTCGAAACTGATACCTACAGTTTTGCATAGATTCATAGAAGATTTTTTAGGTTGTAGATGCCCTCTCTCTCTCTCTATATATATATATAAATATCATCGTCAGACTCTTGAAATCACAATCCTATTTAAACAGGCTGGATCTACTCGTCATAGCCATTCATTTACACAATTGCAAAATTACAGAATACAGCAAATCTTTATGCAAAATTACATGTATGCTGAAAATGAATGATGTATTCTAATTAATCTCTGCATTTCATGCTTTATTACATAGTTAATGATTCCAGTTGTCACTTATTTGGTACCTACCGAGGGACCTTAATTTCTCCTGGAGCTGTTCCAGGGTAAGGGCGGGTTTCTTAAGTTTTCTAATTTTTTCCTTGCGCGCAAAAAGGTGATTGGTCTCCATGGCACTTCTCATGCATATACTCCTGTACGTCTCCTTCAGATGAGAGTGAGGAATTCAAAGGAGATAGGGTTGATTGGAATAAGAGAAGGGCGGTGGGCAGGCGCCTCCCTGGAATTCAAGCCATTCCTTAAAGTGCAAAATTCCTTACTCCCCTCAACGTGAAACAAATTATGCCTTTTGCTAAATTTCCTGAATCTAGGTGACATCAGCAAGAGTCATGTCAATTTATTTATTCTAGTGATGGGGTTGATAAGTTGATTCGATCTATCCTCCCATCCCTTTGGTTATTTGACTTAAAGGTCTAGTTTGATTTGGATGAGATCAGAGTTTTGTATCCAGTGCTTGATTTGCTATCCAGTTTGCTATTTTGTTAGCTGATCTTCAAGGCTTGAAGCTGAAGTATCATTCCTCCAGGATCAATATTACTTCTCACAACCAAGCAAACTTGTTGCCTTCTTTTTGAAATATTAGTCAAGAGGTTTGAGTCCCCTGGATTTCTACTTATTTAAACTCTGGACTGTGCACAACTTAACCCCCCTGGCTAGGGTCATAACTTCTACTTGGTTGTCTGAGGCTTTGGCTATATAAATAAAATACATGGACATGGTATCTCCTTTTTGTTCCTGGTTACTCCATTGCTTTGTGCGTCAACTGTATTACCAATGGCAGCTCCATCAAAATTGAGTTTGTAACTTTTAGTTTCTGGTGGGACCCAAGGTGGCTTCAAGCCCAGCTTGAGTCTTAATCAATGCCCCTCAAGGGTATGGATTATGTCTTAGTCCATTAGTCATTATTTATTTGTTTTCGTTTCTTTGCCTTTTTTGTATGCGCCTCATTAGATCTAGAGGCTGTTAGTCGTTACCAGTAGAATTACCTAGCAAATGATTTCCTGAAGGCACATTAGCTTTTGATTCTAAAGATGGCATCTAAAAAATTATTCTTCATAGATAGTCCTGCTGTAAAGGATGAAGATTGCATCAATATTGTCCATAAAGAAATCTAAAATTTTTTATTGCAACTAAAGCATCTATACATATATATGATGAGCAAGGGGCTTTTTCCTGATGTTTACACTTACAGTATTCTCACATGATTTTTGTCTACCCACCAAGGTGTATGCAGCTTTGGGTTCTTTTAGGATATGAAGAATAAGAAATGCAACCCTCATATTGTCGCATGCAATACTCATCTTGATATGCTCTGTAGAAATAGTAGAGTTCAAGTTGCATATAATCTGTGGAAAAGGAATGAGTAAGACAAGCCCTGGTCTTGTGCCCGATGTTGTGGCTTGCTCCTTGATGAGAAGGATCACGTTGACAAGGTGTGGAAGCTTTAAAATGAGATGGTTGGCTATGGTGTGACTCGTGAGTTAAAATGAATTTGTGTAAATACAGTCACCTAGTATTTCTGTAATGCGAATAAGTTGTAGGAAACACATACGATTATTCATGAGATGATTCAGGATAACTTTAAGACAGATACCTGTACTTGTAAAATATTGAAAAAGGGTTAGTGCAATGCTGGGAATTTAGAAGAGGTTGTGCAATTTTTTCATAGAATGAGTTAGTTGTTTGCACTAATTCTTTAACTTATACTGTTCTGATTAGTATCCTTTGTAGCAGAGGAGATTTTGATAAGGCAGTTGAGATTTTAGATGTCTAGTTGTAGAAGGGTGAAGTTGTGTACCTCTAGTCACTACTTATAATCCTCTGTTTGATATTTTTGTTGACATAGGAAAACTAGAAAAGCAGAGAGTAATTTTTTGTTTTTTGTTTTTGACTAAAACATAGGTGTAGATTATAATGAAACCGGTAAACCAGCTACCGCGAGCTTTGACAGTGATACATAGATTCTTAGCTAAGTTGGAATATAATTCAAAATGGATCTAGGATCCAATGCTTCCAACGGGTAGATAACAGAGCTTATAGAGCAAAGAAATGAAGATTTAACAAAAGAGAAGGTCGCTGTTTGAACAAGGAACTTCAGACATTCATCAGAGTGCTTTTCATTTGCCCAGCTTGGCTTTCAGATTAGCGACAGCAGATTCCAGAGCGCTTATTCGTTTCCCAAAATCTCCATGGACATTTGCAACGTCCTTGAAATTGGTGTGAGTTTCATCTTTGAAGTTTTCCAGATTTTCAGTTGATGCCGAGTGATCTGCTCGGAGTTTCCTAAGATCTTCATTGATGAGATCCCAGGTTTTCTCTCCTGCCTGGCTGGTCTCTTGCAGGAGCTTATCTTGCCTATCCAGACGCGCTCTGAGCCTCCCCATTGAGGTCTCCAAAGAATCGATTTTTGCTACAACCGAAGGGCCAGATTCTGATGAGGAACCATGTGAAGCCATTTCGAGCTGCGATAATCTTTCCCTGCTACTATAGAAAAGAGAGCCTTTCAGTATTAGACCAATAAAGGGATTGCTTCTCCTTGGACGCTCAGCAAAAACTAAATTTGGTTTTCCAATGTATGTTCTCTCCACAGAGACTTCTTCGCTTCTGTAGAGGAGAATGAGAAGCGTTTTCAATAAATAACAATCAGGGATGGGAACATAGTCACGAGACCTCTTCCTTCGGCGATTTTGCAGAGAATTCCTGGCAGTGAAAGGAGAAAAACGAGGTTCAGATCTCTTCCTTCTGCGATTTGGCAGAGATTTCCTGGCAGTGAGAGGAGAAAAACGTGGTTCACAGGTGCTCTGCAGAGCTAATGAAAATGCTAGCATTTGATCTTGATTCTGCAGCATCTATGGGACGTCACATCGATCTTCAACTCCATCATTGACTAAGACACCTCTTCCCAGGAGAGTCCCATGGTTGGCTGCTTTTTCTGCCATCGTGTTTAGGGTCCGAAGCACATGGTAAAATCTAATGGTTTGAAACTTTTTACTTAAAAAACGAATTTTCTGGTAAATTCGTGCCAGCTTGAGATGAGTGGGACGTTTTTTTCGATTTAGAGCAAGAATTAGCAGTCTTGAATCCCCAAAGACCGTCAGCTTGGTAATTCTTTTGGATAGAGCGATTTTTAAACCTTGCAGAAGTCCACAAAATTCAACAATATTATTTGAATCAATACCTAGACCCCAAGAGTAGGTACTGAGCATATTTCCATTAGCCGAGCTGATCACTCCACCGCAACCAGCTAAGCCTGGGTTACCCTTTGCAGCACCGTCGAAGAAGAGACAATGATCGTTCAGAGAAGAATTCCAGCTGGAGAAATCAATTTCATCAAGCCTAATTTCCCAATGAGCAGACTGAGGTTGATTAGGCAAGGTTCGATTCTGAAGATTGGAAACTATCCTGCTCAGCCATTGCAGCTCTTCTGGCAGGAGACTGATAGAGTCTTTCAGGGATAGATTGTGCTCCAAAACTTCCCCTAGAATTGCTCTTGCTTGGGTGGCAATTTTAGCAGGTTGACTTTCATGATCCCTAAAAATACGATTGTTTCTCTCAATCCAAATTTTCCAGCAAATGGCTTTTGGAAGCCAGTTCCAGGTAGTTCGAAGCAGGGTTTTCTTGGACAGCTGAAAAGGTGACAGATTCATCCAATTTGAAAGCAGCTCCTGGATAGTGTCTAGAAGGTTGATTCCAGGCTTTAGTCTCATGGCTTCTATCCACACCTTTTTGGAGAAATGACAGCCAAGGATGATGTGATCAGAGGTTTCTTCTTCATTTTTGCAGAGAGGACAGGGAGTTGGGCCTTCCATACCTCGTTTCTTTAAGTTTTCCCCTGAGAGAATGCTTTTGTGGGCAAGCGTCTAGCAAAAAATGTCAATTTTTGGGATGAAGTGTTTTGAGCAAAGATACTTCCAGACCACCGGGTTGGGGGCAACATAGGGGATTGCTTGGATGACCTTGTAACCTTCTGAGGTTGAATAATTTCCTGAAATGTTTCCCCACTCTCTGCTATCTCTGAAATCTTCTTTAATAGGAGAAAAGTAGAGAGTAATTTTGGCAGTCAATTAAGTGGACAATTTAGGATCCTTCAACCTTTGAGACATTAATTTTTGGTCAGTGCAAGGAGGGTATGCCTGAGGCTGGTTTTGAACTCCTCAACATAATGTTTTGAACTCCCAAGGATCATCTGCAGATCCTGTATCTTTTTCTTAAATATGATTTTTTTTCTTGCCACTTTGTATTTTCTGAACTTTGGTCCTTCTGCTCTCTTGTAGCTTGACTGTAAGTCATAGATACTCCTAATTTATGGGTTCCACCTTGAAATTCATCACTTGTAGCTCTCGGTAAGTCATGGGATCTATCTTGAAATTTGAATTCAATCCTTTCTCTAAGTATTGTAGACTACAAATGTGAATGGAGGACTGATGTGTTGAATTAGAAGGTGGAACTATTTTTTGTGGTCTACCATGTGTTGAATTAGAAGTTGGAACTATCTTTTGTGGTACACAGGTCAAAGTCAAAGGCGGGGCATACAGTTACAAGTGGAGCCTGAGAAGGGTCAATCCCATCACATACACGGTGAATGTCGAACACCCCTTAATGTCAGGAAAGGATTTTAAATTTATTTTATGTAATTAAACATTTACAATGGACTTCTATATTTTTTCTAGGTTAATTATCCCAGAGCGAACCCCTAGTCACTTCAAGGATCTTCATTTTAAGGAGAGTACCTAGGGTAAACCGTAGCTTCTAGAGGTCACAATGCCAAGTCAACAACAGGGCTCGAAGCTGTTACAACAATAGATAGACTCATTATGAGCTCATCATGCCACTTAAGGGAATATAACCTGGGTGGAGAGGATAACACTCCATCCCACAGCCACAGCCGCTTAGGCTAGACCCTAGTGACTTACAATGGACTTCTATATATATAATTAATAACTTTAATGATAAATTTTTATAGACATATTTCTAAGGCATATAAATATGTAAAAGTTATATATATTAATAATGTTATATTAATAACTATAATATATAAATTTATAATATATTTATAGGTTATATATATGGTTATTGAAGTGTAAGTATATATTAATTAGATCTTATAAACTTATACCTTTAAGTTATGTTTTATACTGTGTAGCATGGGTACCTGTATCTTGGGGTAAAGTACAGGTACCCGTATCATTACTCGTATTGGGTACTTGTAAGGTACGTCCCTTGCCGTACCTTGTTGTACCCCTTACTGGCTCCACGTACCCGAGACACCATTATAAAAAAAGAGGTACTTACATGCTAAATGGTACAACGTATCCCGTGTTTGGGTACTCTGGGGGTACGACCAACTCAGCAAAAGTAAAATCTGCCGGTGTTGAGGGAGAAAAACTGCATGTTTAATGAAATAATTTAATAAAGAAAGTTAAAATGCTACCTCCAGGTACTATTGATGAGCAGGGGCCTCAACTTGAGAGTGATGCCTATCTAGAGAACTTGCTGACAGAGGACCTTAGTGATGCTGATGACATTGATCCTGAGGATGCTGATGACATGGCTTGAGGAAGCCAAATCAACTATCTTGTTCATTGTTTACTGATTTGAACTTTCTATTTCATGTCTGGAAATGCCATTGGGCAAATTTTGAATGTAGTATGACAATGGACTCATGGATTCATGGGCATATAATATTATTAATTATATAACTTCCTAGTGTTGCACTTGATATCTACTATGATTTATCAAATTTTATGTTTCAAATTTTCAATGTGAATGTTCATTGTTCAATGAATCATTGAATTATGAATCAAGATTCATAATTTATAAGAAATCTGAAAATATGCATGTGACTGTGACATGTTTTATTTTTACTATATATATATATATAGTATCCCCGACGTACCCAAGTACTCTGTTTCAAAAAGCGGCGTCCTCGTACCTGTCCCCGTACCCAAGTTTCCTGACAATTTAGGTTTCATATTTATATTAGAATTCAAAATTAAGAAAACAGGTTAATGGCCCAAGACCTAGAGTACTTTGGTAGGAGGGGAAGTCTGGCCCCTTAAGTACCATTAGTGGGTTATTTCAAGTGGTCAAATTTTGTTTGCATGTAATGATGCAACTGCATGTTGGGGTCTTGAGATTGTATCAACAGAGGTTAGGACCTAGGTCAGTAGCCCCGAGTATTTTAGGCTTTTTCTTGCTTTAGAAAAAAAATATTTCTATTGTTTGTACCTGCTGTTTCCCTGTTGTATCTGCGTCCTGGCTTTTCAAAAATATGACGGATCCGTATTCGAATTATGAGAACTTAGCTATGCCTATATAATCATACTACAACTTACATATAAATTTGTTGCTAAGGAAAAATATTTGTATGGCCAAAATATCACCAGAGGTGAATCATTACATTCATTTGATGCAGGGTCTATCAGATTTTCCTTGTTAACACTTTCTTTCCCACCCTTGTGTAAACTATATCAGTCCAGAATTTAGAAATTACAATGGTACCTTAAAGTATAAAGTTGATGTGGGCTGTGCAGGTCTGCCTTGTCAATTTCAAGCAATGTTGAAAAAGTCGGCATCGACAAAAGGTCGGCAAGGGTCCCGAATACAACTTCTCGGCAACATCTGCGAAAAAATCGGGAAAAATCGGCAAAATTCGGGAAACATTAAAAAATACAAAATACATTCATTTTTTTCAAAATTTTAAACATTTAAAGCAACAATAACATCAAATAAACACATTGGAACATAAATATGGAGAAAGCATTGATATATATCATCATCATATAGTCATGCCAAATGTAAAATGATACATCAAAGTCGATACTGTATCATGAAACATCATAGTTGTCCAATCAAGGACTCAAAAGTGGATAACCAATACAACATGACATCACATATATAAATGTATTTGAGGAAAACTAGCAACTAGCAGTCTAATATCAATGCTCTCTTCCCAAGTTTTCCATTCATACTTAATATTTTTCCCTACTCCAATGATTAGGTTTATATAAGGTTTTCATAAATGCCTTTTATTTGTCCCTCCATGTTATGACTTAAACCTAATTTTTGAAAGGTATATTTTATTGATTTGGTTGTCATCCATTAAACGTATTTCTTGTTTTGTATTGGTGATAAATCATAGATGTATTTTTCACTCCTCCCAAGTTGAATTTTCGACATGAGCCTCACATTAAACCCTAACTCATCTACCACTTGAAACATTGCTCTTTTTTTCCTACGATGTGCTATGATGATCACTCAAAATATGTTTGCTCAAAAAATTCCCTAATAGTGAAAGAAGCAATTCAATTACCATTGTGATCTTTGATAAACGAATACATATTTTGTATAGATTATCCTTGCATGGTTTGATCTTCAAATACAACAAAGTTTTGAAATATTTATACGGTAGAGGAAAGGTGTTGGTATACAACAAAATGGCTAAAATGACAAATTTTTGGAAAATCAACGATTTTAGCCATTTTAGCAAAAATGGAGATTTTTTGGAAAAAGTCGGGACTTTTTGGAAAAAATCGAGACTTGCCATTTTTAGCCTTTGCGACTTTTTGGAAAAAGTCACAATTTTTTGGAAAAAGTCGCGACTTTTTGAAAAGTTAAAAAGTCGCGATTTTTTCTAGCCGATTTTTTGGCTTAGGGAAAAAATCGCGACTTTTTAAAAAGTCGGCTATATTTCGGAGAGTTTTTCAACACTGATTTCAAGTTACTCCTGTACATATTGCTCCTATCAAGGTTAACAAACAATGACATATTGACCTGGAAAGCTAGTCCTTAATACTTACGGAGTCAGATTCCCAAAAAATAAGATAGAACATACTTTTCCTTGCATAGCCAACACCAAGAGAAATACACACCGAACGCATTTGTACCCTAGGTCAACTGGTTTGAGTTGGAGTTCGTGTTCGAATTCGGCAAAAATCTGTAATTGAAAATTTGGCGATACAATTCGGCATAAGTTTGAGTGACTATAAAATATGGGATTTAAAAAATATATAAATTTTCAATTAAACTCATTATGCTCATTAAACTATAAACACTTAACACATCAACAATGAACATGATAGTCATAAAATCGTTGAAATAATGAACACGTCAACATTAAATGAAGTATGAACATGATAGCCATAGAATAAAAAAAATAAAAACATGGCAACAAGAACATGATAGTCATAAAATCGTTGAAATAATGAACACGTCAACATTAAATGAAGTATGAACATGATAGCCATAGAATTAAAAAAATAAAAACATGGCAACAAGAATTATTATTTAAAAACGTTATTCTATATCTTGTTTGAAATTTACAAACATATTCATAAACTGATAAAACATAATATTAAAATGTCGTTATATTTAGGCTAGCCGCTAGTTAGCAAAATATCATCCCAAAGAGAAAATATTATCCCAAATATCATCACACTTACTCTCCACGGATAATATTAATGCTTAGTGCAGTCACGGATAAGCTGCAATGCCTCTTTAGACTTGTTGGGCGTCTGCACTTGCAAAGTTTCAAGTTGCAGCAGTCGAAGTCTGCACTCTGCGAATCGACCCTTTGTCGACAACAGCAGCTAACTTCGGATGGAACGACACGAGAAAATTCACACATTGAGAATCGGTGCTGAAGTGATCAATGAGGAGTCTTCTGCAGTAGTAAAGAGAGTAAGGAGTCTTCGCACGTGGAGGTAGGAAAAGTAGGGTTTACTTGGGCTCCAAAAAGAGGGAAAACGATACCTTGAGTTTACTGGTGCTGGAACCTCACTGGTGCTGGAGGCGGCCTGCTTTGCCTTTGTTGCCGCCTTTCACACACTTGGGTCACGTGGCAGAAATCTTCAAGCCACTCGGTGTGTCCTTGGGGGCAAGTCTCAAGTCAAGGCTGTCACCTTGTGCTTGACTCCTTCGTTTAGGCTCAACTCCTAACGAAGCTAAGGGGGGTAGACCCTATTAAGTTACTAAGGCTAATTATGTATGGTGATGTTAAACTGAATGAATTACTTAGGAGTTTGAAATTTAACCATAAACAACCATAGATTACAAGATACAAAATGAGCGCACGAAAGCACAATGCTGAGACACAATATATATATATATATATATATAGCAAGAAAATAACCAGTGCCTTAAAATGGAGTCAAAAGATAATCAATGTACTTGCATGTGCTTGGAGTGAATGTTTTGCAATTGCCTCTTGGTACATTTTAAGTTAATGTGAAATATGAGTTGATAAAAATTAGGCGAAAGGGGGGGGGGACTCCAGATATACCTGAGAGTACTTGGAGTATGTCCAAAACTAAACCGTCACGGTTACCCGCAAGGAATATGTGGGCTGAATGGAGTCTCTGGGGCTATTGTTCATAACGCACCCGTTAGGTTGTGACAGAGATCGGCGCCTCGATGTCACTTTTTAGGAGTTCCCGCTTCCTTTGGGTATTTTGCCACCGTAATGGTTTGATCTAGGTGTTGGATTTTCATCTGATGGTTTGTCAATTTGGGAGAGTGAATCCTAATTATTCTAGTCACTCAAGTGCTTTTGATACAGCTTGACTGATCGGATGAACCGTAGCCAAGTGCAGAGCATACACACCGGAGTCTTGTCAATTTTAGTAAATTTTGAGATGGGTGTTCTTGTTAAAAATAAAACCCTCCAGGAACCTCTTTCGATCCAAGTGGATCTCAATCGGGGAATCAAGGAGGGGTTAATTTTATAATAGCTGATGAAACAAATGATGAAAAAGAAAATACAGATACACAATTCCGGTTTTCTAATTAGTCCTACCACGCATCTCTTTCCCCTTTTGGGTCAATCGGGAAGTCGCGGGGTAAGTATTAAGATTACTTTGAAATCTCAAATATGGAATATGAAATTGATAATAAAACAAAGTATACTACCCTGCAGATTAGAACTACACTAGTTTGCAAAAAAAAGAAAAAAGAAAAGAAAAGCAAAAAGGAAACACGGACACAAATCCCCCTAGGGGGGATGGTGAATAGGCTCGAAAGAGCCTATTTGAAAGGACATTTTCTTATTATTAGCAGCGATTTACAATATCAGCAAATTAAAATTGATGCACTTTGGTCCTTGTTATCTGGGATCCAAAGGCTTACAACAAGCTTGTAACTAGCTAGAATTAAAACACAGTGGCGGTGAAGCTTCCGGGAAGCTCCCGTTCGTCCAAGAGTCGGAAATTTGGCAAAGTCTCCTTCTCTTTTTTGTTAGACCTGCTAAAAAACAACGAGCAATCAAAATCAAATGTGCCCAAACACACTTTGAAAGTGTTTTGGGTCACTACACTAGTTACTGAAAAAAAACTTAAGTAAAATTTTGTTAAGTTGGGGTAATCTAGTTTTGCAAAAAGGAACCAAGGAAAGCAAGCTTTCCTTGGGATCTTGGCTTGCTGTTTGGGCAGCCATTGAGATGTGCATTTTTATTGCAGAATATGAAACTTTAAAGTACAGCAAAGGAAACTACCTTAAAACAAGCTACAAATTTTCGTTAAAATGCTTGCAAAAAGAGGATAATTTCAGCTAGATCTCTTAAAATATAACTTTATATGCAAAACAAAACTGAGATCTAAACTTAAGAAAGGATCTTACTAACTGGATCTATATGTAATTTTCTTAATGAGACAGATCTAAGCAATAAGACTCTTTAAAAGTAACCAATTTGAAGAGAAATTAAGATTTTGAAGGAGGAAGAGAGAGAAAGAGTGTTTGAAGCCTGGGAATGTTGGGCTTTGGATTCTGCTTTGGTGGAACACCGAGGGACTATGTCATTCAGAAGATCTTGAAGATGAGGAAGATGCAAACCAGCTCAACCTCTTCTACAAACGAGATCACCTGCAACTTAGAAATCTTTGCACAAACAGATGGTTAAAACATAGGTGCTGCTGGAAGAGATAATTGGAAAGCATGCAATTAAACTTAAAATACATACAACTCCAATAGATCTGAAACAAGCAGCAGTAAGAGCATAAATCAAACTAGAATAAACTCTTACCCTAACAGGAGGGAGCTCTCTCCTTCAAGGCCAACAATTAACCAGCAAAAGCAGTGATAAATAACACAGATTATACCTCATAAGAATTTTACAATCACCATCCACACATGAAGAGCATTACACCATAGATCTTGCCTCCAAAGCTTCTTTATTCCAGAATAATAAACAATACAGTACAAGAGCAACAACACCTCAATCCCAGTTCTAACTAGCTTGGAAGAGGCTGCTTGTGCTTTGATTTATACAAAAACCAGGAGATCCAGCCCAGGGGGGGCGCAAATCCCAAGGAGACAGATCAAATCAGCTAATGGAGAGTCAATCAATGCAGATCTGAAGTTGAACTGAGCCTACTTGTCAACCGGGGGCTTGATTGAGCTGACACATCAACCCATAAACTGACACATCAGTCCACAGAGCTCCTAGGAGAGCCCACACGTGTGGAGGAGAGAGAGAGGGCGCAATTCCCCATAAAGATTGCTGAAGATTAACTTTGGATTTGATTTGATCACCTCCTTCAGTCAAGGATTTGTCAGATCTAGTCAATCTGGTTCAGATTTGACTGATTTCAATCAAATCCGCTGAGAATCCACTGATCTATGATTTTGGATTTGCTCCATTATTCATCAATTTATTAATTAAAATAATCAATAATTGATTTTTGGGGCTTTTTGACCTGAGTGATGGAAAATCACTCAAAACTAGGAAATAGTGGGTCCATGGGCTTACATGGTGCTCTTAGCTTGAAAATGAGCACCTACATGACTGAAACTGATTATTTGGCCCACTTTTATTACAAAATCAATTTTTCCAATTAAACTATTAAAAAATAGCCTAAGTTTTGGAAAAATTAAATTTTATTAAAAAACACTGAAAAAACGAAAAATTTGAAAAAGTGAAAAAACCTAGGGGGACTTAGACATGTTCATATGACTCGACCATGATGTTTAGCATGTTTATACATTGACACATAGACTCTAATAACCTCAATAGGCCTAAATGCCAAGCCGACCACCCCAACTTTGGAGGTATGGAGTGAAAAACTCAGAAATTATCAGTCGTTTATTCAACAACCAATAATAACCGAGGGAGAAAACACCTTGGGCTGATCGGATTGACAAATAAAGTCTAAGAGACCGAGTCTTTTACAGACACTATGATGCTAGAACATTTATTACAATTCCCCCATGGGGTATGAACATGTGATATAGTACAACAAGCACTTCCCAGAAGTACTTCCAACGGTCTTCTGAAGTCCGAACAAGTTATCCTTGTCCGGTTCACCAGGCTCACTTGATAAAAAACCACTAAGTACAACTTAGGTGGTAACAGCCCCGATACCCTCAGTTCATACTAATGAATGATGTTGGCCATCAGAAAATCCCACTACATTTCTCAGAATTTTTGCCTTGATATTGGCGTTATCTCCTTGGATCTGACGAAGTTAGAGTTATTGATACTCTGGTCCAGGGCTATCAGATTCAATTTGCTATTGAGACTTTGGAGGTGGTCCTCTCCCAATCTGGTCTTCATCTCTGCAACCCTCTGTTTAGCTGCTTCAACATTGTTCTCCAATTTGCCTATATTCACCATTTTGAGCCACACATTCTGAAGTGCCATGACTGCTTGGTGCCATTTTTCTAAAGTGAGCTCCGACCTGCTGTCCACTTCCTTCTTGCACTCACCAACAACTTACTCCATGGCATTCTATATGATTTTATGCGCTTCATCTCTCAGAATTTACCCAGGTTCTCCATTTGGAGCTCCATATTCTGGAGCACCACGAATGCTTGGGGCCATTTTTCTTGATTGAGCTCCAACCTGTTATCAACTTCATCCCTGCACTCACTGACAACTTTCTCCATGGCTTCCAGACACACAACATTCTCATACGTATGATTATCTTCTCCTTTTTTAGCAACTCAACTGTGATTGTTGGTGGTTTCTTACTGTGGCACATATACGGTATGAGGAAGGCTCCGTGGATTTCTTACTGCTCATACCTCTCCAGACAACTGCAGAGGGGATGAAACCCTGTGGTTTATAGTATTATCCTTGCCATTGACGCCCACAACCTTAAAAGGACATTCTCTTCAACCCTTCCAACTCCTTCCTTGCATTTGTTATCTCTGTTACAAGGGGCCCATTCTATCCTCTCCTTCTCACTTTAACTTGAGTTATGGCACACTTCTCAATATATTCCATAATTAAGGTGTGGGAATTAAGGTGGGGTTTAGATTATGGTCCCACCCCTTAATCTTGTTAGAGACTCCAACTGTCTTAATTACTCAGAGGTGCCTTTTTCCCATCAATGGCTTAGGTAGTCAACAAATCCGCCGCCTTATTTGCTAACCTTGTGTGCGAGAAAGTTACATTTCATTCCCTCTGATGCCTGTAGAATATTTCATTTTCCCCTTTGATCAACCATTCATCACACTTAGCTTTTTTATTCAGGAAATTGATTACTAGTTTGGGGTTCTCATACACTTCTGTGTCTCAATAACCCTGAGATTTGCATGGGGCTATCCGTTCAGTCGAGGCTTTTTCCTCTGCTTGATTGCTAGAGGCCTTATTCATGAACTCAAAAGATATATCAAATTATGCCATTCTTATCCGTTAAGACCCTGGCTGCTTCTGCTAGGCGGTGTTTCTTCTTGTTTCCCCATCGAATTTGAGTTTAATTCTGCCTCCTTTGGTGGAATCCAAGGTGGTTGTCCTACCCAGCTCTTTATGGACCGCCCCTTAATGGTGGACACACAAATTAAAATCTATTATTTATGGCCATCAAATAGTTATTTACACAGATTATTTGAGCATACAATCTGTTTTTTTTTTCAGTTTTTTACATTTTCTAGTGTGTTTTTGAGTTTTTCACACGAGACTCACAGCGCTGCTTACTCACACAGTGACTCACAATGAAGCATAATGCCAAATGCGAAGTGATCCCAAACAATCCTAATTGCCAATTGATGTGTATTCTTCATGATGGGGTGGCTACTTTAGAGATAGAAAGTATGTTTGCAAAATTGTTTTATAGGTAGAAAGTATGTTTTCTCACCAAAATGGTGAGAAAACAGGCCACAGATGCACCAATTTGGGGCCCACAAGCCTAGGAGCTTGTGGGAGCTTTATGTCAGACAGGGAGCTTCTACAAGCTCCCTATATTGGAAACTCCATTTAAAATGTTCACAAGCTACCAACTTTTGACTTTGAAGCTCCCAGAAAGCATCCAAGTTCTTGGAACCGTTCCCAGCCATTTGAGGAAATTTTGTATCCATTCCCAAGGTCGCAGTAACGTTGGGACGGTGAGACAAGTTTTGGAAATGCTGGGAGTGGTTCCGGAGCAACTAGGGAAATATCCAATAAATAATAATTCAGATTTGCTGTCACACATACACATGCATTTTTTTTCCAAGAAAAAAATGTATGTTCGACATTTAAAGAAGTATCAAAATATAGGTAGCAAGGTGCTTTTCCAGAACTCCAGTGGACAATGTCTCTTTACTTCTTCAGAACCAAAAAACTATACTTAGAATACTGCCTACATTTTTCTCTAACTAAATGTTCTTGAATCTAACCATCAGCATTTAGCCATCACATAATGATTTAGACATACTGAGGCTAAATCTTACTTTATATCCAGTTTGTTTCACTGCAAAGAGGAAATGAATGATCTGATGCAACCACCCATGCTTTGTTGATATGTTGGACTCTTCTGTATGTATGGATGGAAATGATATGTCTTGTTTTCTGGGGTTCTGTATTTAATTAGGTTGGTAATGGAAACATCATTGTTAGGGCATGCAGTAGTCGCTAGTAAATTCTGAAGGTATTTAAGTTGTTTGCAAATGCCCCATACCTTTACCATTCTAAATAAATGTAATATTCCATGTCTTTTGTATGTATTGGTTTCAAGTCAATTTTAACATATTTGTTTTACAGAATCTAAGTGCAATATACGAATAACTTCTTGTTCATATCTTGCAGGTATCCATATGTAACTGGTACATCAGTCTTGGGTATTAAATATAAAGATGGAGTTTTGCTAGCATCAGACATGGGAGGTTGGAAATTTCACCATATGCTATATAACAAGGATCCAATATTCATGTCTGTCGTGTTTTAGTTGCTTTTTTATGCATGTGACCCTATCTTAAGGATTGCAAGTTACAGTATTTATATTTTTGCTTTGTTGAGTTGACCATGATATAGTGAAGGGTAAGTTTGACATAAGAAACAGTGTTGCTCTTCTGCTTGAGGAGAATTATTGTGCATGTCAATATAGGCCCAAAACTTCCTTTCAAGCTGTTGGCATACAGCTTCACTTCACATAGAATATCAATGACTTCATGCTAGTCTTCCCTTGGGACTTTTGACATTCAAAACTTCCATTCAAATTGTTGGCATATAGCTTCACCTAGAAAACCAATCTTTTCATGCTAGGCTTCCTTTTGGACTTTGACAAATTTTCAGAGACATGAGCTCAGGTTAAAGTTACAGGGGCTAAGGTTCATTGCTTGTAGTCTATACTCGTAGCTTCCTTTGTTACTTGAAATTTCATCAAATTAAGTATGAAGTATTTATTATTATTTGTAATTACCATACATGAATTCAAATTCGACATGATTAGAAAAAGATGTACTGAAAAGTTCTAGTGGGAAGGAAAATACAGGAGCAAATATCTCACTAATGTGAAATAACATGCATAGTATTCAAAATTTTGGTTGGTTCAATTATAGGAGTATCAAATCCTTATGGGAAAGTACGAGAAGTATTTCCTGCAGGTTTCAAGTGCAAATGGTTTCTTGGATGGGAAAAATATTTAGTTTGGACATGCTATGTGTTTTTGTGAATGCCTGAATTCCAAATTAAATTCTATGGTCAATTTGTTTGATGGCAAAAGCATTTGCTTTTGGCATGCTAGTTTTTATTTTGTGAATATTGGAATTCCAACAGAATTGCATGGTGAATTCTTGCTCATTCGGATTTGGATTCAATCAAGGATCCATTCACTGAATCGAATCTGAATTGACAATGGACATTTGTAGGTGAATTTCCTTATGGGGATGGCCGATTCAACCGAATTCTGCTATTATGATATGAATACAGAAAGTGTGTTATTCCTGTGGTCATAAATATAAGACATCATGTCTTCAATTGCTTTAGAAAGCCAAAAAGATTTATGTTTAGCCCATTGCATGCAGGTGAAAAGTGTTGATAAAGGTTTCCAGGTTCTGAACCTGTTATGCAGCCTCTGAATAGTGTTCTATACATGTCCAATTATGCACTTGACCATGTCTCTGATACAATTTCAAATGAAAAATCACATGACCACTTTAATCAACAATGTCATTGCCAAGCCTAAAGCTCTCTCTAGAAAATGTTACCCAACAAATAGGCTACAATGATTCATTTGAATTCATAAGATGGTTGTATTAAGTAACAGTTATTTAAAAAAATGTCAGTGTTAATAACAAAGCTATCAATTGACTTTTTGGTGTTTAAACATAATGTGATTATTGTGAAGTTGATTGGTCTTTGCATGGAAATTGTTAGAAGCATCCTTGAAATACTTACTCTGATATAACACACTTTTATCAAGCAATGACAATTGTTCTTGTGCTATTGTTGCTGTGCAATGCCATTTTTTGTGAATGGAACTGGTTGATTTATATGCTAATTTGATCTCTTTGAATTATTTTTTCTTTCAAAACTAGCTTTTCGGTGATGAAATTGGCAAAATCATAAAGTGCTTTTCATAATAAAAAGTAGGTTTGCATTAGGCAAACCGGAGTTCTTCAAATTGATCACACCTTAGATGGTGGCTAATACCAAAATTGCGTTCAGGATAATAAATAACATAAATGACTATATTTTGACGCTTGTCTAACATAAGCTTTTTAGTACATAATAATGGTGTAGTAATGGCAAAGGAAACATGTAACAACAAGTGGCTTATGGTGTCAAGATTGCCATCGCAAGTAGATCCTAATCATGACTAACCTTGTCTCCTTAACCACCTTGTTTTTCATTATAAAACTTGATCTTATATTATATTATTTTGGAAAGATACATTAGGTGATACATGAGTACAAGTCAATGGTTCAAGCAATTGCTGTACAAACCATAGTTACATATATCAGCGATATCGCGAGTCATTTCCCTTGGTGATATATTGCTACTAAAAAATCGCGATATTTTCGACATTTCGAATATATCGCGATATATTCAATATGTCACGATATTTTTGACATTTTGAATATATCGCGATATATTCAATATGTTGGGATATATTGGGAATATATCGGGAGATTTTGGAAAATATCGCCCTGCTAAAAAAATTTGCATGAATTTTGAAAAATAAATTCATGGGTTGAGTTTTTGGCAGTGTTATTAAAACCAAATATATTAAATTCTTAAAGTAATAAATGGTAGTATTAAATTCTTAAACTAAAACTAAAAGTGACATTCTCCTTTACTTTCATTTTTTATCATTCTACTTAAATTTTTAACATTGCCATTAATTGTTTCAGGATGTTTGAGAGTGGTTCCAACCTCATCGGACGTCATATGCAAAAAGTGGAATTTTAGATCCCATTCAGAATTCAAGAGACTTAATAGTTTTCAGGATTTCAAGATTTCAACAATTCCATTGGATTTTATCAAGTATGAGGGTATGGGATTGGCATTTAATCAAGCACATCAACCCATCCCTGTACCTTGATGTTGGTGGCATTGACTATTGAAATATTTTATCATGACTTTAATAAAAATGTACCCTTCACTCATTAAACATGGTAAGTTTCATCAAAATTGTAGAGTAGTTGGACCTTCCACTAGAGCATAAGTTGTTGGAGCTTTCAATTTGACGCCAACTCATCCAAAGCACCTACAGGACCCCCTACTGCTTCTAGAGGAAGAGTGGTGCCCCTTGCCTATAAAAGCGGTAGAGGGGATCGATGATTCCTACTATTTATCATTGCATTATGTAGTATATAGATGCCTCATGAGTCATGATGATTAATTTCTTGAGAGACATTTATTTTGATCATTTGATGTGATTTTCTATCATTCCATCAAGAACATATTTCAATATTTTCAGTTTACGACTCTATAGTCGATATGTGATCATGATCCACCATTTGACATCTTATGCATCTTATATATTGGTTGTATTTTCATATTTATGTAGCAATGTGTTTATTTGATGTTGTTGTTGCTTTAGATGTTAAAAAAATTGAAAAAAATGGTTATTTTCGTATTTTTTTTTATGCTTTACGACATTTGCCGATATTTTCCGATATTTTCGCTGTTGCTGCCGATAAGTTACATTCCGGACCCTCGGTGATAGATTCGCCAACACGATATATGTAACTGTACTACAAACAACCTATCACATAGGTTGTAGTGCCATCAACTCAGCCTAAGGTTATCCTTATCATCTTTTGTTGGTGGCTCTACCACTGAGGTCTTCTAACTTTTTCCTTTGAGTGTGATCATCTTGCTTCCTTGTTGATTTGATCTTCATGGTGGTTGGTACCACATTCTAATTGGCTTGACTTGACGGGTCAAGTCATGCCTCATGATAGCCCTTGTTACATGGCTTGTGCATGGATTCGATTCTTCTATGATTCTCCTATTAGGAGTCCCTTGTCTAGGTGGTATTTGATCGATAGTACAAGGTGCATTACCTCAATGATTAATCATACTTAAAAGATGGTTGAAGTCAATGACAACTGCTACTAGATTTTTGATCTACGAGTCAAAGACGGATATATTGGAGAAACAATTAATATAACATAACAATTTCTCCTCTCTTGTGTGATATCCCACATTGGTTACAAACATGATATCATTCAATTCCTAACCTATCGCGATCCTCTTTTGTATTATCCAACATTGGTTGTGAGGTCTAGTTCATGCCAACATATACCTCCCAACATAGCATTATCCTTGTGCCAATGTGGGTGCCCATAGAGGTAATTTCCCTCTTACTAACATAACAAGTGATTAAATGTTGGCTGAATATAAGTGTTTACTCGAACTCCGCCTCTTTCATTGTGCGGCATGTAGTATGGGCACATGTATGTCAAACAATGAATAATTAACATGATATTAAATGGTTGTATATGTTGTGTTTGGCATTTTGGAATAATTTTTACGACTTTAAAATCCCCTCTCCTCGTGTGCTATCCCATATTGGTTGTGAGTTGTGGTTCACAACGACATACAAGTTTCGACATTCCATTATCCTTATGCCAATGGGGTGTCCACAAAGGTAGTGGCCCTCTAAATAACATAATGGTTGATTGGTTGTTGGATGAATATGCGTGCTTGCTCAACCACCCCCTCCTTTGTGGGATGTGTTGCACGGTGGGGGTGTGTGTGAAACAATAAAAAGAAAACATGATGATAAGCAATTAGATACTTGGTGTTTGGCTTCTTGGAATAGTTTCTACGACTTTAAAATCTTCCCTCTCTACAAAAATGTTGTCGTGCATTGCTTAGTTAGACTTTCTCCAAATAAAATACACCGATTCTATTCTCATCAATTGCCTTGCACACAATTAATTAGGGTTGAACAAAACTGTCCCCTAAGAAACTCTTTCCAAGTAATAGAAGCAAGAAATTTAGATTTACATAAAGTAAAGAGCCAATTCTAGAGTTGTCTAGGCTTCAATGAGCTCTATAAAAGTTGCAAAAATGATTCTTCATCGACAATGAAGGGAAATGGGAGCAATGGCATCTTATTAAATTGGGGGCATATTAACAGAGTGGATTAAGGGTTAGGGATTTTCAATTCAATTGGGGCTTGGCAAGTTTTGTTTATATGAAACATTTATTGAGATAGCTTTAAACTCGAGGCCCAATATTTATTGACTTAATATCCATGAGGAACGCGTTCATTATTTAGTTGCATGCATCAAAAGGGGAAGCATTGTTAAAGGTCATGGAGCAATTATTAGTTGATTCCTTCAACCAACTAGTAGATAAACAAACTCCTAACTTGAACCACAAGGTGTCTATTGAAATCTCCTTAATGTTTTCAATGCGTATCTTATGTAGGTTGGTAAACATTTAATTTTCTTTTGAAGGTAGTTAATTTCATTTTTGTTATTGTAAGGTCCAAACATGGAGGACCTAGGTGCATTGAATGTATGCTTGATAGATGGCATTCTTAACAACCCTATTGATATCTCCTTTAGTGAGGAGGTGATGATTGGGGGCATCCAAAGAGTCATGCAAAGGTGGGAGATGCTTTATAGAAATGAAAATGCTTTGAAGAACCAACTTTGTTTGCACCCAAAAAAAAGCAATCTCTTAGGAAGTGTAGAGAGTGAGATAGGTGTTTCCATCTTAGCAGGAAGTATAATACTTTATGTTGATTCTTCTGAGCAACATCGAGATCCATTCTCTTAGGAGAATGGGGACACTTGGTCTGGGACCACGGTGTGGACTCGACCTAGTGTCGAGTGATCATTGTTGAATGATGATATCTAGTCCTTGACTGTGATATGGACCTAGCTCTGCCCTGGGGGGACTCAACCTTGTGTTGAGTGACCATTCTGTTGAATGGTAGACATCTGGTCCGGGACCACGATGTGGACCAGTCTAGTACTGGTAGACTCAGCTTAGTTTTGAGTAGCCATTCTTTTTAATGGAGGCACCTGGTCAGTTACCAGGACTCAGCTCGGGGCTGAGGGCCATTCTCTTGGAGAATGGAGGCGCTTGCTCTGTTACCAAGTATTTGACCTAGTGTCAAATTATGCAACCTATGGTTGAGACACGTGGTTTGTTACCAGGAAGGCACTATAAGCCCTAGACTGGGTCTAGGGCTGTGTGACACTCTAATCCTTGATCAATGGGCTTTGCGATCTTCTCCAAGGCTTAGCTACCCAGACCTGATTTTGGTGTCACACAGAGTGTGAGATAAAAGCATTAGGAATTCTCTCAGTTTATGATGATGTACTTTGAGTGGGGATAAAAGACCACGTTGACCACATGTGACGAGCACAGGGGCACTTAAAGAAGGATAAAGCAAAAGTAAAAAATACTTGAAGACCCTTAGTACCGCTAAGGTGCAAAAGTGAAAGTCCAAAAAGACCTTTAACACCACTAAAGGCAAAAGTCAAAATTAGAAAGAATAAAATATTATTATTTTGAGATTTCTAATTTTGGCCCATTTACAGGTGACCCAAAGGATATAAAAGAAGATCAATCCATTTCATTATTACACACACACTTGCTCTCACAGGTACAACTGCTCACTAGAAGATCTTACAGGTTTGAAGAAGAAGGTTCTTATGATTGTGCCCTAACATGGATGAGTCTAACTAGGGCATCATCATCTATTGAAGAAAAACCCTAAGCTAGGGTTTCATCATCAAATTGTAGTAGCTGGTTTTTGAGTTAGGGTTTTTACCCTAATCCCTCTTCTCATTCTTTCCAGGCATCCATCTTCTTGGGCAGCTCCTCCATAGATCTGGGCAGCCTCTACACAGATCGGGTAGCAAGATTTTGTTTACGAGCAACGCTCTCCTTCACGAGCTGCCCTCTCCTCTCTTACGGGCAGGCCACTTTAGGGCCCAACCCTTTGACACCCTTGGGCAGCCTTCGACAGGCACACCCATGAGGGCTTGGCCCACGACCAACCCTCGGGTAGCCTACGGGCAGACCCTAAGAGGTTGTCGTGGCCACACAGGCCCTTCGGGTAGCTTGTAGGCAGACGCATGAGGGTCTTGTAACAACGTGCTGGGTTGCCGGGTCTGTACAGACCCTTGGGCAGCCTACGGGCTAGCCCTAGAGGCCTCGACCCTGGACTGTCTACCCTTTGGGCAACAGTAAGGCTGCACAGCAGCCGGACAGAGGAGAAAGGGCAGGTCAACAGGCAACATAACAGGAAGCCAGGCAAAAACAAGAAAAACGGGCAGCGGGTAGACTGACAGGTACAGCTGGGCAGACAGGGCAAATCCAGGCAGCTAACAATTTTTCGGGCAGCTTGTAATTTTTTGGGCAGAAAAGAGAATTTAGGACCACAAGCCCTAATTTCGAAAAAGCCCTAATTGGGAATTTTTGTGAAATTGGAAAAATTGATCTTCTGTAAATTGTGGTTTAACCCTGTTGGGGTTTGTGGAACGTTTTGAAGAATTTCAGTCATCTCAGTTACGAGATGAATTACTAATGCTTTTGGGGTTTTTGTCCTTTAAAGGTTTCCCCAGTGAAAAACTCTTGTGTACAGTGTGTTGATGTTGTTTTACTACACTTGTCATTTGTTTATGTTAGTCTACAAATTTTAAAAGTATCATGCTAATGCTAAAAATTTAACACTTCAAATTATGACCCTTGTGAAGGAAGAAAGCGAGTCCTTCAAAGTATGACCCTTGTTGATAGTTGCTAAACTTAGTTTGGGCAATGGCCTAGGGAATTGTCCGTTTGCACTAAATGATATGTTCGATTGCCTTAAAGATTTAGCTAAAAGTGTCATAAGAGATAGCGAGGAGAAGAATTCTCTATTGGCTTGAGATGAGCTGAAGATTGACAACTATTCTAGAAGAGAATGACTTGGTTGACATTGTGTTTAATGCTAGTGAAGAGCCAACATTTAATGCTGGCAAACTTGCTTACAAGAGGAAGTAGGGTAAGGCTAGAATGATCATCTATGATTTTGTCAAAGAGACGATGATGCCCAACATCACAACTTTGAAGACTGCTAAAGAATGCTTTGACACCTTGGCCAACCTATATGAGAAGAAGGCTCCTAGTCAGAAGAGAGTCTTGAACTTTGAAGCTGAACAAGGATGAGGGAGTTGGTTCTTTCTTTTCAAAGATTGCACAGGAAAGAGATCAACTCATTGCTATTGGTATTACTGTTGATGACGACGAGCTTGTGCAAACTGTGGTTGATGGTCTCCCAAGCTCTTGGGAAACTTTCATGGCATCTGTTAGTGGATGTGAGAATCAACCAACATTTGAAAGGCTTTGGCATGATTGCATAGAAGAAGAGGGAAGGACCTCAGGCAAGGTAACCAAGGAAGGAAACCTTGCACTTGCAACCAAGACAAAGAAGTTCAAGAAGCTTTTCCCTCAGCAAAAGAAGGGAAAGAAACCTCAAGGTAAGTTCTCTGACATGTCAAAAGTGGAATGTTATAATTGCCACAAGTTTGGACATTTTGCCAAGGACTGCAGGCAAAATAAGAAGAAACTGAAGCGAAGGTTTCAAGCCTTTGCTGCTGAAGCAGAAGACGAAGAAGAAGAACCAAAGAAGAAGAAGAAAACCAAGGCTAACAAAGATGAAGAACCTAGAAGAGAGTACTATATGATTTTTGCTCTCACTGGTTCTTTCACAGATTGTGCCACCTCTTGGTTGGTGGATAGTGGTGCTTCCAGGCACATGACAGGTAACTGTGGAGCCCTTGCCACTTACAGAAAGAAGAAGTTCACCACTCAGGTGGAACTTGGAGATGACTCCACTTACAAGATCGAAGGAGTTGGCTCAACTTCACTTCAACTTGACTCAGATGATGTTTTTTATGTTCCCGGTTTAAAGAAGAATCTCTTATTTGTTGCTAGCTTAGAGGACAAGGGCTACATAGTCCTCTTCATGGGCAAGAAAGTCCTTCTATGGGCAAAGGACGAAGACCTAAGCTCAGTTGTACAGATTGGGGTTCGAGAGGGAGACTTTTACAAGGCCTCCAAAGATTCCACTCATGCTTTGGTACATCACACAATTGATCCATGTGAACTTTGGCATAGAAGGTTTGGACACCTTCACTACATAGCTCTCCCAGGATTGCAGAAGATGGTCACAGGTATGCCAAAAGTATCTCCAAAACATGATGGAATTTGTAAAGGATGTGCTCTAGGTAAGAACACTAAGAAATCCTTTTCTAGAAGCAAGAGTAGATCTAAAGGCATTTTGGATTTGATTCATTATGACATTTGTGGGCCTATGTCTTAACCCTCCTTGAGTAGGTGTTTATATTATGTCTTGTTCATTGATGATCACTCTCGGAAGTCATGGATTTACTTCCTCAAGGCCAAGAATGAAACTTTTGGCAGGTTCAAAGAGTTCAAAACACTGATTGAAAATTTTACTGGCAGACACATCGGTATCTTGAGATCAGATAATGGAGGTGAGTATGGATCTAATGAGTTTGATGACTTTTGCCGGGTAGTAGGAATCAAGAAAGAGTTGACAGTACCTTACAACCCTCAATAGAATGGGGTTGTAGAAAGGAAGAATAGAAAGATCTATGAAGTTGCTAAAGCCATGCTCATTGATCTAGATCTTCCTCTATCTTTGCGGGCTGAAGCTACAGGTACCGCTGTGTATATTCAGAACATAAGCCCTCATGCTATCTTGGGGGAGGAGATTTCAGAAGAAGTCTTCACTAAGAAGAAACTTGCAGTTGATCACATGAGGATATTTGGCACTCCGGTATATGTTCATGTGCCAAAAGAAAAGAGGCCAAGCTAGAGCCCTCCAGTAAGAAAGGTATATTTGTTGGGTACAGTGATTGCTCGAAGGCTTATTGAGTTTATACACTGGGACAAAGGTACATTGAGGTCAGAAGAGATGTGATCTTCCATGAGGAAGTTGTGTTTCGTAAAACACTAGAGCTTTTAACGGAAGATGGAGTTTCTCCACTTGAGTTTCCAGATTTAGAAATTCAGAGGGAGGAAGAGGAATTTGAAGATCAAATTCCAGATGCACCTGAGGACACTGAAAGTCCACCAGAAGAATTGCTTGAATTTCCTCCTTCCAAAAGGAGACTTGCTTGGTACCGAGAGACGGTACAAGAAGGTGAGAAGCATAAAGCTCCTCCCGGGACTTTCAGGGAAAGCATAAGACCACAAAAAGTACTCGGGTTTCATGAGCCAACTTATCAGTGCAGAACCTTCATCATACGAAGAAGCAGTAAGTAAACAGGTATGGGTTGATGCCATGGTTGAAGAGTGCAGTTTAATCATGAAGAATGATGTGTGGGAAATTGTTCCTAGACCAACAGGAAAGTTAGTAGTGACATCCAGATGGCTTGATAAAATCAAACATGCTGCTGATGGCAGCGTGGAGAAGTATAAAGCTAGATTCGTAGCTCGTGGCTTCACTCAGAAAGAAGGCATCGACTATGATGAGACATTTGCTGCTGTTGCCAGGTATACTACCATCAGAACCATCATTTCACTTCCTGCAGTATTCGGATGGAAGTTACATCAGACGGATGTAAAGACTGCCTTCCTCAATGGCAATATTGAGGAGGAAGTCTATATTGAACAACCTGAAGGCTTTGTGACTCATGGGAAAAAGACCCATGTATGTAAACTAAAGAAAGCCTTGTATGGACTGAAACAAGCTCCAAGAGTCTGGTATGTCAGGATGGATGGATTTCTCCATAGCTTGGGGTTTTACAAAAGTACAGTTGATTCTAACTTGTACTTTAAGGTTGTTCATAATCATGTCTTGATACTTGTTCTATATGTAGATGATTTGATTCTTACAGGTGATGAATAGTTGATAGAATAGTGTAAGAGGGAGCTTACCTCTGAATTTGAGATGAAAGATCTCAGATTGATGCATTACTTCCTTGGCTTAGAGGTTTGTCAAAAGCCAGGCGAGATCTTCCTGACACAAGGAAAGTATGCAGTGGATATCTTCTAGAGTTTTGGGATGCAAGACTGCAAGTCCATGAGCGTACCCATGACTACCAACTTGACAAAGTTGCAGGACTCAACCACCAGAGCACAGAGTGTGGACTCTACTTTGTACAGACGGCTTATTGGATCCCTGATGTATCTTGTGCATACGAGACTAGACATCTGTTACACAGTGAATGCATTGTGTTAGTTCATGTCCGATCCGAAGCACATACACTTGGTAGCGGCCAAACATATACTCAGATATGTGCGAGGTACTATCACTTATGGGCTTAGGTATACTTCTAGTAGTGGAGTATTGTTATCTAGATATACGGATTCAGATTGGGCTGGCAGTGCAGTTGACCGAAAAAGTACCTCTGGATACTGCTTCAGAATGGGATCAACAATGATCTCTTGGTCTAGCAGGAAACAGGGTTCCATAGCTCAGAGTACAGTTGAGGTAGAGTATCTTGTTGCAAGTGATGCCTGCAAGGAAGCAATATGGCTCAGAAAACTTGTATCTGATCTGTTCGGGGAAAGCTTGACTCAACGATCATCCATTGCGATAATCAGAGTTGCATAAAGCTTTCAGAGAACCCAGTGTTTCATGATAGATCGAAACACATTGAAATGAGGTATCATTTCATCAGAGACCTAGTGTAGAGAGGTGCTCTGAAGTTGCAGTACATTCGTACGGATGAACAAATCGCAAATATCTTGACCAAGCCTTTGACATCATCAAAAGTCGTTTACTTTAGTGACAAGCTTGGTATGGCAGAGAATGCCCCTCTCGTGGAGACGGAGTGTTGATTTTTTTGAGCAGCATCGAGAGCCATTCTCTTAGGAGAATGGGGACACCTGGTCCGAGACCACAGTGTGGAATCAACCTAGTGTTGAGTGATCATTCTGTTGAATGATGATATCTGGTCCTTGACCATGATATGGACCCAACTCTGCCCTGGGGGGACTCAACCTTGTGTTGAGTGACCATTCTGTTGAATGGTAGACATCTAGTCCGGGACCACAATGTGGACCAGTCTAGTACTGGTAGACTCAGCTTAGTTCTGAGTAGCCATTCTTTTGAATGGAGGCACCTGGTCAGTTACTGGGACTCAACCTAGGGCTTAGGGCCATTGTCTTGGAGAATGGAGGCGCTTGGTCTATTACCAAGTATTTGACTTAGTGTCAAATTATGCAGCCTATGGCCGAGGCACCTGGTCTGTTACCAGGAAGGCACTATAAGCCCTATATTGGGTCTAGGCATGTGTTTCACTCTGACCCTTGATCATTGGGCTTTGCGATCTTCTCCAAGGCTTAGCTACCCTTGGTTAAGACACCCTAGTACCTGATCTTGGTGTCACACAGAGTATGAGATAAAAGCATTAGTAATTCTCTTAGTTTATGATGATGTACTTTGAGTAGGGATAAAAGACCACGTTGACCACATGTGATGAGCACAGGGGCACTTAAAGAAGGCTAAAGCAAAAGTAAAAAATACATGAAGACCCTTGGTACCACTAAGGTGTAAAAGTGACAGTGCAAAAAGACCTTTAACACCACTAAAGGCAAAAGTCAAAATTAGAAAAGAATAAAATAATATTATTTTGAGATTTCTAATTTTGGCCCACTTACAGGTGACTCAAAGGATATAAAAGAAGATCAATCCATTTCATTATTACACACACACTTGCTCTCACAGGTACAATTGCTCACTAGAAGATCTTACTGATTTGAAGGAGAAGGTTTTTATGATTGTGCCCTAGCATGGATGAGTCTAGCTAGGCATCGTTATCTATTGAAGAAAAACCCTAAGCTAGGGTTTCACCATCAAATTGCAACAACTGGTTTTTGAGTTAGGGTTTTTACCCTAACCCTTCTTTTCATTCTTTCCAGGCATCCATCTTCTCGGGCAGCTCCTCCATAGATTCAAGCATCCTCTACACAGATCGAGCAACAAGGTTTTGTTTACGGGTAACCCTCTCCTCTCTTACGGGCAGGCCACGTTAGGGCCTTGCCCCTTCGACACCTTTGGGTAGCCCTCGGAAGGCACACCTGTGAGGGTTTGGCCCACGACCATCCCTCGGGTAGCCTACGGCCAAATCCTAAGAGGCTTCTGTGGCCACACAGGCCCTTCGGGCAGCCTGTAGGTAGACCCGTGAGGGTCCTGTAGTAGCTTGTAGGGTTGTCGGGTCTGTACAAACCCTCAGGAAGCCTATGGGCTAGCCCTAGAGGCCTCGGCCCTGGGCTGTCTGCCCTCCGGGCAGCAGTAAGGCTGCACATCAGTCGGACATAGGAGAAAGGGCAGGTCAATGGGCAGCATAACAGGCAGTCGAGCAGAAACATGAAAAACGGGCAGACTGACAGGTACAACTGGGCAGACTGACAGGTACAACTGGGCAGACTGACAGGTACAGCTGGGCAGACAAGGCAGATCCGGGTAGCTGACAGTTTCCTGGGCAGCCTGTAATTGGTTGGGCAGAAAAGAGAATTTAGAGCCACAAGCCCTAATTTGGAAAAAGCCCTAATTGGGCATTTTGTGAAATTGGAAAAATTGATCTTCTGTAAATTGTGGTTTAACCTTGTTGGGGTTTGTGGAACTTTTTGAAGAATTTCAGTCATCTCATTTACGAGATGAATTACTAATGCTTTTGGGGTTTTTGTCCTTTAAAGGTTTCCCCAGTGAAAAACTCTTGTGTACTGTGTGTTGATGTTGTTTTACTACAGTTGTCACTTGTTTATGTTAGTTTGCAAATTTTAAAAGTATCATGCTAATGCCAAAAATTTAACACTTCAAATTATGACCCTTGTGAAGGAAGAAAGCGAGTCCTTCAAAGTATGACCCTTGTTGATAGTGCTAAACTTAGTTTGGGCAATGGCCTAGGGAATTGTCTGTTTGCACTAAATGATATGTTCGATTGCCTTAAAGCTTTAGCTTAAAGTGTCATAAGAGATAGCAAGGAGAAGAATTCTCCATTGGCTTGAGATGAGCTGAAGATTACATCCCTTGGAGTTAACTTAGTGTTGTCATAATTTATTAACTCTATTTGTGTCTATTTTCTTTAGGCCCCTCAATAGGCTATATGTTAATTAGGGCTTGTAAAAATCCATTTGGCTTTGTGGAACCCATAGAGAAAGCCATGGATGTTTGTTTGTTTATTGTCAACAATAATGTTTAATCCTTTTGATTGTTCATTTAAGGTAAGTGATAGATTGCATTGATTCACCTTGTGTTGAAGAAAGCTTCCTTAGGCTATCTTGAATAAACTTACATAACGTCTTTTGAATGCTTGGTCATTTCTTGCCCTTTAAAAAAGTCTTATAATGCTTGACAGAATCTTTGGTCATTTTATTTCATCTTCTGTTGTGGCTTTTCTTGGTCTGTTTGACATAAGTAGTTTGTTTGGTGGTACGCTTAGTAACTAACGCCTTTTAAAAATGCTTAGTAGGCTTGCGACACACTTTCACTTAGTGTAATCAAACCTTAATTTGGTTTTTCTTTAACTTTATGAGTCTTTGCAATTTTGGTTGTTGGATAAGCTTGTATAACCACCACTTGCTTGGTGTATCCTCAAATAAACAAACAATAGTTATGACTGTAGCAATGTTAAGGAGTCTATCTAGGTACATTCTTCACAATCAAGTACAAAATTCCAAATATATTTGATATTCTTTAGGCAAATTGGGATTTTTTTATGCAATGCATTGAGTAAAGTGCAATGCAAATTGTTGATGGTAAGTTTACTCCCCCCACTATTGTGAAATTAAGTAGTTGGTGTTAAAAAGGTTTGCTTCTCATAGATGAAATTACATTCTTCATGTGGTATTGCACTTACAAGGACCAAGGGTCCCAAGCCTCACTTTAACTTTTACTCTCCCCGTCCTTACAAAATCAGTCTACGAGAGGCTGTTTAGATTATGAATCATGATATAATAAAACTGAAGGTAAATACATCAAAATGTTCCAGCATGATACTTTATAACTATAAGGAATCAGGATAACTCCTAAGAGTACTATTGAGAGAGAGAACTCCCAGGATGCACAAATAAAAATCTAGATTTAGAGATAGAAATAATTCCATCTCTGTTGCAACCATGGTGTGTCCTCCCTATTCTTATATTTTGTGGATTTGTAAGGTAGCATGTAAATTTTAAGGTGAATATCAATACGTATGTACCTTTTGACCCTTATTTATTCTCAACATTGGACCTCTCCTGAAAACTGAGCTAACTACTACCACTAAGGCATGTATTGTATGTAAATGATAAATGCCTAAATTGTATAATTATCAAAGGGAAGCGGATACCCAAAATGAGATGCCACCCGTCTGGTCTCATGAATGTATCTGGTCCATTTGTATGTGGTTAGTTGGCATATACAGTGAAATATTGTATCGTCCCATAATGTTATGACTGGGCTAAGGTGGGATGTTGAAATGCAGTGATGTACTTATCCTCATGGAGCTGGGATATTTTTGATTTGAAAGACATAATGAGTTGATTAATTAGCCTTCAAAAACAGAAAAGAATGTAGTGTTCAATCACCTTACTTCTACCAAGTGTTTTTATCCGTGGCATTTACAGTTTACAGACTGGTGGATTTTCGGCTGATTCATGTAACATGTCTTTGGTCTTGTCTAGCATAGTTTTTTATCCTAGAATTCCCAGCATGATCATGGAGTACCAGTGAAAACATTCATGTGTATTCATTACTAACTAGAGATAGTATCATACAAAGCTTGAAGTATGCATTCTTATTTCTGAGGTATTTAGTTTTCTAAATCAGAATCTTAACTGGAAGAAAAAGAGGGGATGAACTGATATGGTTGTCAGTATGACTTGAAATCTATCATGCATGTAGATTTTTCAAGGTTATCAAGTTTCACTGTTGTAAAGGATCAATCTTGTGGTCTTTTGTAAACTTATGTTTGTACTTTGTTGGCAGGATCATATGGATCTACCTTACGTTACAAGAGTGTTCAGAGATTGAAGCCTATTGGTAAACATACTCTCTTGGGCGCTGGTGGAGAAATCAGCGATTTCCAGGAGATCATACGTTATCTTGATGAACTCATGTATGTATTTCTAGAGCCATCACTATACTGTAAACTTCAAAGAAACATGCTGTGCAGTAGAGTGAAAAGTTTAGAAGATGCATGCTTAGAAGAACTAATTTTATTCCTTTGTCTTAATTTAATTACTTACTATTACTAAATAGATTTTTTATTTGGTCTTAACACTCACATGCTTGTATAAGAAAAAAGTTCTTCATTCATGTAAAAGGAACAAATTTGAATTGTTTTTAAGTTCTGGTAAGACAATTAAAACTAATAAGATGGTCTCTGTTATCTCCTACTTTTTTGAAAGGTAGTTTAAAACTGCTAGACCCCTGATAAGTACTATTTTTATTAAATTTTCACTTCTCTGTTTCTACTCTTAATTTTATCTGGCATCATGCACAGACTTTATGACAACATGTGGGATGATGGCAATTCCCTGGGTCCTAAAGAAGTACACAACTATCTCAATCAGTTGATGTACAACAGGCGAAATAAATTTAATCCTCTTTGGAACACACTTATTTTGGGTGGAGTCAAGAATGGTCAGAAATACCTGGGCACGGTACTGCTATTTATTCTGTGATTTCTTCTTGCTATTGTTATATGTTTCCTTCATCTTCATTATCAATGCTTTTTTATTTTCATTTCCATTAATATTTCTACTCCTTTTATTGTAATGCTTTCCATGTATGATTTGCAGGTCAATATGATAGGGGTGCATTATGAGGAGAACCATGTTGCTACTGGATTTGGTAATCATCTTGCTAGGCCAATTTTCCGTGATGAATGGCATGAGGATATGACCTTTGAAGAAGGGGTCAAGCTTCTTGAAAAGTGCATGCTTGTGCTTTTATATCGTGATCGCTCGGCTGTCAACAAACTGCAGGTAACTTGTAGCTTTGTTTGTAATGCATTTCAATCTTCAACCTGCTGAAACCTAAGTTACCTGGATTTGGATACAGATGGGGAACTCAAAAGGAAAGGCCAATGTCCCTTGAAAATAGTCCTTACTTAGTACATGGAAAAAACCTCTCTATATCCACCTTTAATCATGAAAAGTGCCTTCTCCACAAGAGTTGTCCAACTGTAGGAATTTAGAAATGGGTGCATAAAGCAGGTTACCTCCATGATAACTTTGGCATAGTGAAAACTCGAACACGCTGCTTGTCCTACCATATTGAGTAAATCCCGTGTCAGTGATCACAATAAAAGTCTAATTGGAACTTGCGCAATCTACTATGTTAGCCTAAGGCATCTTTTGTCTGCTGGGAGATATGAGTCCAACATCACCAAATCTGCCAGTAATAATCTGAAGATGTGTTATCCAAAGATTGTTGGGAGGTTTGTGTTAAAATTCCATATGCTAAGCTAGATTATCAGTATTTAATTTCAATTTCATAACAAAAGCATATAGACAGGATCACTGAAGGAAGCGGTATCACAAGAAAACATAGATTTATCCTGGGAAAACCCTAATGGGAAAAACCCAGCAAAAGCTTCCTCAATATAGATGCCCCAAAAATATAAAAGGTAAAACTCAACAACTGATCCTCCTCCTTCTCCAGCTCTTTCTCTCTCTTACTTATGCACTACATAAGTGAGTGTGAGTGTGTTCAAATGAGAAGCACCTCACTTCTATTTATATTCTTTCGTTCACTTGACATTTAACCCTGTCATGTAGGCTCGAGTAAACTTAACTCAGTTATGTAGGCTCGAGTAAACATAACTGTGTTAACTTAATATAATAATGTATTTCGGAGGGTACTAATGACCTGACTTACAACGGAGGGGACTTCCTCATGACTCTTAGTAATTCTCCCGATAAGAATCATCAGGGGTACAAGAAAATACAAATGATTCTCCCAAATAGAAACATCGGGGACCAATAAAATATATTTAGAATATTCTACGAAGTTACAATAATTCAACACTCCCCCCTTAACGAGAAGGGTATTCTTACAACGACAACAACAACAACAGTAGTAGGAGGAGGGCATCATCAACATCATCAGGGTGATACATCTATAGATCATCGGAAGCTTTTTATCATCTTCAACATATAGTCTTCATCTTCAAACTTCAGCAGGAACACTTTGACCGCTCGATTGACATCATCATCATCAACACTTTGATTTTTTTTCTTTTTTCGATCAGCATCATCGTCGGCACTTTGACTTTTCGATCAGCGATATCATCATCATACTCAGAACTTTCGATCAGCAACATCATCATCATCATACTCTGAACTTTCGATCAGCAACATCACCATCTTCATACTCTGATCTTTTGATCAACAACATCATCATCATCACACTTTGATCTTTCGATCAGTAACATCATCATCATCAGCAACAACCTGCAATCCACAACATGAAGAAGAATGTCTTCGGATCACTTTTGGACTTTAAGTCCAGGGATGATACAATCCTACGGGACTGAAGTCTCCGGATACATTTTGAACAAAAGTTCAGGGATGATGCAATCCCACCACATTCTCGGGGATTGAAGCCTTTGGATACCTTTCTGAACAAAAGTTCAGGGATGATGCAATCCCACCACATTCTTGGGGACCGAAGCCTCCGGACACCTTTCTGAACAGAAGTTCAGGGATGATGCAATCCCACCACATTCTTGGGGACTAAAGCCTCCGGATACCTTTCTGAACAGAAGTTCAGGGATGATGCAATCCCACCACATTCTCAGGGACTGAAACCTCCGGATACTTTCTGAACAGAAGTTCAAGGATGATTGCGTTGAGAGGCGCTTTACAACACAGTATGGGGGAGATCTTGTAACGTTACGTAACGTTACATAACGTTATGTCGACTATAAATAATAATTAGTAAAAAATTATGAGGGAGATCTTGTAACTATATGTAATGTTATGTAAAGTTGCTCTTGTAAATGTCGGATATAAATAATATTGCCGATTAAGAGAGATGTTATAAAGTTACTTTTTACTTGCGGATTATAATGTAGATGTTGTAACTTTATAAATATATTTTATGGACCATTAATTAAAATTAAATTAATTAAAATTAAATTAATTAAAATCTTCAATATATATGGAAGGGAAACCTCCTTGAAATCAAATCTTACAAGGTGCAAAACCTCCATCTACTTTGTCACAGTCCACTCTGTTCGGCTTCTTCTCCTTCAAGATTCAAGATGGTTTTCAATTTATCAATGACATGCCCTCGATGCCAAGTAAAACAAATAAATAATGAATGTCAATGCTATCTGCAAAGTGAATCCATCAACACCCATTTCTTAGCGTGGATTGGAATTGGGACTGGGACTACTAATTTATCGGTAGCAGTGCTACTATTTTGTTGCATTTGTTGGTTGTAGAAACCAGAGAGGACAATGGAGTGGACAGGTCCAAACGAGACAAAGCATTAGAAATGAATTATATACCAACATAATTGTCTCGTCCATTTTTGTGATTAAAAGTTTGATTATTTTAATTCACATGTGAATTAAAATATAAGCTCAAGAAATAAAAGAATATCAAAATAGAAGAAACGAGAGCAACCAAGATAAACGGTCATCATGAATTCATGCTTGAAGAGTTGCACAAGAGATAATTAAAAGTGCAGGATCTTGAATTTAAAACTACTCCATTGACATGGCAATTTTTATGAATTCAGGCTCTCAAAAGTAGTAATGTAAAACCATCTCTCACAATGTTGAACCTCTTCTCAGGTATTATTAGTCAAAATAAATGTTTTCCACAAAAACAACCTAAAATGGGAAGATGTTGTAACTTTTGTTCTTAACAAAATCATAAAAAATAAAAATTTTAATTATCGACCAATAAAAAATAGCTCATTGTGTGCAATACCTGAGAAGAGGTTTGCACCTCTGGAGATTTGATCCCACTCGGCGCTTGATAGAGCTTAGGATTTGGATCTATGCTGGTACAATCCCACTACATTCACGAGGACCTGAAGTCACCAGATCTGTTTTAGACAAATGTCCTGGGATGATACAATCCCTCTTCATTCTTGAGGACCGAAGTCACCGGATCTGTTTTAGACAAATGTCCCGAGATGATACAATCCCTCTTCATTCTCGAGGACCGAAGTCATCAGATCACTTTAGGACAAATGTCTAGGGATGATACAATCCCACTGCTACATCATTGCTCCCCCTTTCGAGGAAGGTCTTTCCGAACAACACCAAGCTTGTCTCGGAAGTGTTCGAACTTTACCCGAGACAGAGGCTTCGTCAATACTTCATCAACTTGCTCATCAGTACTCACATATTGGAGCTTTATGGCTCCCTTCTGTATCATATCTCGTATGTAGAAGTACCAGATTTCTATGTGCTTCGATCTATAATGGAACACTGGGTTCTTCGACATCTTTATACAACTTTGGTTATCACATAGAATCTCAGTAGTATCCATCTCTAGGTCAAAGAGACCTGGCATCAGCTTCCGAAGCCATATGGCTTCACAACTAGCAGAGCAAGCTGCTATGTATTCTGCTTTCGTCGTGCTAAGAGCAATATTGGACTGTTTCTTGCTAAACCATGAAATCATAGCAGACCCTAGACAAAAGCATCCATTTGATGTGCATTTCTTGTCTGAGACACTTCCAGCCCAATCTGCATCTGTATAGCCATACAATCTGTAATCATGGCTTCCATCATAGTATAGACCAAAGTCTATAGTCCCTTTCAGATATCTCATCACATGTTTTGCAGCTATTAGGTGAATCCGTCTAGGTTGAACTAGATACTGACTCAAGGTGTTCACAACAAAACAAATGTCTGGTCTGGTATTGGTTAGATACATCAACGACCCAATAATCTGTATGTATTGAGTCACCTCCACTAACTTTGACGAGTCATTAGCTAACAACTTTAGGTTGGAATCCATGGGTGTAGCCATGGCTTTACATTCCAACATATCAAATCTTTTCAGGATTTCTACTGCATACCTTCCTTGATTGAGAAAGATTCCTTCTGAGTTCTTCCATACTTCCAGACCTAGGAAATAATGCAGTAGACCAAGGTCTTTCATCTCAAATTCTTCAGCAAGCTTCTTCTTGCATGCTACAATCTGTTTCTCATTCCCTGTCAGAAATAGATCATCCACATACAGTAATAATATGACAGGTTCATCTTCAATAACCTTGAAATAAAGGTTAGGATCGACTTTACTATTGGCAAAGCCCATGCTTGTCAGGAAACTATATATCCTTCCATACCAAGCTCTGGGATCTTGCTTCGGGCCATACAGGGCCTTCTTCAACTTGCATACGTGAGTTCGTCTGTCTTCAACTTCAAATCCTTGTGGCTGTTCTATGTATACTTCCTCTTCAATCACACGATTCAGGAACGCAGTTTTCACATCCATCTGGTGTAAGTCCCACTTCATCATGGATGCAAGTGCCATGATGGCTCTAATCGAAGTATACCTTGCTACTGGTTCAAATGTCTCTTCATAATCAATTCCCACTTTTTGAGAGAAACCTCTGGCCACAAATCTAGCCTTGTACTTCTCTATACTTTCGTCAGCTGCATGTTTTATCTTGTAGATCCATTTGGAGGAAACTACACTCTTGTCTTCTGGTTTGGGATTATATCCTACACATCATTCTTCATTATTCACTGATATTCTTCAGTCATTGCTTCTACCCATTCTTTCTTCTATACAGCTTCTTCGTAGTTTGCAGGTTCTTGATCGACAAGATCACACATCAAAGCTACATAGTTGGAAAATGTCTTGGGCTTCTTGCTTACCCTTGTGGAGCCTTCAGGAGCTCCATATCTTTTTGCTTCTTGTATAATTTCTCTTGCCCAAGTAGGCTTTCTCTTTCGTGACATCTCCATCGTAGGAGGTTCTTGTGGTTCTGTCATATCATGCTCTTCAGGAGATTCATCTTCAGGGAGGAATGCAGTCTCTACATTTCTGGGAGGTGCATCTTTCTCATACACTTCTTCATGTTGGCATTTTGTGGATCTCTTGAGAGCTGCTTCTTCATTGAATGTTACATCTCTACTGATTTCCATGTGATGGAATCCAGGAATGTAAAATCTGAATGCCTTGGACACCTCACAGTATCCAACAAATATCCCCTTCTTTCCGGAAGGGTCTAACTTGGTTCTTTTCTCTTTTGGTATATGAATATATACTGGACAACCAAATGTTTTGAGGTGACTTACCTCAGGCTTCTTTCCCATGAACATCTCTTCTGGAGTCTTGAATTCAAGGGCACTGTGAGATATTCTGTTCTGTACATATATAGCAGTTCCTGCTGCTTCTGCCCATAGATGCATTGGAAGATATTGATCATATATCATTGTCTTCACTGTTTCCATGATGGTTTCGTTCTTTCTTTCCGCAACACCATTCTATTGAGGATTGTAGGGAGTAGTTAGTTCCCTCTTGATTCCGACATCTTTGCAAAAAGCTTCAAACCCTTTTGAAGTATACTCTCCGTCAATGTCTAATCGAAGAGTCTTGATTCTCTTGTCTGAAAGGTTTTCTATCAAGGCTTTGAATTCTTTGAATTTCTCAAACACTTCACTTTTTGCTTTCAAGAAGTATATCCATGTCTTCCTTGAATAGTCATCAATAAATGTAATATAATATTCAAGCCACTTAGAGATGTGGAGGACATTGGACCACACACATCTGAATGAATCAATTCCAACGTACCTTTTGTTTTTGTTTCACTCTTCGAAAATGGATTCTTGATATTCTTCCCTTTCGCACATCCTTTGCAAATGCCTTCATGTTTGATCTGTAAGTTTGGTAGTCCCGTCATTACTTTGTTCACATGAGGTAGTGCCTTGTAATTGATGTGGGCAAGCCTTCTATGCCATAGTTCACTAGAGTCAGTGGACTCATAAACAAAGACTTTTTCTGAATGTCCTTTGAGTTTATACAGGCCTCCTTCTTCTTCACCGATAACAACTGCATCTTCTATATTCTTTCCTTTGGGCCACATGAGTACTTGGCCATCTATGAATGCAACTCTGAATCCTTTCTTATCTAAAGCTGAGATAGAAAGTAAGTTTTTCTTTAGTCCTGGTACATATAAGACTTCTTTCATCTTCAGAGGATTTCCTGAATCAAGCTTGTAGCTTTCTTCACCAATTCCTTTGATCAGATATTGATAGTCATCTCCTCGGGATACTTTCCGAGGAGAGTTCTTTTCTTGAAGTTTGGATAGAGTTTTCTTTTGTCTCGTCATGTGCTTTGAAGCACCACTATCAATAAGCCAAGTATCTTCTCCAGGTGTTACAGTTCCGGAGAGTGCAGAGAATAGTACATACTCTTCTGCATCTTCTTCTCTTGCTTGCTTTCTTGGAGGTCCTTCCTCCTCTTTTTCTTCATCCTCATCTTCAGCTAGATGAGCATGATGTCTTTTGTTGTTGTTGATCCTCTTCTTATATTCTTGTTTCTTCATAGTACAATTTTTGGCAATGTGTCATATCTTATCACAATGAAAACATTGAAATCGAGAGTAGTCTTTATCTGGAGGACTTTCTCTTGTTCTTTGGATTCTTCTGGGAGGTTGAGATTCCTTGTGGTTTCTCTTCTTGAAGTTAGATTGACTTCTTCTCTTGGTGTGAGTGGCTAGGGCTTGATCATCTTCCTTCAGTAAGGCTTCTTTGTTTGCCACTCTAGTCTCTTCTTGAATACAATCTTCCCAAACAATGTCAAACTTCATGCTTTCTTTTCTGGCACACATCATTTGGATGAATGACTCCCAGGGTCTAGTGAGACCATTGAGAGCAGTCATAACCAACTCATCTTCATCAAGTTTGTCTCCAATGGCTTCTAGTTGTTCTTTGATCTGGGAGACCTTTGTAAAGTAGTCCTGGATGGATTCTCCATTACTCATCTTGGTGCTCTTCAGTTGAGCTCTTAGATTCATCTTTCTGTTGATGTTTCTTTCTTCATACATTCTTGATAGGGCATCATACATTTCTTTTGGAGTCTTCTTGGATGACACTTGAGGGATCAAGTGATCCTTGATAGAGTTAGCAATAATCCTTTGTGCCCTAATCATATCCTTCTTGTGATTCTCCTTAGCTTCAGTTTCTTTAGGTTCTGCAACTTCATCTTTGATATACTTATCAAGATCATTCTCTTGGAGAATGAGGCCAATCCTGTATTTCCATGCTCGAAAATTCTCTATGCCTTCCAGTTTATCCTCAAGCTTAGTGCTTGGGGCCATCTTGTAAGAAAGTCACAAAAATTGAAATTTTGCGGAATGAGAAAATGAACTTACCAGGAGATGTGCTTGACTGAGGCGAGTTGACTGGTGTGCTTGGTTTCTGGAGATATCAAGTCTTCACCTTTCAAATCTGACTTGTGAGATTCAGCACTACAGCGTCGAGCAATTTTCTTGTGCAACTGTCAAACTAGTGTTTGACTTTTCAGGAGATCTACTCCAAAAACTTCGATCCCTGGCTCAGTAGATGCGCTCTTGGAGGGCACAACTTTCCATGCAAGCAGTTTTTTAAAACTCAAAATTTTCTCGAAACCCTAATTTCTTATTGAGGAGAGAGAGAGGGTCTTTTCCCTTGTGAAGGCTGTGCTATTCAGGTTAGCTCTGATACCATGTTAAAATTCCATATGCTAAGCTAGATTATCAACATTTAATTTCAATTTCATAACAAAAGCATATAGACAGGATCACTGAAGGAAACAGTATCACAATAACAACACAGATTTATCCTGGGAAAACCCTAATGGGAAAAACCCAGCAAAAGCTTCCTCAATATAGATGCCCCAAAAAGATAAAAGTTAAAACCCAACAACTGATCCTCCTCCTCCTCCAGCTCTTTCTCTCTCTCTCTTATGCGCTACACAAGTGAGTGTGAGTGTGTTCAAATGAGAAATCACCTCACCTCTATTTATATTCTTTCGTTCACTTGACATTTAACCCTGTCATGTAGGCTCAAGTAAACTTGACTCAGTTATGTAGGCTTGAGTAAACATAACTGGGTTAACTTAATATAATAATGTATTCCAGAGGGTACTAATGACCCCACTTACAACGGAGGGGACTTCCTCATGACTCTTAGTAATTCTCCCAATAGGAATCATCGAGGGTACAAGAAAATACAAATGATTCTCCCAAATAGAAACATTGGGGACCAATAAAATATATTTAGAATATTCTTCAAAGTTACAATAATTCAACAGTTTGGTCAAGGGAATTGCCCTTAGGAACCTTGACACCATGAAACAGTGGAACCCTAAACCCTTGGCCTCAACACTTATATTCATTTGAACCTATCACCACAACATCTTTAGGAGTAAAATATTCTCTTGGAGCCTTTTTGGACTACAAACCTAAAACCTCCTCTTAGAGGGGAAGACGTAATGTCTGCACAAAGACTCAAGAGGATCCTTCAAGAAATCCAATTGCTCTTCCTCAATCTCCTTTCTCCTCCCCAGGCTCAATGTATTTTATGCAAGCTTTATAGTAAGTTTGTGCCTTACAGGTTACAAACAGAGAGACGACAACAAATGTGCGGACAAATGAATTATTGGAGACAATTGATTTCAAATGTTGGGTTTTATTTTTGTTTTTATTTTTATGGATGACATCTTATTTTTCTTGTATTTCTTTTAGTGTGTTCCAACCACTGCAAATAATAGATTGGTGGCTACAGGATTAAGATGACTATGGAGGAAACGATAAGATAGGATGCCAGTTACAATAGTTGTTTATAATGGTTACACATTCATTATGCAAAGAAATTTTCACAATGGTTTCACTACGATTATACAAAGATTATGTGACGAAAGTGATGTAGGACTCACAATTATGTTTTTGTCGTTAACATTATTGGTATGAGATATAACCGATCTTTCCATATCATCGTTCTTTAGCTACCTTTGATAAATTTGTTTCTTCTTGTCAACTGATCCCCAGGGATTTTCATCTGGGATTGTAGCCCAAGAAGTTTCCTTAGAGCCTCTTCTTTCGTTGGCTGAAGATGAATTGGCAGCACCTATTGCCTATTAAAAAGTCTCAAGAAAGTCCTATTTCCAGAATCTTTTCAAGTGAACTATTTCCTTAAACACCAAGTTCTAGCTACGGCTACCTCTTTTAGTTTACCTGTGAGGTCATTAGTTGCTCCTATTTCTTAGAAGTTTCTCCACATCTTTGGAACCATCTCTAATGGTTTAAGAAGAAATGACCATTTCCCTTGCAAATTATTCACATATCTGGAGTGTCCCTCAAAACCCCCTTATTTTAGAAGTTTCTTAGAGAAAGACACGAGATTTGAGTTGTACTTCATAATAAAGATTTTGTTCGACTTAATATCCCAAGTTTGAGGGGTATCTATCATGGAAACCACCCCCCGACTTGCATCCAACCTTGTCCCTTTTTAACATGCCATTCAGGTGGGGCAGACCATCACAAGAATGGATTCCTGTATGAAGCACGTTGGGAAAGGGGGACTTGTAATAAGCTGAATTTTAAATAAATCTACAATATAAATAAATCGAGTGATATAAATTAAACCCAGAAGGTCATGCCCATTCGCAGTGACGCATCGCTTCAATTACCATGTAAATACATAACCTTGTTTAATTGTTGTCATAATTCATATCTTTTGTATACATATTTTTTCATCCTTGTGGATTTTTTAGACCTTGTACCATTTTTTTCATGATGGCTGTGCTTAATGACCATCAGGTCTGTCACAAAGGACTATAGAAAACCTCTTATAATGTTGTAGAGAATCAGAGATTGAGGGATTGCTTTTGGGACTGATATAAGCCACAATGGAAGGGTTTTTCAATGTTGTGGTTGATGGAGATTCCTAAATGTAATTGAAACAACAAGGAAAAAGAAAAGATCTGCTGAGTTGACTCCAGCGGGTTTGATATGGACCTAGTTCAATCTGTGTCCTCCACAAAAAAACCATAGAGTAAAGAAAAATTTGCTGGTTTCGTGAAAAACTGAGATTATTTTTACCTTTATCAACATCAATTTAAATTTAACATTAAAAGTTAAAAGTGGGACCCCCATTTCAAGATGTTTGGTAGTTGACTTTAGCAAAGAAGAATCAACAAAATTCCTGGGGAACATGTGCTAGTAATGAGATTAACCACCTCATTACTAGACAATGTTCAACCTCAGGGGGATATTGTTTGGGTTTGCCTTGACTGTTATGTATGCAGTATTTTCAGATTTTTTGTCATAAGATTTCATATTTGACTCTGAGTCTTGACTCTTCACATTATAAAGTTTGAGAACTTTTTTTCATTTTGGTACATGAACCATAGTGACATCCCCTGGTCCATGAATCATAGTTTACGCGATGGCCTCACCTCGATGAATGATATAATGATTGATCATAATTGTATGATATACTTGGATATGATATTTTTGCATTATATTCAATGTTTTTACAATACTTTAATTGTAACCTTTCATTTGTAATCTAAATGCAATACAGAAAACGTTTTTCTTGAAAATCTATCTATCTATCTATTTATTTTAAATTTCAATATGCTAAGTCATCTCTGGGTTGATTCACAAGTTTTTTTTGAGTCTCGATGGCCTCCTCACAAATGTGCTAGAGAGAGACAGGTTCAGTGCACTTGAGAAAGAGTGCAAAAGCCAAGAACAAATGCTGAAAACAGAAATAGACAAGTGTGCCTAGGGGAAAGATGGCAATCACAAGAGAGATCACCATAATAAAGTGGCAGGATCTTTCCCATTGCTTATTTCAAAAGATTCTTTAGTGATTCCATGGATCACTGCCTCACAACTTGCTAAACAAGTTGCAATATACTTTGCCTCGGCTGTACTCAGTGCTATGCACGTTTGCTTCTTGCTGCACCAAGAAATCCTGCCAGACCTCAAGCTCAAGCAACACCCTGAAGTGCTCTTTCTATTTGTAGCACTACCAGCCCAATCAGAGTCAACATATCCTGCAAGAAAATCCTCTAATCTCTTGCATATCTGAGGCCATACTCATTCGCACCCTCTAGGAACCTCAACACGTGCTTTGCCGCAACCATGTGAACACGTCTTGACTCAACCATGTTCTAGCTCCAAGTATTCATCGCAAAGCATATGTCAGGTACATCAACGAGTCAATCATCTGCTTGTAGACATTGGCATCAACTATCTCTGAAGTAGGATCATGCAACAACTTCTAGTTCGATGCCATTGGTGTAGTAATCCCAAGAATCATGAAGATTCTCGAACTCTGAGATCTACTGTAGTCACTCCTTTTGAGGTGGAGCACCATCCTCCCTCTGCATCTTGTACTCTCTGCATCGGGTCCTTCTGGACTGGAGTGACAGGTAGCCTCCTCTGTTGCATGCTCCGTCTTGTAGATCCACATGGAAGACACTACCGACTTCCCTTCAGGTCTCGAAATTGCATCTTGGACATCATTCTCCATGATCAACTGGTACTCTTCGATCATAGCCTCCTTCCATTCTTTCTTCTCAAGTGCTTCTTTATAACTGGAAGGATCTGCATCAATGATGTCACACAATAGTGCCACATAACTGGAGTGGTTTTGAGGCCTCTTACTTTCTATGCAAGTCTCGTCTAGAGCACCATAATTTTCTTCATCTTGGATTAGCTCTCGTGCCCAAGCTGGTTTTGTCTTGTGGGTGTTCGCCTCTTGAGGTTGATCTACAGGTCTCTGTGGCTCGGTCATATCAGGTTCCTCTTCATGTACTTTCTTGTAGTGAATCTTCTTTGAGTGTTATGGTTAAACCATCATCACTTGTTCTTTGGAACAAGCCTCATCGTTCTTCTCTTGTAAGTGATTGCATACGATCCTTCCTACAAGTCAAGTTCAGTTGCATGATTAGAAACATTTCATATTTTTCAAAACATATTAATAATGACAAGTTCTTCTGCACAAAGACATATGTCACACAGTCATGTAACTATCTTAACCAATGCAACATTTATCCATATCCCGTATACATACGGTAACTTTCTAGATGCCTTTCATCTCTACCAGGACATTATTACGAGTGTGCACTACTCCCAATATGTCAACAAAGAGGTTTCATTCTAGATAAGTAGCAATGGAATGTTGTACAACACCATGGGCTACTTACTCATCCCATGCAAGTTAGTAGTATACTGTTCATAAATGTAGACACTCAAATATGAATAATACATCAACATAAATATGTACACAACTAAATAGTATCATTTAAGTAACTAGTTATATAGGAAATGGAAATTTAAGCACTTGTCTTTGTTTGTTTGGTGGGTGGACTCGCTCTTGATCCTTGTCTCCTGGCAAGAATATTTGGTGTCTCTGACAACTTGCTTTTCTTCATCATCTAATTCTCGGGACCTATGTTTGTCTTGCTCATGATCGACAGTGTTGAGCAAGTCTTTTATATCATAGATCTGGGTGTCCCTTCTTCATCAATCATAACTGCATCCCTTCTTATCCAATGCTTAGATGGGTAAGTTCTTCTTAATCATGGGTTGAATCATTCTAGATCAAAGTACATATTCCTCATCACTTGAGGAATCCTCCCTTGTTCTCTTCTTGGTTGGTTCATCATCTTCAGCAGTGTGAGCACGATGCCTTTTCTTTTTGTTTGCCTTGGAGGATCCTTTGTTTCTAGGACAATCTCTTGAGAAGTGGCCTTTCTCATCACATGTGTAGCATCTAAGATTTGTGTAGTCCCTTCTTGATCTATGATACTTTTGGAATTTCTTGGGTCTTTTGTGAGAGTGATTCTCCCTCTTGCCTTCATTCTTCTTTGCCTGAGCTATTAGAGCTTGATCATCATTTGCTTCCATCTTCTCTTCTCTTGATACTAATTGAGCTTCTTCTTGACTGCATTCCTCCCACAGTCAGCTAAACTTGATTAATTTCTTTCTGGCGCATATCCCTTGAATGAATGAGTCCTATGACCTTGGAAATCCATTCAAGGTGGTCATCATGATCTCTTCTTCTTCAACATTTTCTTCAATGGCCTCTAGTTGTTCCTTGATTTGAGAAACTCTTGTTAAGTAAGACTGAATGGTTTCTGAATGTTGGATCTTCACATTCTTGAGTTGATTCCTTAGGGTCATCTTTCGGTTGATGTTCTTTCCCTTAAATGGCTTGGTCAAAGCATCAAACATCTTAGGAGTCTTCATTGATGATACATGAGGGACGATATTATCCTTGATGGAGTCTGCAATAATCCTTTTAGCTCTTATCATGTTCTTCTTGTGGTTTGCTTTTGCCTCTTCTCCCTTTGGTTCTGGAATCCTCATTGATGAATTTGTCCAAGTCATTCTCTTCTAGAATGAGAGTGATTCTATACTTCCATGCTCAGAAGTTATCTACTCCTTCAAGCTTATCATCAACCTTGGTGTGATTCATCATCTTGATATGAGAACCTTAAATGGAAATAGCAAGGAAATAGATCTTACCAATTTGAGATGCCCAAACTGATTCTTGATCTAGCTGACTTGGGGTTCCACAAAGAACCCTAATTTTCGAAACTTGGAATCTTTGTTGAAATTTTACCTAGGAAGTGTTTGTCCATTCATGCCTTGGGATGGACAAGGACACTTTAAATGTGGTTCCTTGCTTATTTAAAAGTGTGAATGACTTTATTTATTAAAGTGACTTTTTAAAGTGAGTTTGTCATTAATTATTTTAAAAGTGACTTTATGAGAATTAAGAGGTGGGTGTGCATTAAATTCTCATTTAATATTTAAAAAGTGATTTTTAATGAGAAAAGTGAGATGAGCCCTATATCTCATTTAGTTGGCTTTTAATCTATGCCATTGATTTGGAGATGGAAGTTACTCAAAAAAAAAGGCTAGGGAAAGGCACACCTAATTCATTGTTCACATTTCCAAAGAGAGAATTTTTGAAGAGAGAGCAAGAGAGAAGAGAAGACTGGCATCTCAAATTGGTAAGATCTATTTCCTTGCTTTTCCATTTAAGGTTCTCATATCAAGATGATGAATCACACCATGGTTGATGATAAGCTTGAAGGAGTAGATAACTTCTGAGCATGGAAGTATATAATCACTCTCATTCTAGAAGAGAATGACTTGCACAAATTCCAAGGTGGAGCCAGAGCAAATGCTGGACACATTTTCCAAGGCACGATCGTACAACAGGAGGCAGTACGACAACATGCTTTTTGAGGGAAGTCGTATTGTGCTATTTCGTATAACAACATGAAAATCGAGGCAAGTGGGCACAATTTTAGGTAAACTAGACAACACTTAATACCTATGTTGCACGGGGACCCGTCCCCCCTAAAATTTCACCCGTTCCCTACGTTCCGGGGTTCCGGGGACTTGGGAACTCCTCGGAAACGTCCCCAAATGGCCGGGGACTCCATTGGGGACTCGGGGACTTTTTTGCCGTCCCCTAAACGTACCCCCAAAAATCGGGGACTTTTCGGGGACTTCCCCGAAGTCCCTCGACCAATCGGGGACTCCCACGCGTCCCCTTTTTGGCACATCAAAAAAAATTATAAAATTATAAAAAAACAAAAAATTAAAATATTAAAATTTAAGGATGAAGATTGTAGAATTTAATTCTAAAGCAATTAGATCAACTACTTTATACAATATGCGAAGGATACAATGAGTGTTTGATAGCTATTCTTAGATACGATAAACAAGTTTCATCTAGTTAGCAACTAGATCAAGTATTTAAAACAGATATGCAAAGTAAGGTAAGTACTTGAAAATAGAAGTCATACAAAGCAATGTAGATAATATCAATGACGCTTTATGATAACAAGTAGAACATATAAGATATCACCATGCATATAATCAATAAAGCAAGAAATATAAAATAAGAGTGAGACCATTGCTTTATACAAGATATGGTGATGAACTTATAAAGCCGGAGATAAAGTGAAAATGATATTTGTACTTCGTTAAGTAAGTTGAACTGCTTTGTGGTTACTTTTAGATTGTTTAGATTTAGTGAAATAAGTATTAAACTAGAACAAGTTAGAGTTCACAAGGTTGATGGACAACATAAATCAAATCTAGGAAAGTAAAGCGATTAGTCCTAAGCTAGATGAAATCGGAAGACTAAACAGAGAGAGACAACCCTGCCCCATGAGCAAGACTAAGAACCGTTGATTCCCAGCTAGTAAAACCGGGGTTTGTTGATTCCGGGATCTCAAGATCCAAGATACGCTTCAGCTGTAGTTAGGGTGTAGAGCTTGGTTCTTTCTGTTGGTAAAGTTTAAATTTTTTACTTAAGGTAAAATTTAGGTAAGTTTCTTTGAGTGATGTTCACTTCTGGAGTACTGCTAATTACAAACTCTAGATGATTTATGCTATGATAAGTAAATGACAAGTGGAAAATAACTCAAGCAACAAAAGACAAACCACATGCAACTGAAACAGAGGGTAGGGAG
>LPNX010901601.1:247214-293814 GCA_001517045.1 Pseudotsuga menziesii | reverse complement strand
TATATATATATATATATATATATATATTTTAAATTTTATATTATATAATTGCCGTCCCCAACCTGCCGTCCCCTGAAAAATTGGGGGTGCGCTCTAGCCTTCCCGGAAACTCGTCCCCGCGTCCCCTGCGTCCCCCCGTCCCCGAGACTAGTGCAACATAGCTTAATACTGTAGCAGACCGTACGATTGCACGTTTTTCAAGGCTTAGAACAAGTACAACTACACGTGTGGGCCGTACTGGCACGTAAATCAAGGTGCTGGAAAAATTTCAGACTGTGAAAGTTTGTGCAGAATTTTCGAAGGATGATATGTCATGTATTTCGAGAAGAAATACTGAGATAAGTATACATAAGCGATTTGATAAGCTGATGATACAAGGTAGGATCAAATCCGTCTGACCTTTATGCATCAATCTTCCTCCAGTTGGAAACTAGAGGTATGGCCATAGGCTTGCAATCCTCCATCCTGAATCTCTTCAAGATCTCTATTGCATACTTCCCTTATCCAATGAAGAAGCACCCATCTCTCTGCCAAACTTCCAAGCCTAGGAAGTAATGCATCAACCCAAGGTCTTTCATCTCAAACCTCAATTGTAAGGTTGGACTTGCAGTCTCTAATCAACCTCTCATCTCTTGTAAGAAAGAGATCATCTACATATAAGAACAGTATGAGAGGCACTTTACCTGTCAAGAAGTACAAGTTGTGGTCAATCTCACTCTGCTGAAATCCCATCTCCTGTAGATAGTTGTCTATCCTCAAGTACCATGCTCGAGGTGCCTGTTGAGCCCATAAAGAGTTCTATGCTGCCTGCATACATGCGTCTCCCTGTTCTCCACATCAAACCCCTTTGGCTTCTCAATATATACCTCCTCCTCTATCACTCCGTTGGGAAGGTAGGCTTGATGTCCATCTGATGGACTCGCCAACCTATCTCTGCTGTTATAGAGATAATGGTTCGAATAGAAGAATACCTGACAATAGGGGCGAATGTCTCCTCATAGTCAATACCTTCCTTCTGTGAAAACCCCTTAGCCACGAAGCGTACCTTGTACTTCTCCACCCTTCTGTCTGCTGCATGCTTTACCTTGTAGATCCATCTGGATCCCACCACCTTTTTACCTTGTGGCCTCGGCACAACCTCCCATATCTGATTCTTCATGATTGAGTCATACTCCTCAACCATGGCCTCCTGCCACACATCATGTTGTGCAGCCTCCTTGAACCTGGAAGGTTCAGAGTTAATCAACTCTATCATCAGTGCCATATAACTGAGTCTCTCTGGTTGTTTGCTCCGCCTCATGGAGCTTTGTGGAGGATCAACCTTCCTGGAATTCTGCATTGTGAACCTAAACCACTTAGGCCTTGGCCTGGTGTCTACCTACTGCGGTTGCTGGATATCCATCTCCTGATGTAGCTCATCTTCCAAGTCAATGACTGAAGGATCATGTCAACCTGAGTCCCTTTGACTACCAAAACCTGTGCCTTGTGTCTGGACCTATATCTGTACATCTTGCTCCTCCAACTTGACCCTCGAAACTTGTGCTGGCTCCTACTTTGCTGATAAGTCCATAGATCTCTGCAATGCCCTGTCCTCATCAAACTGGACATCCTTGCTCACAATGATCCTCTTGCAAGCGTGTATGTATACTTTGTATGCCTTTGAAGTATTGTTGTAACCAACAAGTAACCCCTTTTCTCCAGAAGGGTCCAGCTTCTTCCTAGTGTCAGCATGAACACACAATAGTAGACACTCCCAAATATGCGGACTCACATCTGGTCTAGTGCCTGTGAAGACCTCCTCGGGTGTCTTCCTCCCCAAAGTTGTGTGGGGACACCTGTTCTGAATGTATACTGCAATCATGTGTGCCTCAACCCAAAGGAATAGTGGTAATCCTTGATCAAATAGCATGGCCTTGGATGCTACTACCGTAGTCCTGTTCTTTCGCTTTTCCACTCCATTCTGCTGTGGGGTATGAGGCATAGTGTGCTCCTTCTTGATCCCCTCTGCTGAACAATACTCCAAGAACTCATTGGAGGTGTACTCTCCCTCATTGTCCGTTCTCAAAACACAGATCTTCCTTCCTGTCTGGTTCTTAACAAGAGTCTTGATCTTTTGAAACCTCTCAAAGACCTCTAACTTGGCCTTCAAAAAATAGATCCAAGTCTTCCTGAAATAGTCATCAATGAAGGTCACAGAGTAACTGTAACCACTGAAAGAATGGACACTCATAGATCCGCAAACATCCGAATGCACTAAGTTCAAGGGCTCCTTAGACTTGTGCTCACTCTGTGGGAAAGGCTTCTTGATGTATTTCCCCAATGCACAACCCTTGCGGTCGTTATGCTTCTCCTCCTGTACCCGAGGAACTCCAATGATAGCCTGTCTCAAGTGCCTCAGTGCTCCATGGTGTAAGTGTGCCATCCTCCTACGCTACAACTCATCTTGATTGCCGCTGTTGCTGATTAGAGCCTTTGCAGGCTCAAAGTGTAGTCTATACACCTTTCTGCTCCTGATCCCAATCACCCGATCCAAGCTCGTATTTGACCCCTTGGGCTTGATATACACTCTATGGTCTCAGAATTTCACTTGAAATCCCTTGTCCTCTAGAGTGGAGACTGATATGAGGTTCTTGGTCAACTCCGAAAGATATAACACATCAGCAAAACTGAGGGGTTTTCCAGACTCCATATGAAATGAAATAGCGCCAACTCTGTATGCTTGATGCTGCGCATCATCACCCAACTCAACGTGGATACCTGTTCCATCCTCCTGCAAGTCCTTGAAGAACCTTTTTCGTCTAGTCATATGACTAGATGCTCCACTGTCGATGTACCAGATACTGCTACCTGTGGTGCTTGCCATGCAAGCTATCAAGCAAAACTCCTCATCGAAGTTCCTGCTGAAATCCTCCACCTCTGCAGATACGACCATCTGAGTGTTGCTCTTCTTCTTCCTGTCTAGGCACTGGGAGGCAAAGTGTCTTTGCTTGTGGCAAATAAAACACTTGACCTTTGACATGTCAAGGTTCTTCTTACCACCCTTCTTCATCTTTGTCTTACCCTTGCTCTTCCCTTTCAGGGCTAGAGCCTCCTCATCCACAATCTGTGGGGCATTGCTGGATGAGCCTGATCCTTGACCCATGTGGGGCATTTGTCTCCTCCTGCACACAGTCATCCCACAATCTCTGGCAATCGGGGAGCTTCTCCCTAGACACAACACCCTTGACAAAGGTGTCCCATGGCTTTGAGAAGCCTTTGAGGGCTATACGAACTAGCTCCTCATCCCCAGTCTTAGAGCCAACAACTCCAAGCTCGTCCCTGATTTGTGTGAGCCTTGTGAGATAAGGCACCACTCCTCCCTTGGTCATCTTGGTGTTGCGCATCCTCTCTTGCAGCACCATCTTTCGATTTTCATTCTTGCTTTGGTACAGACTTTCCAAAGCCGTCCATATTTCTGATGCGGTCTTCTTCTCGGAAAGATGAGGGACTATGTGGTCCTTCACTCCATCGGATAATCAACATGGCTCTGGAATCAATCTTCTTCCAAGCTATCAAATCTGCTAGATCTGTGGGCGCAACCTTCGTGGAGTCAATGTGCTCCTTTGCATCACTGATATTCAGGATCTTTGTGATCCTTTCTTTCCATGTAGGAAATTTTTGAGCCCCCTGGAGTCTATCCTCATCTCTCAACTCCACGACCATACTTAAGTGTACCTGTCAAACCCTAGATTTGCAATCTAGGTTTGTCTTCAATAGATCTGCCCCTGATCTATCACTGTTGCTGCAAATCTCTCAGATTTAGCTCACCAGAGCTTTGATACCATGTAAATTTTCCTTCAAAGCTCAAACTAGGGCTAAAACAGTATATTTAATTTGTTTACTGAAATAACCACACATGAACTTTTTTACTAGTATGCAGCAGGATATAAATAACTGAGAAACATTCACAACATCACATCACAATATAGACACTATTATTTTGGGTATGGAAACCCTCGGAAAAACCCAAGATGGGAAAACTGGGGCAACAATCAGATATGGAATTTATATCATCAAGATATGGAACTTTTACAACCAACAGGTAAAATACACCCAACCTAGCAAACTGAAACCTTAGCAAAATCACTGGGCAACTCGACAACAAAACCTAGCTACTCTGTGCAACTATATGACCCAACAGTATGACCTTGCGTCAACAGTACGACCTTGCGTCAATAGTACGACTTGCTGTACGAAAACCGTACAGATGCTGACGTTAGCAGTATGGATCCGTACAGAGCTATATGACAACTGTACGACCCTCTTGCTGGTTGCTGCGCTGCTTCTCTGTGTGATTTGTACGGTCTCTGTTTAGCCTGGCAAACCAGTCGGGAAACTGCTCCTCCGTCTTTTCTGGAAACTCCTCCGTCTGACTTCTCTTTATATGTATCTCTCTTATGTATCTATGTACGTGTCCTCTCCACCAAATCTCTTTTTAACTTTATTGGCTAAGCGAAAACCCTAATGCTCACTATGGATCTATGGATGAGATCCTTCGGTGAGAAGTAATGGCCAAGATTAGATTATCCATTACTTAAATATTTCACTTTTCAATTTAATAAAATGATTCCATTAAAGTCAAAATCAAATTAGAATAATTAAAGTATTTTCCTAAGTCAAAACATAGGAAAATCACTTTAATAGATTTGGCTGCCAGTTTAATGTCTCTCTAGCATGCAAGGACACATGCAATGCTAGAAGACCTTCCTTGTTGCTGCTTTCTAACAGGGCTGTCATAAAAATTTCTGAGTTGAAAAAGTTGAAAAATATCTCATGTGTTTCAAGTTTACAGTATAAATTTTAATTTTATATGAACATGCATGATGGGGTTTGGGCATTAAACCATAGGTAGTGAACTGAAACTGAAACTGAAAGTGGGTTGGGGTTACAAAATTTTCAATCTTGAACTTCTATTTTGGATAGAAAGATGCGCCTCCTTGAGGCGAGTTGTCCAATGAGGTCTTTTTCCAAATTTTGTGGAGGGAAACTCCAAAAGCTTGATGCCCTAGTTCCTTTTCGTAGTGTCCTGCAGTGTCTTGTCTTAATTCTGATTTATCTTCGAAATTTCTGCTCCTCAAGGTCTGAAACTTCGTTCTGAGGTAGCTTGTTTTGTATTCTTTCCAACTCCATAGGTTAGAGCAATATTAGATACACTAAGTGGAACTTATACTAAGTTTCCCAAGGTGAACTGGTTATGGGCTAGTTCAGTATAGCGAACTTGTACGGACTGTCATGTGTCACTGTTTCAACTTCTGGGTCTGAAAATCGCACTAAGAGACTACCGTCCGTTCCCTATCTGCAACATCTTACGAAATTCGTTTTGGATATACCTAGCCCAAGATATAGCAATTCTCCCTATGTCACCTGTTTAAGATTGAATTCTGGAAGAGGTAGAAACTCTAATTTGGAGGGATCATATCTCCTGAAGTATATTGAGTCCGAGGCCGAAACTCGCATACAAGGAACATTAAGATTTCATCTTCGGCCTGTCCAAGTTTCAGCTCCTGAGCCTTCTCTAGTAGCTGCAGTTGTAGCAGTATTTCGGCTGCACAGTGCCTTCTTTCACGGTGGCTCTGATACCATGTTAGATTTTAATGGTTATTCAAGATCTTAAAACATTTAGCATCATAACATCATCACCATATGCAATAGGATCACTGAAAGATAGACAAGCACAACACAAAAGAAAGACACAAGAATTTTATCCTGGGAAACCACAAGGGAGAAAACCCAACAACTTCTTCAGTATAGATTTGTTAATTTGTACAAAATCAGACAAAGATAGAATATCCAAAGATAAGACGTCTTTTGCTATTTCTTCCTCTTCTTCACCAATGAAATTGTCTTTCTCTTCCTTGTAGCGAACTTCCTTGAGCTTGCAATGTGTCCAAATGAGGGAGGGTGCCTTTCTATTTATATTGATCATGTGTGTGACCTCTTTGGTCCAACAGGGCCGACTCTGGACCATACTGGGTCGACCTATCCTAGAGGTACTCAAAAAATACATTTTACAATATTCTTTTGGGGACTATTGCCCCGACTTACAACGGAGGTTTTACCTCGACTCTTACATGACCAATTACATTAATGACACCTTCCGATCGGAGGGAAAATATCCCCAAAAGGAGGTACAATAAAAGTACAACAGAATATAATAATAATAATAATAATACAAATAATACAAATAATACAATGAAGAATATATTCCGAAGTTACATTTACAACAAGAAGAAGTTCATTAATAGCACCCTCTGCCTCCCTCCTCTAGGCTCTAGCCCTTGCCTCTACCTAGAATCTCAAAGTTGATCGTCCAAGAACATTAGTCAACCTCTCAACACCCTACAATTTTGATGAAACTTCCTAATCCAATCGTTAAAATAAGGTAGAAAAAGCCCCCCATGCTTAATAAGTGATTTTGCTTGAGTGGAGAGTACATTTTTTATTAAGGTCATGGTAGAGGAGTTCAACAATCAACACCACCAACATCAAGGTATATAGAGGGGTTGATGTGCTTGATTAAATGCCAATCCCACACCTTCATACATTATAGAATTTGGTGGAAACCTTGCAATCCTGAAATCCTAAAAAGTATTAAGTTTGAATTTTGATTGGGATCTGAAATTCTACTTTAATGAAGTCCGATGAGGTTGGAACCACTTTCAAACATCCTGAAACAATTAATGGTAATGTTAAAAATTTAAGTAGAACTGACATTCTCCTTATCTTTCACTTACTTTAAGAATTTAATATTACCATTAAGTATTACCAAATACTACTAAATAGAGTGGATTAGATTGGATTTAGTATTACCATTTAGGGTTAGGGTTAGATTAGGTAATATTTAAAAAAGCCAAAATTAAGAGTTTTTTTGAGTCCACAGACCCACTCGCACTGACACTGCCAACTCGGCTGGTTCTGGTCGAGACTTGGCTGAGTTGACCAGTTTGGTACCAAACTGATCGAACTTTGCACTGACTCGGCTGGTTCGGTATTGAACCACTCACCTGATCCGATTTGCATGCTGACTTGGTTCTGTTCAGGGTCAATTCGACCGAGTCCGAGTTGACCAATTTTTTAAACAGGGTCTTGAACTACACCATCTCCACATAAATCTGTTTGGAGCTCAGTCGCGGTCCTTGATGATCTTGATGGCTTCATGGAGCAGCAATGTAGAGTTTGGTGGATTATCTCACCCTCTGCTCACTGTTAACTTGCTAAGTTGGAAGCAAATTTTGTAATGACTTCTATTTGTGCCCCCCTGTTCAGATCAAGGGTGTATTGGAGTTATTAGTGTCATCTGTACATGTGGCCAAGACCCATTCGTATTTGTCATTATGTGCTTGTAATTATGGCTAAGGTCATATTCTTTATTCTTTTATTGTATGACTAGGTATGGTTAAGGAGGCTGACCTAGATAAACTTGTAATGTAGGTTCTGTAACCCTGTTGGCATGTGTGCCCATGGCCCCTTTTTGAAGGGACACCTCACTTGAGTTGTTATAAATACACAACTCAAGCTCTTGTTTGTATCATCTCATCTTGTGATCTTCTTGATCTGAAATACAAAGTGTTATAAGCATAAGGGCAGTTAATTTTGGTGTTCTCTTTGTAATTGGCGTCTTTTTCCTATGTGCATTTATGTATTTCTGTATTCAGCACTTCAGCTTGGCTTTTGCATGCTTTCTCAAGTGCACCAGAGAACTATTACTGTCTAGTGCACTTGTAAGGAGGCTATTTCAAAATTCGGGTGAGATTTTGTTCCATTGATTTTTCAGTCGACCCTTATAAATCTCATCATAAAACTGGGAAGATGACAGGAGAAGGTAGTGAAAGAAGAAGAGGTAGTGGGGAAAGTGGAGTCTGGAAGGAGGGTAGTTCTGTTTTTGAAGCAATGATGAAGTGTAGGAGGGTAAGGGACTGGTAGCAGAGATGGGTCAGGAAAGGGGGTTTGATAATAAGATAGATTTTTAGGTATAGCACCATTTCATGAAAAATGAGGATGAAACGACATACCTGAAGCAATGGGAGGAAAAAGGGTGGGAGTCATAGTGATATATATAACAAAATGTACAGGGCATTTTCAACAAATAAAGTGGGCTGCTTAAGCAGCCTCAAGTGGCACTAGAAACGAGGACATTAACTGCCTCAATCTAACTACCAGCTACCATAAACACAGGCAAGACTTTAAACTGGCAGGTTGTATGAGCAGTAAAAGTCCAAAAATTAAACCTTCCATTATGACAGTTACTAAGACCAAGCTTTTAATAATCAAAATCATAAAGGACTGTCAGCTGTCTGCGGGGATCATTCTAGTATATGGTGGATCACTCTTGTCATTATTCGTTTAGTCTCCACAACCATATGTTGGTGGCTTGGGCTCGGGTGCATTTACTTACAATTTATCATGCTCCTCCTCCAGGGGCTTCTCTGCTTCCAAGATTGCTGGTGTCAGCATGAAAACATATCTTTTGGGGTTCTGGAAGGGGTCCTTTGAGGCCAGCTGTCTGTGCCTACAGCATTTCCCCATGGTCTGGCCTGTTTTGTGCCAAGGTTGGCCACCTCTTCACTGAGACTGCTGTGATTTTGCCAAGGGAGCTTGCAAATCTGCTGGAACTTTCCCGCTCACGATACAAGGAGATTCTCAGGAGTCAGCAGTAACCTAGAAACTAGTGGAGACATGCTATGTCAAGTTTGATGATCACAGATTGCCACTCTGTCAGCCAGGTGGTCCTAATTGAAGACAGTATGGTTCTAGAAGAATAGAGGAGGCCTTTCAAGACCCTGGGACCACAAGGGAAAGGAGGAATATGTTTTCCTTGAAACAGGTCTAGGCCTGGAATTAAGTCTAGGTTGACTTTTGGAGTATTGGGGTCATGTTTAAAGAGAACATTGCATTTCATGAGCAATTTTTGAAGTTACTAAAGCACCTAGGGTACTGGAGGTATTATCTAGAAACCAAAACTGAAAATTATTATTGAATTGGGAAACTTATGAGCATGCCTGTTAGAGAAAACTTGGTTGGAGGTGCTGGTTGTGCCTTTTGTGGACAACCCAGAATCTACAACACAAGGAGTTGAGTAATATGGGGGATTGGTCAAAATCTCTAATCTGTTAAATATCTGTATGATTTTAGGGGTGCTTTTTTTGTATGGGACTTATGGGTTACTGATGTAAATTTTTTAGTTATAGCAGGAAACCAGTTAAATTGACTGGGACCAGATAGAAATAGTACAGATAGTGTAGGAAGAAAAGTAGAGAGGCTGAGATCTGTTACAAAATCAGAAATTATATTGTAATTATCTATCTTGGTCATTGGCCAGCTATTATTTGCGCCGAGAGGTGCTTTCTACAGCTCAAATGGGCAAGATGTGGCCCGCCTGTGATGCTCACTTGGCACATGTCGGCTCAATAAAAATAAAAATAATAAAAATTAGAAAATAAAAAATCTTATAACATGTGGCTTATAATTAAAAAATAAAAAATAAAAAATATTATACTCATATAAATATACAACCATATTAGGGCGATACTCACAATCTTAGAAACTGAGTAGTAAAATTCAACTCACTTGAGTAGTAAAAAGAAAAATTATAAAACCAAGAACATATAAAATTTATTTTTAAATTAGCTAAATTGTAAAACACATTTATGTAATTATATATCAAATTTCAATTTAAAATTTAGATGACTTGAACCCTAAGCAGACATAATGTTAGGAATAAAATATGTGATAGAAAAATAAATTACAAAATAATAACCATTACAATAACAACACTAGATTTACCTTAGAAAACCCTGTAGGGAAAAACCAGCCTTCAATAATGGATTTATTAATGGTAGGCCACTTTGGCACATTAAAATGGAATATTACAACCATATTTATAAGGTTCTTTAAATGCAAATACAACTAGCAAGAAACCACAACCACTAAAACCATGTGCCTTAAACCACTTACATTCTTGCTCATTCTCAAGTCAAGGTCAACCCTAACATGTAAATGTTCATTTTTAGTTATAGAAAAAAAAAGTAATTTCTAAAAAACATTTGGATAAGTGTTTTTCCAATTCCAATTTATTCTGGAAATCTAGATTTTAAAATTTTATATGGATTATTTTAATCATTAACTACTCTTAGTATTCATTATTAGTTTTAAAGAAAGACAAGTAAAACAATTTTTGAAAAACTATTTGATTATACAATTCCTACTTGGGGGGAAATGGCCAACTTGCTTAAGTAATTTCAAAATAGGGTAAATATCAGTAGAAGAATGAGCTGAGTAACAATAATAATCATATAATTTTTTTATAAGAAAGTTGGCCATTTCCCTCCCAGGTAGGAATACTTATTAGACATTTTTGTAAATTAAAAAGGGTTTGCACCTCAAGAGAACTTGATCCCTCTCGATGCTTGGTAGAACCATAGTTAAGATGGATCTATACTGGTTATCTATCTTGGTCATTGGCCAGCTATTATAGAAAATCCTTCTTTCTAATAAAAAAGGTTTTGATCAAATGAGAAGTCAAGTCGAGTGAGGCGACATGGAACACCTATATTGAGCCTCCAACAGGGTTATGATCATTATTAATGAGTAGTAGGGATAATAAGAATTATATCTATTTTTCTAGGGTGGTTGTATCAATAGGTGCCAAGCTCTCTTATCATCTAAGTTGATTGTGAGCTAGCTGGGAAACAAATTCAAATGTTTATGATGTTTGTCAACCTTGATTTTTTGTATTTTTGGTGTTCTCTACGACATGATCCTGTATTTTTTCAACTTGTAGGAAATCTTTTAAAAACATGGTTCCTTTGGTTCGATTGCTCAGAAGTTACAAGACTTTGGTAGAAAGAGAATATCAATTAAAATTGTAGACTACAAAGTCATCTGTTCTGAAATTGGAGATTTCTACTTAAGAAGAGTTTCCGAAGCCTAAAAATATCCACGTAGACAGGACACTTTTTAAATAGTCCTCCATGCTTTAGCATTGTTTCTGAATAGTGATAATTCTCATGAAGGAGGGTTTTTGATTGAATGACTTTAAAATTTAAGGCTGTTTACAGTGAATTTTCTGAAAGAAACCCATGTTTGGCTAGGAACTGGGTAGGCATGAAAAATGCCCCAGTTACGTTGCCAACCTGCCAAAGCACTCGAGTACCAATTTTTTAAAGAAATTTTACATGCAGCATTTTAATAGAAATACGTCACAGTATGGTTCTGTTTGTGCTTTACAAAAGATTATATTTTCTCGTTTAAATGTGTTTTTACTTGCATAAAGAAGCGTAATTTCCAGTTTTCTGTTTTGAAAGTCAGGTGCAGGCATATAATTATTGTTAGAACCCTATTCCTTAATTCAATAGTTACTTGAATCAATGCAAGAACAGGATACCTGCACTCTTTATATTTTTCTTTTAAGCCCAAACTTGAAATCGAAGCACCTTACTTTGTGAGACATTGTAACTACTTGGTAAAATTGATCTGAGCATATAGTGATCAACATTTGATCAGTGGCTTATCTTAAGAGTGTTTGGCATATCTTAAGGGATATCGAATGCCTAGACTATATGATTTTTAAAGAACCTCAGTTTAAAAAAAAAACTTTAACCCAGAGAGGTTGCAACTTGCAGTTATATAGGAGCACATCAAAATTTGTAGAAAGATAACATGTTTGCAAAATTTTATGCAATGGTAGGGGAGACTTTGATTTTTAAGGAGAATAGTGCAATGCAGTTATGTTTTGGGTTATGTTCTGTTAATATATGGCTATATCTGCGTTTTCTCTGAAACTTTGCAGGGAAATTTTATTGTTATTATTTTCTGACCAGTTGAAGTTTAGGTGTTTGATTTGAAAAAGTTTTTTGGCACTTAAAAATTTCATTTATTATTTTTTTCATGTTCCTTCGTAGTCGAGTCTGAATTGAATCATCATATATAAGCTTATTCTATTATTCTTGAGCTACTCTACCTTGCCATCCTAAAGGTTGTTTTGGTCAATCTACACTACTATTTCCAGCTTTAGATTGTTATGAATAATTCATCAATCTTGCATTAATAATCCAGGAGTTAGATAACAAAAAATCTGTTTACTTTTCACCTTTTACAGATAGCAAAGATCACAGAAGAAGGAGCCACATTTTCTGAACCATATGCTCTAAAAACACATTGGGAGCTTGAGGCATTCAAGAATCCAGCCACAGGAGCTGTAGGTTCGTGGTAATGAGAAACAGTGGTCATGCAGTTGTCTCAATTGCTGAGACTAGATGAAGATATCAGTATACTTTTAATACAACGGCCAGGCCGAGAATCAATTTCTTACTCAAATTTTAGTATCAAACAGGCTCCTTTATCATAATGTTCTTTGGAAGTTAGTTTGGAGTTGGATCTTGAAGCAAATGAATCAGCTGCGTTCCAATATATCTGTGTTGAATGACATCATAAAATTGATCGAGATTTCCTATGGTCAACTTTGTAATGCTTTTGATAATTTTATTTTATTTTTGAGTTAAACATGAAGTTTTAAATTCTATTTTTGATAATATTTTCAACCACATAAATTAGGGTTCTTGTTCACTCTGGATGAATCTATTCACTAGTAGGCCATATTGAAACATCTGTTTAGGAGGCGCTATTTAGTTGTCAAATGATCTCATGAGATTTAATACAACATGCCTGCCTCGCTTTGGCTTTGGGGAATGAACTGATTGTAGAATCACATCTAAAGATATAGATAGATGTGTAAGAGACTCGTGTCACATTCCACACATTGATTATGCACTGAATATTTGTTATCAGTAGTGATCTCAACTAATATTTGAAATTTTATGTTTTATGTTTTGTGTTAGCGTAATTAAATTGTAGTTGTGTTTCGAGACAAATCGGTATCATGAAAGTGTTAATGGCCAATTGCAATTTCAGTAACTACATGAGCATATTTTACGGCATAATCTTGATTGCCTTATTTTGTCTTTGCCGCATAATACGAGCAAGCGATGTGCAAGGCCAGGCAATGTTGGGCACTATTTAGTTTACTAATTGAGCAAAGAGTCAAACTTGTGACCATTGTTAATAGGATTTGACCATATTGATATTGGCAACATTGTATCAGGGAAAATGCCATTGGGATTGGATCGCTCTCTTTTCTCCATCCTTCCGTATGCAAATATAAATAAGGTATTGGATTCCAATGGGATATAAATAAGGTATTGGATTCCAATGAGATATATCACTTTTTTGTGTTGGAAACAAATAAAATGTTTTTTAGACCAGAATATCAAACTACACTGGTTTGATGTCCCCACTTTATTGGGGAGTAACTAGTGTTGGTTGTACACATCATTTCATGTTGGGGTTTACTATGTCTAATTCTTTCTATTAGGTCTTATGGGCTTGTAGCTATAAATGGTGACATTTTACAAGGAACAAGAAAATACTACATTTTAGGTAATTTTGTAAATCCATTTTTTGTGCCTTTACCTTACGCTTCAGTGATGCCAGGTTTGGCTAACCTCGATGCCAGGTCTCCCTCGAACATTTAAATATATATGGTCCTCTCTTTTCAATCTCCAATCAAGTGCCTGTTAGAGGAACCGTTAGTTCCTCTAGCCTAGACTAGAATTTGTCAATCTTAAATGTTTAATGAAGGGGCTCGACATTCAAATTTATCGATTTTTTATAATTAAATGCTTCTGATGACTATTGATATGATCAAAATATGTATATATAGGGAATTTAATAAAAAAGGGTGTCTACTAAGCAGTTGCAAAAGCGAAGATACCGAATAGCTTAATTTCATCTACAAAATTGCTTGAAGGCTTGATAATCATGTACATCCAAAAATTTAAATAGAAGGCCTACAATACAACCATAAATTAAACAACATATGAGATCATCAATGGGGTGGGAGGAAAGGTATAAACAACATATGAGATCATCAATGGGGTGGGGTGCGAGGAAGGTATAAACAACATATGAGATCATCATAGGTTCTCTTCCATCCATGGTAGTCTCTAGGTTAATAACCATAGGTTCCCACCCATTGATATCTTGCTTTGCCATATGGTATTTTTCTGCTTTTGAGACGTGGATAAGGTGAGTTTCATGTACTTGTCAAGGGAAGAGAACTAGGTCTCTTTGTCTGCTCACAATGAATAGCTTGGTCAACACAATTTCTAAGCCTTCGTTTGGATTCTTGCAGCGGGCAAGATTGCAATAATCAGGAAGAAAAACTCAAGTTTTTTCTCATAGTATTGGGAGGCCCTCCCCCAAATATAACAATTGGCATAGATGTGCCGTTCACATATCTCCACCTTATGAACTCCTGTAAAATATGAAAATAAAGTCTTTTAAATATTAGGGACTTATTAGAGATTCAACCATTTATTTCTAAATTATTTAAAATTTCTATTCTAATAAGACACCATCCTATATTTGAATTGGACAACCTAGTGAAGCTGATCTCATAATAGGGTGGATATCCAATAAGCATGAGAAGGGAGCAATTAAACACAACTCTTGGACATCCATGTTAAGTAAGATTTGGTAAAATAAAGCTTTTATCAACTCAACTAAATATTTCCATATGATTTTGAACATCGTAATAAAAGCCAAGGTTTTGCTTTACATAGATTTAATTTAAACATATATAGATTGGTTAATATGATATCAAGGATGGGATTTTGACATAAAGATTTATACCCATCAACGTTCATAGATTTTTGAAAGGCCTCATAGTGGTTCCATTTACAATACCCCAACTAGGGTACATACACCTTGAGGTAATGCTTGAGCAAGATATTGTTAGGGATTAATGCTTTGATGTATTACATAATCAATCTATTTGAGTTAGCTAGACAAAACTCGATCATTAAGTTAATTCATATCTTATGATATCAATCATAGGAGTTAAAGATGTTATTGACCTTGATGATGTCTTTTCAAAACATGAATCAAGCCAGGAAGTAGACATTTTCAACCAGCATTTTACCATTAAAAGGTAGCATTAGTGACCATTGGATAAATGTATCCATTGAAAGAGATGACTAACCTACATAAGACACCTTTCTAAGAATGCATTGGCTTAATAACACACCAATATTTCCAAACTATTTTGGCCACAAAAGTTCCCTTTATATTAACATGAGCTTTGAGCCTTGCTCATGAACAAAGTTTACAATATAAGGCCTTTCCATGAGTGTTTTCCAAGAGGGAATCCATAAATGTTACAATTTCTAAGAAGTTTCCATGCTTCCTTCCCTTTAATCAGACAAATAATCCATTTGGCACAAAAGCCTTGGGCTTGGGTGTGAGGCTTGATAATGCAATTCCTTCTCACAAAGAGAGGAAAAAAAGGAAAAACTAAGTCGGTAACTCTATCAAAACCTTTTCCCCCATTGGTAGTGGCCTACACACAATCACTAAGGGTTCTTTTAATCCTATAGTAGGTATTAATATAAATAATCCAATAAGAGGAATAATATATATTCATAACAAGAAGCACAACGTTGAAAATTTGAAAACTTGTAGTAGGAGTAATGGTTTTGATTATCCAATTATGGTTTGTTAGCCTATGCTTTGGATGGCCACATCACGTATCTCTTTTATTGAGTTCTTGAATGCAAACAAGATCCCCAAAATTGTAAACACTTGTCCAAGTTGGACCTAAGACCATCTTTGAGTAGCGAACAATGTCATAAATTTACACGTAATTTGCTTATCACATCGAGATTTTTCTTGATAGATTCTATAACTTGATACACCAAAAAATTGAAGTCACTCCATTGTATTTTCCATTGAGCACCACTCCTTTAGGAATGTGAGGGAAGAATCGTAAAAAATGTCCATTCACCATCTATACGAACTATCCAATGACTGATTTGGGTGTTGAAGATTGCGCAACTTCGGAAGATATTCTTCTTATTCTTGATATGCCATTGTTGTATTTTGTTGTGCTCCATTTTGGGATATTATTATTGTCATCAATCATGTAAAGAACCTTGAAAGAATCAATGTAAACCCTATTAGTTGGGTTAGCCCAAAAGAATCCAGAAAGAACATATTATATTGTACCCTAGAGAAGTCGGCCCCATAGGGGGAATGTCACATTGAAGACAAGTGTAAGTAAGAGAGGGTGCACATATGATTTGGACACATCACTCACTTAGCAAGTTCTCTATTGAGAGAAGAAGAAGAACAATTTTGCTTGGGAGAAGAGTAACTGCTTTGTGAAGACATCTTATTCTTGGGGTTTTCTATCTTATCTTATTCTTGGGATCTTTGTGTGGAAGAGCCTTTATCTCTTAGACTGTACTAGAAGACATTGTACTTACTAATGAATCTATACTGAAGAAGTTTGTCGGTTTTCTTCTCTTCTAGGGTTTCCTAGAGGAGAAATCTTTGTGTACTTTTGTTTTGTTGTGCTTGTCTTTCTTTCAGTGATCCTATTGCATATGGTTATTGTGATATAGTGCAAATTGTTTGAATATATAATATAACCATCATTAAAGTATACAATTCTAACATTGTATCAGAGCCATCTTGAAAGAAGTCATTGTGCAGTTGTAACTAAGGAAAATTGGAAACTAGGGTTTCATGTTTCATACACTTCCCTCCATAGATCAGCTGCAAAAGCATGTCAAATCAACTCGCCTTAGAAGGGCGCATCTTCCTGTGGAGGCAAATTCCAGATCCAAGAATTTTCAATTTTGGCTCTATAACTATTGTTGGGGAAAACTAGGGCATCATATTTTTTGCAGTTTCGACCATAGATCCAAAACAAAAATACCATTGCTCAACTCGCCTTAGGGAGGCACATTTCTCTCTCAAGTCAGATTTACAAGATTCCAAAGTTGGAAAATTAGGGTTTCTCTTGCAAACCCTAGAATCAACCATAAACATATTTCAGAAAGCATTGAAACAAGCACTTGGTTGGAACATTCTTATTGGTAAGCACTAATCTCTTTATTTCCATTTGGGGTTCTCATTTTATCAAGATGACAAACAATGCCAAGCTTGAAGGGGATGAGAACTTTCGGGCATGGAAGTATAGAGTGCTTCTCATACTAGAAGAACATGACTTGGAAAACTATGTCAAAGAAGAAGTTGCAGAGCCAGAGGGAGATGAAGACAAAGCTAGACACAAGAATATGGTCAAGGCCAAGATGATCATTACTAAGTCCATCAAGAATCACTTGATCCCACATGTTTCCTCCTTAAAGACTCCTAAGGAGATGTTTGATGCATTGGCCAACTTGTATGAAGGAAATAACATTAATAGGAGGATGACCTTGAGAACTCAACTCAAGGGTGTGAAGATGCAGAACTCATAAAGTATACAATCCTATTTCACAATGGTCTCCCAAATCAAGGAACAACTAGAAGCTGATGGAGACAATGTTAATGAAGCAGAATTTGTGATGAGTACATTGAATGGTCTCCCAAGATCATGGGAATAATTCATTCAAGGAATTTGTTCTAGAAGGAATCTCACCAAATTCAGTAAACTATGGGAGGATTGTACACAAGAGGAATCCGGAATTGAAGCCATAGAAGAGAAGATGGGTGAAGATGACAATCAAGCCCTAACGACTCATGCAAATGACACTAGTAAGAAAGAAGAACACTCTCACAAGAAGCATAGAAGATTCCAAAAGAATCACAAACCTCAGAAGGATTACTCAAACTACAGCTGTTATACTTGTGATGAAAAGCGACATCTTGCAAGAGATTGCCCCAAAAGCAAAAGCAATGCGCAGAAAGGTATCATGCTCATGCTACAGAAGATAATGAACTAGTTCATAAGAGAGCTAGAGAAGATTCCTCTAGTGATGAAGAATGTCTTGATTTCTGCACTCATGGAAGCAATGTTTGACTTGTTGATTGTGGTGCTTCCAAGCACTCTTTCACCAACTTGACAGAAAAAGACTCACCTCACAAGGTGAAACTTGGAGATGATTATCAATATCTCATAAAAGGGGTAGGAGAAACATCCTACAAGCTAGACTCCAGAAAACCTATCAAGACGAAAGATGTTTTCTATGTACTAGGACTGAAGAAAAATCTCCTTTCCATATCAAGCCTAGATGCAAAATGATTTCGAGTTGCATTTGTTGATGGATAAGTACTCATGTGGCCAAGAGGTAAATTTTTTGATGATGCAGTAGTAATTGGAGAACAAGAGGAAGGATTTTACAGATTGAAGGGCCAACTAGAATAAGCATTGGTTCATGACACCATGGAACCATGTGAACTATGGCACAGAAGGCCTGCACATATACACTACAAGGATTTATTGATCGTAAGAAAAATGGTGACGGGTCTGCTTGAGATCAAGACAAAACATGAAGGCGTGTGCAAAGGATGTGCACACGGGAAGAATGTGAAGAAACCATTTCCAAGCAGTGGCGACAAAATGAAGGAGATCTTGGAGATAGTACACTCAGACGTATGCGGACCCATGTCATCCAACTAACTAAGCGGGTATGCATATTATGTTTCCTTTATAGATGATTATTCTTGCAAAACTTGGATTTAGTTTTGAAAACAAAAGATAAAGTGTTAAGTAAATTCTAAGAATTTAAAGCTCTTGTTGAAAATCATACTGAAAATAAAATAAAGACTTTGAGATCAGATAATGGTGGTGAATTTACTTAAGAAATTTTTAAGAGCTTATGTAAAGAATTAGGGATTAGGAGGGAGATGGTCACTTCCTACAATCCATAGTAAAATGGTGTTGCAGAGATAAAGAACATGACAATAATGGAAGCAATAAAGGCCATGATCCATGATCAAGATCTTCCAATGCACTTATGGGCCAAGGCAGCAAGAAAAATAGTATATGTACATAACATAACACCACATTGTGTACTAAAGATCAAGACACCAGAAGAAATGTTCTTATTATAGAAACCAGAAGTCAACCATCTCAGAATATTAGACTGTCCAGTATACATACATGTTCCCAAAGAGAAGCTAACAAAATTGGATCCTTTAGGAAAGAAGGGTATCTTCGTTGGATGCAGTGATACATCGAAGGCATATAGTCTATATCCCAGGCTTGAAGATGATCGAGACTAGTAGGGATGCTACCTTTGATGAAGATACAACTTCCAGTAGATCAATGCAGATACACTCTAATGAAGTACATGAAGAAGAACCTGAAGCTACTAGAGTTAGAGACATAGTTATGGAAGAGATGATTCCAAAAGAACATGAAAACCATGATATGGTTGAGCCACATAGACTTGTAGATCCACCCTGAGAGGTGAATACTCATAAGAGAAGACCATATTGGGCATGATAGTTCATTCAAGATGCAGAGAAGTATGGTTCTCCACACAGGAATTTCAAAGAAAGAAAGAAACCTTGACCATACTCCAACTATGTAGCACTGTTATGAGATATCATTGATGCAGATCCTTCCAGCTACGAAGAAGCAACCGAGACAAAATAATGGAATGATGCCATGATCGAAGAGTACTAGTCGATCATGAAGAATGACATTTTGGATGTGGTTTTGAGAACATAAGGGAAGCCAATAGTGTCTTCCAAATGGATCTACAAGATAAAGCATGCAACATATGACAACATTGAAAAAATACAAGGCAAGATTTGTGGCTTGTGGATTCTCCCAAAAAGAAGGCATAGACTATGAGGAGACATTTGCTCTTGTGGCTAGATACACTTCGATTAGAGCTATACTTGCGATAGATGTAGTGATGAAGTGGAAGGTACACCAGATGGACATGAAGACAACCTTCCTGCATGGTGTAGTAGAAGATGAAGTATATGTGGAGCAACCACTGGGATTTGATACACATGACAGACATACACGTGTGCAAATTTAGGAAGGCCTTGTACGGTTTGAAACAAGAACCCAGGACATGGTACAACATGATAGATGGATTTTTGACGAGCATGGGATTTACCAAGAGAAGAGCAGAGTCCAACCTTTACTTCAAGGTCAAGGATGAAAAATGAGTGATACTACTATTTTATGTAGATGACCTATTCCTGATAGGTGACAAGAAGCTCATTATAGAAATGAAGAAGAAGCTTGCTGCAGAGTTCGAGATGAAAGACCTGGGTATGATGCACTATTTCTTAGGTATTGAGGAGTGGCATAATCCATATGATATTTTCTGTAGCCAAGGAAAATATGCAGTAGAGATCTTGAAGAGAATCGAGCTAATGGATTGCAAGATCATGGCTACACTAATGGAATCAAACTTGAAGTTGTTGTGTGATACTACTTTAGAGATAGTTTATGCCACAATACACATGCAAATGATTGGTTTGTTGATGTACTTAACGAACACAAGGACGAATATATGCTTTGTGGTGAACACATTGAGTTAGTACATGGTAGAGCTGAGACATGTTGACCTGATTGATACAAAGCATGTGTTGAGGTACCTGAAGGGTACGATTGATTATGGGATTAGATATGCGACAAATCAAAGGATTATCCTACAAGGCTATGTTGATTCAGATTGGGCTAGTAGTGTCACAAATAGGAAGAACACTTTAGTATGCTACTTTAGTTTGGGGTCTGACATGATTTCTTGGTTTAGCAGGAAGTAGACGAGTGTGGAATTTAGTACAAGCAAGGCAAAGTACATTGCAGCTTGTTCATCTAGCTGTGATGCAGTGTGGCTTCGAAAGTTACTTGCAAGATTGTTCGATCTTGAGTTAGAGGCGACTTGTATTTTTTGTGGCAACCAAAGTTATGTGAATTTGTCCGAGAACCCTGTTTTTCATGACAAGTTGAAGCACATCGAGATCGGGTACTACTATATAAGGGATATGGTACAGAGAGGAGCAGTGAAGATCCAGTATGTGGTGACATATGAGTAGATAACCGATGTATTGACCAAGCCTATGTTAAGAGTGAAGTTTGAATACTTCAGGGACAAGATTGGAGTTGTCCAGATCGACGTTCCTTGAAAGAGGTAGTAGTGAGTACCATAGCATGTGTGAGACGCAGGTAGTCACCTAGTGACACAATTTGTGCTCCTGGGCGGTCTCCATTTGAGGTGACGTTGTAGTGGGTAGTCACTTCAATGACGTAATTTGTGCTCTAAGACTACACTCACAAGGATGCAGTTGGTAGTCACATTGGTGACGTAATTAAGCCTCTTGACTGCTAGTGCTATGGCATGCATACACACATGTGCGAAGACGCAGGCAGTCACTAGGTGCGCTCCGAGCTGATATACACATGAAGTGACATTCTAGTGGGTAATCACATGGTGACGCAATTTGTACTCCTTGGCTACACTCACAAGTGTCGTGTTGTCGTGATCAGTGAAGACACAGGTAGTCACTTGGTGATGTAATTTGTGCTCCTGGGTTGTTCTCCACATGATGTGACGTGGTAGCGGGTAGTCACTTGGTGACATAATTTTTGCTCCTAGTCTACACTCATGAGATGATATGGATGTGACGTGATGGAAGGTACTCACTTAGTGATGTAATTTGTGATCTTAGGCCACACTCATGAGATGTTAGTGCGGTAATGCAGGTAGTCACCTAGTGACATAATTTGTGCTTTTGGGCTATTCCCACTTGATGGCTTGCTTATAGAGAACTTATTATGATGCATAGATTTGAGATATGTCAGTAGTCAATGGTATAAGTACAAAGTTGCAATAGTTATGATGATGATGATCGTGGTAGAAGAATACTTTCCTTGTTAAGAGGGAGTGTTGAAGATTGTGTAACTTCGGAAGATATTCCTCTTATTCTTGATGTGTCATTGTTGTATTATTATTGTACTCCCTTTCAGGATATTGTTATTGTAATCAATCATTTAAAGAGCCTTGAAATAATCAATGTAAACCCTATTAGTTGGGTTGACTCTAGAAGAATCTAGAAAGAACATATTATATTGTACCCTAGAGAAGTCAATCCCATAAGGGGAATGCCGCTTGGAAGACGAGTATAAATAGAGAGGGCACACCTCTCATTTGGACACATCACTCACTCAAGCAAGTTCGTTAGTGAGAAGAAGAAGAAGAAGTTTTCTTGGGAGAAGAGTAGCTACTTTGTGAAGACATCTTATTCGCCAAAGCTCTCGCTACAAAAGCGGGATGGAGACTCATCACCACTCAGAGTCTTTGGACCAAAATGATTTGTAAAAAATATATTCCTCCAGAATCTATTGTCGGATGGATTAGGAATTTCCCAAATGTTAATCCTCAACCCGACTCAATCATTTGGAAAGCCGTTCTAAAAGTAATGCTAATCATAAGAGAAGGGTTATCTTGGAAAATTAGTAATGGTACTTAACTGCGCATTGGAGCCTATCCTGGCCTAGATGTCAAAATAATCACATTTTTCTCTAGCCGGTCATCCAACACTTGTACCATCAAGGAATTTTTCACTTCAACCAGATTGCAAATTCGTTGACTTCCAATTTATGGAATAAAGGGTGGAAAGATGTAGAAAGTCTAGAAATTCCATAAAATCGTGCGACTGCTTGGAATGTTTTCCTTAACAGTTTCAGAGCCACTCATATTCATTTAAAATATTCACCTGATGAGCTCATATGGGCACATGCAACTTATGGTTAGTACACTCCTAATCTTGACTATCAAAATATCAGCTCCTCGGCTCAACAAGGAGACCCTAATTGGTGGTGGAAAAGCATTTGGTGGAAAAAATGTCAACATAAATCCAAACTCTTTATGTGGTGTGTTCTTGCAAACAAGATTCTGACTTGGGATAAAATAAATAAAAGAGCCATTGAGGGTACGGGTTGGCGTATCCTTTGTAAAAATACCAAAGAAAGTATCCCACACATTTTCCCAAATTGTCGGTTCACCTCTCATACTTGGAAAACTTCCAAATTTATGCTTAAAGCTAACTTTGAATGATACAAACAAAATATTGAGGATGCTTGGTGAACTTGGGCTACCTCAAACATTACTTCAAACATAAGGGCCCTTCCCCTTATTCACATATGGGGTATTTGTATTTCCAGAAACTTAGCCATCTTTCAAGACAAACCTTCCATGCCAGAACTTATTGCAAAAGAAGATGTGGATATCCTTTCCTTCTTTCCACAAGTTAAAGATACCCCTCCAACCAGAATCATAACAGAGTAACAAATAAATTTCTCCCTGCCCTGGGATTTCTTTGAGGGGGCTTCTCAAGATCAAGTTTGTGGTGGGGGAGCAATTCTTTATATTTCAAACCAACACTACTTTCAGTTTCAAATGCGACTCAGAAGGCGAACAAACAATTATGCAAAACTTCTTGCATTAAAGATTCTACTATGTTTTTCTCTAGAGAAGAATTGCAGATATTTTAAGATTTTCGAGGATTCAATGCTTGTGATAAATTGGTCAATAAATTCAAATTTGCAGAAATCTCAATCTTTTCCCTTTATTTGATGAGGTCTGTCGACTTATGGAAAATTATGACTCCATATTTTGTCGTCATGTCTACAGGGAACGAAACATTGAGGCAGATAGGCTCTCAAAAGGATTGATGATGACTCAAGGAACATAGAAAATCATGTAATCTCAAAATGGGGCCCATTTTGAGTACTGCCATAGACCCTTTATAGAATTTGCATATATAGTTGTATTAAAAACTTTTTGTACGACATTTTTGGCAAAGGACTCAGATTTACATCGGGGAATATGGGACACATCTATGGTCTTCGAAGCAACACATGGAGATATATTTTTTGATAAATCAATGAAACAGTCTGACACTGTTCTTGATAGCATAAACTGTCAAAACTTCTTGTTTTTTATGGAATATGGGACAATTCTTCCATCAGTTTGTGGTCTACATAACAACATATGGATATATGTTTCTTGCTTGGTTCAACGAAACAATATGACACTACCTTGACATCACAAGATGTAAGAACTCTTGATATATTGGAGCTCAAAAGATATTTTTTTGAAAAATGCATGGTAACATACATTATGTGGATGTAATTTCATTATTTTAATCAAATTACGCTTTTTTCCCCAGGGAAAAAAAACATCCCTCTATAAGACAACATATATAGTTTCCTACCAGATTTCAAGTTTCATAATTTTTCGATAGTGTTGAAACAAGTAAAGAATTTTGTTTTGTTTGGGAGTAATATTCGTAAAATATCAAATAAATAATTCAATCTATTTCATGTCTAGACCAAGAAGGAAATTGTGATGCAAAACTACCATTACGAAGATTGATATCCATTGTATTCATGCCTTAATATACCAAGAACATATTAAAGGTTGGCATGTTAAATCACTAGCCTGAATGTACAATACCAATAATGATCATCCAACCACGTATACACACCCTTGCACATCAATATTAGAACTATGTAACAAAAACTAAGAGATAAATATTTAGTTTTCATTTAATTTCCATTACTATTGAATGCCTAGGTAATATGAGAGGTAGTGGATAAAATATTTATAGTCTTTGGCCATTACAAGGTAATTCCCTATGACTCTAAGATTAGGCTTGTTGATACATCGAATTCTTGATGCTGAAATTTTTTCTTAAAAACTTCTTTTAAGGAATTTATTGGACCATTACAAAGATTAAGTCACAGTATATGAATTTGGAATTTCACACAATCAAAGGTTTAATGGCTTAGATCCAAAAGTGTAAGGGAAATGCCCAAAAACCATGGTACAAGTTTAGGGCTTGAAAAACTAAAGTAAAATTGTCAAGATGTAGAACCATTCTGAATCATTGGATTAGGTGGGTGGTCACCGCCATCCATCTAGATCATAATGAGTGATTTAAGGTATTAAACATCATTGACATAAAGGAAAAGAAGGTAGTGTAAGATTATGGGACATATTTGCAAGGAATGGAAGAAACAATAAACAATGGGATAGTTGCAGAGAAGTGTTAGGTCAAAAAATAAATGTTGTGGATATTATCAACATATGTGTTGGGTATATATTATATTCCTTGCATGTGTGGGTAGGGAGTGCGCTTGTCAGGGACGCGCCAGACGATCCCCTCACCTAGTGCTCTATGTATGCATCAGGAACGTTGCATGTAGTGCTGGATTAGGGAGAGTATGAAGCGGGGGGGGAGGGGGGCGGTGTCGACGCCCTTCCCCTTCAATGAAGAAGATATCGAAAATGACCGTTAGGTCCATTTTCGACGTGAGCGTAGCGAGCACCAATTTTTTTGGGGCTTTTTTCGACTATTTTTGGGAATTTTCTAAAAAACTGTAATTTAATCCTGGTTAAGGGATTGGGGTTTAATTTCTAATATAGGTTAATGAATTAATCCCACTTAAGGGGTTTGGGACTACATTCTAATCCAGGTTAATGCATCAAGATATTGTATGTTGTGGAAGTATTATGAGTGATTCATAATGACAATGAGAAAATAGGAGGTTGGACTCCAGGGTTTACTGGTTTTCCTGGTTAAGGGTTTCTAGGGTAAATCTTTGTGTATTATGTGTGAATGTTGTGGTGAAATATATATTTTTCTTAAGAGAATATGCATGCTTTGATTCTTTGCACAAGTATAAAACCTACATGTGGTATCAAAGCTCAATCATTAGCATCAGGGGGATGCCTTTGTTGCTGAGAGTTTGAAACGATTGATAGATCTTGGGTCTGTGATAAAATTGGGTTCAATGGGAGATTTGCAGCATTGATTTATGCATTGAAAGAGAATGCCGATCAGTTCAGGAATCGAGATCGAGAAATTTAATGACCAAGATTTTGAGCTATGGAATCTCAAAATGGAGGATCTTCTTGTAGACCAAGAACAATGGATTGCTGTGGACACGTGTATGCAACCCACTGATATGTCAAAAGAAGGATGGAAGAAATTAGAAAGAAGGGCGAGGAGTACAATTCGACTGTGCTTATTAGAATCTATGTTGTTGAACGTATATGGAGAAGATAATGCGGTAAATATTTGGATGAAGTTAGGGAGTTTATATTAATCAAAATCCCTTGTAAACAAGTTGTTTCTACAAAAGAAATTGTATCATCTCAGAATGGATGATAGTGACACAGGGACATCGCATTTGAATGTATACAAAATTCCAATAAGTTAGATAACCTATGTTGTCATTAAAATGGCCGAATAAGATAAATGTATTACATTATTGTGTTATTTGCTAGATTCCCGGGATAACCTAATTGTTGAAATAGGCCCAGTGCTAGTCAAGCGACCTTAAATTTGATGAAATAGTATCATCCCTGTTATCATAAGAGACAAGGCAGAAAACCATGGAGACTCATAGCATGGATGCCTTGTCTGTGAGAGGTCACTCCTAGGAGAGAAACAAAAATAAGGGATATGAGGGGAAATATAAATCTAAGGGTAGATCTAAATCCCTAGGAAAAGGTATAAGGAAGTGCTAGAAATGCAGTAAAGATGGGAAATATAAAAATATAGTAGATATAAGAATGTCGAGAAAGAAATGGGATCCGAGGATACCCCTTCCATAGAGGAAAATACTTGCTTGGAAGGAAGGGATGCGTACGTAGCTTCCATAGGTAATCATTTAGAACATGATATATGAATGATTGAATCAAGTGTGTCATGTCATATGACCCCTCATAGGGAGTGGTTTTGTGAATATGAAAAGTATAATGGAGGATATGTGTACTTGGGAGATGATTCACCAGTCAATATCATTAGATGGAAGAGTCAATTTGAACTCAAGGATGGAAGGATTAGAACTCTCCCTAGAGTAATACACATCCAAAATCTAGCGAGAAACCTCATATCTATTGAAAATATGGATGTTGCAGGTGTAAAGATTGTGTGGATATGGTGTTAAGTTTTTATGGTTATATCATATCTTATAACATTTAGCATCATAACAGCATAACCATAAGCCAAAAGACCACTGAAATATAGACAAGCACAACCACACAAAAATAACATAAAGATTTATCCTGGGAAACCCTCATGGGGAAGAAAACCCAGAGGAAACTTCCTCTGTATAAGATGTATAAAAGATAAAAGACAAGACCCAAAAACAGGTGTGCCTCCCTCCAACAGATATGTCTCTCTCTCTCTTTCTCCATGCGCTATGCACAAGTGAGTATTTGTGTACAAATGAGGAGCGCCTCTCTCCGATTTATATCATTTCGTTCACTTGAATTTTTCACTCAAATATGTCGGCCCCACTAAACTTGACAGGGCCGACTTTCCTAGGGAGACTCAAAACATCATATTATTATATTTCGGAGGGTGCTAATGACTCGAATTACAACAGAGGGGTTTTCCTCATGACTCTTTACTGACCTAGTACAATACAAATGATTCTCTTGATAGGAACAACGAGGTATAGTAAGTGAATACACTTCGAAGTTACAATAATTCAACACTCCCCCTTAACGAGAAGGGTATTCTACAACAACAACAACAACAACAATAGGAGGAGGAGAGAGAGCATCTTCAACATCATCAGGGTGATACATCTATATGTCACAGGAAGTTTTTCAACATTCATTAGTAGCTTCGAACAACTACTCTTTAATGTCTTCATCTTCTGCATCATATGAACACTTGATCCTTTTGCAGCAACGCTTTGATCTTTCGATACTTTGTGGCATCACTTCGATCTTTTGATCCTTTGCAGTGGTACTTCGATATTCTTGATCGACAACATCAACATTTTATTCTTTTTAGTAAGCAACATCGTCATCAACAATAATTTGACCTTTCGATCATCATTATCATCATTAGCAATACTTTGAGCAACATCATTAGCAATACTTTGATCTTTCGATCATCATCATCATCAACAACAATACTTTGAGCAACATCATCAGCAATACTTTGATATTTCGATCATTATCATCATCATCCACAATAATTTGAGCAACATCATTAGAAATACTTTGATCCTTTGATCATCATCATCATCATCATCAATACTTTGATCTTTCGATCAGCAACATCATCATCAATACTTTGATCTTTCGATTAGCAACATCATCATCATCATCATACTCTGATCTTTCGATCATTAACATCATCATCATCATCATACTCTGATCTTTCGATCAGTAACATCATCATCATCATCATCAACCTACAATCCACAATATGAAGACGAAAGTCTTTGGATCACTTTTGGGCTTAAGTCCAGGGATGATACAATCCTACCACATTCTCAACAACCGAAGTTACTAGATACAATTACCGGATAATCACTCCCTATCACTTTAGGATTAAGTCCAAGGATGATGCAATCCTACCACATTCATGGGGATCGAAGCCTCCAGATACATTTTGAACAAAAGTTCAAGGATGATGCAATCCCACCACATTCATGGTAACTGAAGCCTCTGGATACATTTTGAACAAAATTTAAGGGATGATGCAATCCCACGACATTCACGGGGACCGAAGCTTCCGGATACATTCAGAACAAAAGTTCAGGGATGATGCAATTCCACTACATTCTTGAGGACTGAAGTCACCGGATCACTTTAGAACGAATGTTCAGGGATGCTACAATCCTTCTTCTTTCTCAGAGACATAAGTCTACGGATCATTTTAGGACATATGTCCAGGGATGATACACCCCAATTGAACATCACTGCTCCCCCTTTTGAGAAAGGTATTTATGAAAAACACCAAGCTTGTCTCTAAATTATTTGAACTTTACTCGAGACAGAGGCTTCGTCAACACATCAACAACTTGTTCATCGGTACTCACATACTGGAGCTTTATGTCTCCCTTCTGCATCATATCTCGAATGTAGAAATACCAGATTTCTATGTGCTTCGACCTATCGTGGAACAATGGGTTCTCCTTCATCTTTATACAACTTTGGTTATCACATAGAATATGGTGGTATCTAACTCCAGGTTGAATAAACTTGACATCAGCTTTTGAAGCCATATGACTTCACAACTAGCAGAGCAATCTGCTATATATTCTTCTTCAGCCGTGCTAAGAGCAACATCGGACTGTTTCTTGCTAAACCATGAAATCATAGCAGACCCCAGACTATAACATCCACCTGATGTACTTCTTCTATCTGAGACACTTCCAACCCAATCTGCATCTGTATAGCCATACAATATGTAATCATGGTTTCCTTCATAGTATAAACCAAATTCTATAGTCCCTTTCAGATATCTCATCACATGCTTTGCAGCTACCAAGTGAACATGTCTAGGTTGAACTAGATACTGACTCAAGGTGTTCACAACAAAACAAATGCCTGGTCTGGTATTTTTTAGATACATCAATGACCGAAAAATCTGTTTGTATTGAGTCACATCCACCAATTTTGATGATTCATCAGCCAACAACTTCAGGTTGGTATCCATGGGTGTGGCTATGGATTTACATTCCAACATATAAAATTTTTTCAATATTTCCACTGCATACTTTCCCTGGTTGAGAAATATTCCTTTTGAGTTTTGCCATACTTCCAGACCTAGGAAATAATGCATTAACCCAAGGTATTTCATCTCAAATTCTTCAATGAGCTTCTTGTTGCATTCTACAATATGTTTCTCATTCCTTGTCAGAAATAGATCATCCACATACAGTAATAATGTGGCAGGTTCATTTTCTATAACCTTGAAGTAAAGGTTAGGGTTGGCTTTACTCTTGGTAAAGTCCAAGCTCGTCAGGAAACTATCTATCCTTCCATACGAAGCTCTAGGAGCTTGCTTCAGGACGTACATGGCCTTCTTCAGATTGAATACGTTAGTCACTTTGTTTTTCGACTTCAAATCCCTGTGGCTGTTTGATGTAAACCTCTTCCTCAATCATACCATTCAAGAAGGTGGTCTTTACATCCATCTGGTGTAGATCCCACTTCATCACGGAAGCAGGTGCCATGATAGTTCTGATGGAAGTGTACCTTGCTTCCTGGAGCAAGTGTCTCTTCATAATCAATTCCCTCTCTCTGAGAGAATCCTTTAGCCACAAATCTTGCCTTACTTCCATCAACAACATATTTTATCTCGTGAATTCATTTGGAAGATACCACACTCTTGATTTCTAGTTCAAGTACTATATCCCAAACATCATTGTGGTATTCTTCCATCATTGCATCTTCCATGAGTTCATTATGTTGGGCCATTGACATATCCTAGTCTTCCGCATTCAACCTTGAAGGTTGGGACCCACTTTACTCTTGGTAAAATATCGGTCCATCAGGAAGCTGTCCATCATGTCGTACCATGTCGAACTCAGAGATCTTCTGTAGTCACTCCACCTGAAGAGGAGCATCATCTTCCCTCTGCATTCTTTACTGGAGTGACATGTAGCATCCTATGCTACTATGCATCCATCTCATATTACTAGATACCAAGATCCCTTTATCTTGAAATTTGTTGAAATTTTCCTCTTGCACCCATCTGTGAGCTTGTTGTCTTCTATAGGTTTCCATCTTCAACCTTGTAGCAAAGGTTAAGATATTCATCACTCTAGGTGATCTTTCAAGCTCCTGGATGTGCTTTTCTATGGGTGCCTTCTGAGCTTGTTCAAAGCATATTTTGTACAGGTGGTTCTTTGCTTGATATATACTTCTACTGAAGAAGTGTGTCTCGTAAATAGAGTATGTCATGCCATAGTCTATTCTTTATGAGACAAACCACAAACCTTGCTTTGTACACTTGTTCTTGTATATCCATATGGAAGGCACTACAGACTTCCCTTCAGGTCTCAGTATCATATCGTAGACATCATTCCTCATGATCAACTGTTACTCTTTGATCATAGCTTCTTCCATAGCTGGAAGGGTTTGCATTAATGATGTCACCCAACTGTGTTACACAACTAGAGTGTGTCTGAGGCCTCTTGCTTTGGTTTGGGAGTCTCACCATAATTTTCTTCATCTTGAGTTATCTATTGCACCCAAGGTGGTCTTCATCCTTCGAGGTGGATCTACAGCTCTCTGAAGCTCTTTCTTCCGTCACGATGTCTCTGACCCTAGGAGCTTCAGATTCATGTTTATTGGAGTGAATCTTGAATTGTTGTCACTTATTCTTCGGAACAAGTCTCATCTTACTTTTCTTGTAGGTGGTTGTACAACACCTTTCCTACAATTCAAATGCACCAATTCCATGGTTATAACCATTTCATAGAACATATGCATAACAACAAATTCTTATGCATCATGCAATTGTTTAGCCAATACAACATTCATCCATATCTCGTGGAAACTTTCTAGATGCCTTCCATCTCTACCATGACATCATTGATATTGTGCACTAATCCAATATGTCAGCAAAGAGGTTTCATTCTAGTTAAGTAGCAATGGAGAGTTGTGTAGTACCATGGGCTACTTACCCATCACATGCATATCAATAGTATACTGTCATTAATGCAAACATTCTATTATGCATAATACACAACATATATAGAAAATACAATTCAAATACTCATATTTGTTTGTTTGTTGTCGTCTCCTTCTGGATCAACAACTTCTTCTTTGACCAGTGAGATTGCTTCAATCTCATGCCTGCTTGAAAGCTTTTCTAGAATGTTGCTTCTGGTAGACCTAAGGTTTGACAAAGAAACCATAATTTTTCAAATGAGGTATCTTTCAGATCTGATTGGAGAGAAATATGCACCTCCTCAAGGAGAGCTGAGCAGTATACACATTTTCCCAAAACTGTGATCAGAACTGCAAAATATCTGATGCCCTAGTTTTCTTCAGTTTCTTCTGCAGAATTCTTGATATTGTTTCTGTGGTATCTCTAAAAGTACTGCTCCTCTATGTCTGAAACTTTGCAATGAGGTAGCCTCACATGTACTATTTCCAACACCACATGTTAGAGTAGAATTGGTTTCAACAATTCAGAATAATGCTCGTTTTCCCAAGGTGACTTATTTCAGGATTGTTCAAAAGAGAGAACTTGTACGAACTAAAACGTGTCACTGTTTCATCTTAGGGGTCTAAAATTTTTACCACATAAATTAAAGTCTGTTCTCTTTCTGGAAAATTTTTCAAAATTTCATTTGGACCTTTGTAGCCCGAGATATAGCAACTCTCCCTAGGTCACTTGTTTAAGGATGAATCCTGGGAGAGGCTAGAACCCTAACTTGGAGGAATCATATCACCTACAATATAGCGAATCAAGGGCTGAAACTTTTACATAGGGTACATCAGGAATTTATCTTCGTCCCATGAAAGGTTTGGCTCTCGATCCTTCTCCAATATCGAGATATATCGAATCTACCAAAACTACTAGTTTTAGTATTTTAGGGTTTTCAAGAATGAAACCCTAATCTTTAATGGCTATAGCTGTAGCACTGTTTCGGCTGCACAATGACTTCTTTCAGGGTGTCTCTGATACCATGTTAATTTTTTATGGTTATATCATATATGATAGCATTTAGCATCATAAAAACATAACCATAAGCCAAAATATCACTAAAAGATAGACAAGCACAACCACACAAAAATAACACAAATATTTATCTTGGGAAACCCTCATGGGGAAGAAAACCCTACAAAAATTTCCTTTGTATAAGATGTATAAAAGATAAAAGACAAGACCCAAAAATAGGTGTGCCTCCCTCCAGCAGATATGTCTCTCTCTCTCTCTCTCCATGTGCTATGCACAAGTGAGTATCTGTGTACAAATGAGGAGCACGTCTCTCCTATTTATATTCTTTCGTTCACGTGAATTTTTACTCAACTATGTCAGCCCCACTAAACTTGACAGGGCCGACTTTCCTAGGGAGACTGAAAACATCATATTATTATATTTCGGTGGGTGCTAATGACCTGAATTACAACGGAGGGGTTTTCCTCATGACTCTTTATTGACCTAGTACAATACAAATGATTCTCTCGATAGGAACATCGGGGTACAATAAGTGAATACACTTCGAAGTTACAATAATTCAACATATGGTGGTTGCAAAATGGTTTGATGATCAATGATATTGATGAGTGGATTTCGATAAGGAAATATATACAAAATATTGGGAAGCACCATCATTAGTAAATGTAACAATTCTATTATGCCTGAGGGAAGATATAAAGAAGAGAGAGCTCTGACTGTATCAGGAGGAAATAAAATTCTATGGCATCGGGTATTGGGGCATATCAGAGAAAAGGTCCTTCGAGCATTACAAGGTAAATGTATGGTTGAAGGTGTGACTGATTGCAATTTAGATTTTTATTTCTGTGAACATTTGATATATGGAAAACTTAATAAAGTAAGATTTGAATCTGGTGATACAGGAGTGACATGCCAATGAATTGCAGCTATAAAATTGAATCCCTTGTCTCATTACTTAAATTATCAGCTTGAGAATTCGTACAAACTTAAGAGGCACTGTTCACTATATATGGAGTTGCAAAGGAATAATTTGTCCAATAGTATAAAACTTCAATTCAATTCTATCTAAAGTAATACTGGTAAAAAGAAAAGAGAATTCAATCTAAAAGAGTTGTAGGAAACATGGATCTTCATTATGAAGTTAGGCACATATCCTTTATCAATCATTTTAAGAGACATGTTTTAAGAAACTCTTCGCCTAGTTTTCAATAAATCTTTTGAAAGGCTTCCTAATCTACCCTACCATCAACATACCAATTACAGACTATTGTTTACCTAGTTATGATACTAAAATCTCATGTGAAAATAAATTAACTTCAAATTGTAGGAATAAACTTTAAACAATGTCTAACTACAGGTTGCAAGAGTGTAAGATCCAAATATTTCACTTGGCACTTAATTCCTCATTCGTTCCTAAAGGAGGCAAGCATACGGTGATCTTTCACATTCAACTGTAATTTCCTTCAGTGAAATCCCCCCATTACTATTCCTTAGGGTTACAATATGCAAAATTTGAGAAGCCACAAGTTCCATACAAGTATTCACACACAAGCAGAGGGCTAGCATTAGCCAACTTGAGATAATGAATTCATACATATAAAATAAATGGCATAACTGAAATTTCATTCTAATAAACATGAAAAGAAACATACTCTAAAACATAAATGGAATCTAATCTACTGCTAAATTGTAAAGAAAGAAAAAATTGTGCAAAATAAAACACTTAAATAAAACGTCCTATAGAAAATTGTCTAGAGAATGTAGAACTACAGTCTATTACAGAAACTATAGAATTTCTACAGTCACCGTAATCCGAATTTAAAAACTAGGAAATTAATTGCACGAATGAAAGGATAGGTATGCGAGGGTCCACAATCCTTCCTTTAAGTGGGCCCAACCTAAGGGAGCTCCTGGAACCATTGCTAAACTAAGTAAATCAAAGATAAATCAAAACTAGTTTATTTCTCATTAAAATTATGCCATTAAAACAAGGCAACAAGCTGCCTCTTACAAATTCGCCTTGACCAACAAGGGATAGATAAAAAAGTGTTTGAGAGAATAATAACTAAATAATTATCTCATGCTATCAGATGCACTATTATTTATACAATAATAAATCACAATTACTCATGCAAATTGGCTCCTTGATTTGTGGAAGCTATCCCAATTAACTAGTAATCTGCATGCAAGTTGGTGGGATTGCTTTCCTCTTTAGAAATTCGACTTTGCTATTGAAGTTTTATACCTCGGGAGTTGTCCCCCTTGGTGATTTTTGCATAAGTCACTAGGAAAAGGGGTCATTTCACATGGACTTTATATTAATGACTTTAGATGAGCAATAAATGCACTTTAGTGATTAAAGTGTAGTTTAAGTAAAAATTTAATATTTTATCACAACCACTCATCTAATCTAATATGGGCTCTTGGATTAGATGACCTTTCACTCACCCACCCATTTTTACCTAAAAGTCAATTTTCCATGTGAAGAGGACAAGTTCAATTGTTGAGAGAGATAGAGTCGATTTTTCAGAGGAGAAAAACACATTTGACGTTTTTTTTTCCATGGCACGAATTTTTAGGTGAAAGTATAGTAATGAAGTGGGCATGAATTTTGAGGCAGAAATTTAGAGCATTTGCATCAGTACAGTACAGTCTGTACTGTACCTTTTTCAGTCCCTACATGGCATGAATTTCGAGGCAGTGGCCAGACAGAACACTCCGTATAGTGTTCGTACAACCCATACAGTACAATATAGTATAGTCCGTATAGTACCTTTTCAATCCTTACAGGGCACGGATTTGGAGGCAGTGAGGTGGGCATGAAATTCGAGGAAAAAGTTCTCTGCTTCAGTGGGCACGAATTTCAAGGCAATGGCCGAACAATACATTCTGTACAACCTATCAGTACATCGTTCTTACAATCCTGTAGCATCATGTTTTTAGAAGAGTTTTGCAAGCAAAACATTATGGGTTTGATTTTCTGAAGTGGGAACAAATTTCGAGGCTGGTATATAATCTTTTGGTTGAGATAAGTGGATTGAATTTTTTTATTTCTGCTGTACTATTGAAAATAAAATAAATAATTTTTCTCACAGGTTTTCCCCGGAGGTTGGGGTTTTTCCTGGGTCATTTGACCAAAAATTTATGAATCTATTTTTTTATGCGTGAATGCGTTTTTTAATTGTTGCTCATTAAAAGTAGTAAACAATTCTTCTAGTGTTTTAGTCATAAATTTTTTACGAGAAATGACTTAATTTGTAGGTGAGAGTAAATTGGGATGGGCATTAAAAAATGATGAAAATGGTCGTTGAAACCGGGTTGGGAGATTGAGAAAAATTTAAAAAATATCTGAGCCACTGTTAGAGAAGAGAAAAATTTTGACACAGTGAAAAGTTTTAGACCTTCAGTGAATTCTTCTATCAGTCGGCAACACCTTGTCGAGGCTTCAATTTTTGCATTAAAATGACAATATGACTTAGGTTGGAGGATAGGTTTGATGGGGCTAGGAACTTAGTCCCATGGAAAGCTAGACTAGTGCTTATATTGGAGGAAAATGAATTATGGGATGAAGTGGTTAACAATACAAAAAATAATCCTATTGTTGTTTCTGCTTCCATCGATGCACAAGCACTTTCTGCCTTCAACAAGAAGGCCATAAAGGCTAGAAGGATCATTATAGATGCAATTAAAGATCATGTGATCCCACACATTTCTAGTAAAACCCGTGCATATAAGATGTGGGATGCTTTGACGAGCTTGTTTCAAAGATCAAATGAGAATAGGAAAATGGTGTTGAGAGAGAAATTGAAGAGTATCAATATGGCCAAATATGAGGGAGTGATTCCATACCTTACTAGGATCTCATAGGTGAGAGATGAGCTTGTAGCAGTGGGGGAGGTTGTTTTTGGTTCTGAGATAGTGTAGACAACTTTGAATGGGGTTACAAAGCCTTGGGATGTTTTTGTGGAGTCTATAGTAGAAAGGGCGAACTTGCCTTCTTGGGACAAACTTTGGGATGGTTTTGTTCAGGAGGAGACCCGAAGAGGTTTTCTGCAGGACAACTCTTCTACTAGTAGGGAGGACAACTCTTCTACTAGTAGGAAGGTCCCCAAGAAGGGTGGGGGTAAGCAACAAGATGGACACAAGAAGGATTTGAGCTGCAAATTTCTTTGCTTGTCAGAATCTTGGGCACTATGCTGGACAATGCCCACATAAGAAGAAGAAGAAGAAGCAACAACATACAACAAATTTAGCGGAGGTTGAGAAGTTTACAACTAGATTTGAGAGAGAGTTTTCTCTTAGTACTGGGAAGGTTAATAGAGAGAGAGAATTCATCATCACCAGTGCAGACATTGATATTGAGAGGGAGTATTCTATGTTTACTGGCCATTCTTTCAGTGCATCCACCACTAGCACGTGGTATATTGTCAGTTGGGCTTTGATCCATATGACAGGTGCTCGAGATATGTTCTCCGAGCTTTCATAGGAAGGGATAGATGTGGAGGTCGTGTTGCGGCACGACACAATTGTCAGAGCTATTGGGCATGGGACCGTTATATTTCATAGAGATTCCATGAGTCCCATGACTTTGAGGGACGTATTGTTTGTACCTGGGCTGAAGAAGAACTTGATATTAGTTTCCATGATCGATGATAGGGGTCTTGGGGTGTCTTTCCTGGATGGACATGTGTGTGTTTTTCCCAAGACTGTAGCACCATATGCCTCTTAACCCATTGGATTCAGATGTGGGAAGCTGTACAAGCTCTTGTTTCATCCCCAATATGCTTTGACACATAGGAGCAACAATGAGCTTTGTGAGCTATGGAATAGGAAGATGTCTCATCTGCATCATCCATCTTTGAGGATGTTGAGATACATGGTTATAGGATTTCCTGAGTTCAGCATTGAACACAGTGATGTATGCAGGGGGGTGTGCTTTGGGAAAGTACACCAAGCCTATTTTTTCGAGTAGTGATAACAGGTCAGCAGGAGTACTTGATTTGACACATTCTGATTTGTGTAGTCCTATGTCATCTGTTTCTCTGAGAATCTTTAAGTATCATGTGACATTCATCGATGACCATTCCAGGAAGACCGCTTTCTCATTATACTTCAATCAGATATTTGATTTCCATTGCTACGGAAATGGGTTGGAAGATCCATCCGATGGATGTGAAAACTACATTTTTCAATGGAATCATACATGAGGAGGTTTAAGTGGAGCAGCATCAGGGATTTGAGATTCATGGGAGAGAGTCTCATGTTTGTAGTCTAAAGAAGGCCTTGTATGGGTTGAAGCAAGCTCCTTGAGCTTGGTATTCTAGGATAGACTCTTACTTGCCGTCGATGGGTTTTCAAAAGAGTGAGGCTGATTCGAATATCTATTTCATTATGGTTGGAGATGATCCGCTCATTATTCTATTGTATGTGGATGATTTGTTTATCACAGGTGAGGAGAGACGTATTGCAGTTTGCAAGAGAGATCTTTCTTCAGAGTATGATATGATTGACATTGGGTTGTGTTGAGGCCTGGAAAATCGTAGGCGGCAAGAGTAAGGGATTCTCGCCACTCAACGTTCCCAACTAGCCCGTTGACTGTTTGGTATAGGGAACCCATCCGGTTTGCGGTCCGGCTACTGTAGGTCAAGTAACAAAACAAAGGCTTTACCGGTTGCGGCCCGGTCCACCGAGTTTTTGTGTTTCGACTTAAGATATGAAATGCAAGTGCTTAACTAAATGCAGGGTGATAAAGATGCCAGGAGCAGTCACAATGTGATGTGCAGGTTCTTACCTCTCGTCTTATGGCTTATAGGCATCCAAATCGCATACAACAAAAAAGAAAACTGACTATCTAAACTATCCCTAGGGAGCAGAATTAGCATTTATTGGTGAGCAATACATTTTGCACATGCATAATGAATAATCACAGATAGCTGATACTTCTTTCAAGACACATGAACACTCACAGATATTTAAATAACCAGATAGCCGATTATTTTATAAAACAACCCTTATTACTCATAATGGAAAATATCCCAAAAGATACCGAAAAGCATTCAATAAGAACATAGGTTCAAGAAATTAAACACTCTTACAGTAAATGAAACCCAGCTGAAAATGAACTAGTTCCTCTTCAACATTATTCATTGAGTTGTATTGATACATTCCACTTCTCACTCTCTCCAACAGGCAAAATTGCAGTTTCCTTTGCAAAACGAAGTAGTTCCTCTTACAAGCAAACATTTACAAAATTTTCCAGGGAAAAATCCCTTTCTCATTCCTACTTTCAAATATTTAAATAACAATTTGTGACCCTTGGGCTGCCTCCTCTGTCCCCCTCTCAGCTTCCCAACGCTTCAAATTCTTCTACGGACTATTGAGTAACTGACAGATCTTCAGGTTCCATTTCTCCGTTGCCATTCACGTTGTCCTTTCTTACGCTTGTCCTTCTAGCCTCGATTTGATCCACGCCGAAACGCTCAGCTATACCTTCGCACCATCGTAGTTCCACCAATCCCTTAGATCCACCTACACAAAAACATAGGTGTATCATTTATCGGATTTACGTTAAAAAACAGAACAGTACGTTATACCATTGAAATGGTTGAACCATGAAGAAGACTGGGGATATCCCTAACATCGGAAAGGTGGGCCAACTAGCAGGTTGGAAGGCTATTATTCGGACGTTGGAGAGATGTCACATCGGCGGGTGAACATCCTTTTCCATCCGCAACGGCGGATGAGACCAGGATCTAAGACACAAGCATTAGAGGAAATTTGGGGACTAAAATGGGCCTTATAAGAAAACGTGCTAAAATAAGTTTTTGTGAGTTGGAATTCAAGAACCAATAGAATTTCAATAAAATAATTCAACCATAATGGTTGAATTGGCATATTTGTCATTAAAAAAAACTACTTTTTTTGTTCGTATTTTCGACATATCTCATTGTGTTTTTACTCAAATTTCGATCAAGAGAGCTCGTTGGATGTGGAATTTGATTCCACATCCAACGAGTACCCACACTGCATACTTTTGACGGACCCCGCTACCCCAAAAATAAGAAATACCTGGAAAAATGTGATGATGATGTCATCATCACATTTTTTCAGGTATTTCTTGTTTTTGGGGTAGTAGGGTCCGTCAAAAGTATGCAGTGTGGGTACTCGTTGGATGCGGAATCAAATTTTGCATCCAACGAGCTCTCCCGATCGAAATTTGAGTAAAAACACAGGGAGATATGTCGAAAATACGAACACAAAAAGTAGTTTTTTTCTTTCTTCCTCCAAAATTAATCAATATTTTTTTATTATTTTAACTATTATTTTATTATTCTCCTTAGGAGGCCCATTTTAGACCCCAAAATTCCTCTAATGCTAACCGCGGGTGGGTGAGGACTAAATCGGACGTCGGCAGATACTCGAATCGGAAGCTCTCTAGCTCTTCTCAGCCGCAACGGTGGAAAGGTAAAGGCTCCGGACAAGCGAGTGAAGACAAAACGAATCGGGCGTCGGCACGATTTAAACTTTGGATGGCAAAAAAACTTCAGAAGCCACAACGGCGGACGGGAGAAAGGTTAAAACTTTCGACCAAGACAAGAAAGACTCCCGATCCAATGGAAAAACTTGGAAAAAACTAAGTGCTTCAATGAGCTACGAACATTTTAACAAAGGACAGCGAAGTGTCATACCTCCGTAACGGCGACCACAGCAGAGTTAAATGGTTTGATACACAAAACAAAAATAAAAGTTACGGCTCACCATAAACTTCATCGCAATCATAATCTGAACCTTGGTCAAGAATTAAGCTTTGTAGTCATTAAAAAATAAAACACAGATCAATACTCAAAAGATTCAACGATCAAACCAAAATCATGAGGAGGGGTCCCAAATTTAAGAAATTTGGGGAGGAAAGTTGCAGTTGCAACAACTGGCGATTACCTGGTGAACCTAGATCTCTGGGTGATTATACTTTGAGTGACAGACTGTTTAACCAAAATGCATCAAATGAATTCTTCCAACCATCCGGATTTCTCAAATGACCGAAGTGTGTACCTTAATCATTGATGCTAGTTCAATTTGGGGAAAGCGGAAACCGAGACCTTCAAGTCCAGATAACTCTGTTGAGGCCAGAGTATGAGTTTCATTATTACCTCTGTCTTTAGGTAGCTAACAATGTGAACACCACAGGATTGTAGCAGATAGTAAACAACAATATTCATTTGTTCCTCGTTCCCATGCCATTTAACACTTTTGTGCTTTTGGACTTTTGTCCCTTTCAACTGAGTTCTTCTGTACGCCTTTCTTACTGAATTTTAATTCAGGATCCTCTATCCCATAGTGTCCTTTTGTGTGAGTGGTGTACTTCAAGTTTCAGCCCACGGACGGAGAGGATCTTTTGGCAATTTAGTACTTATGATTCAGCACCCGCTTTGATTTATGATGCCTTTACAGAAGTTTTGATTCTTTATTTTCCTTTAGGCCTTCGCTTCTTCGCATGGGATCATTTATATTTAATACACTGTTCACCTTGCCTCTTTCCATGGGTCCTTTGCTATTGTTTCCTTAGAACATTTTAAGTGTGACGTGGGTGGAGCCCCGACATAGTACTCCAGACTTCTCGATTCCGGTTTATTTCACAGGGGTTAAGCAGGACTTCAAGGCAAACAGAATTTTATTCGAGAAAATTGTTAGGCTGGAAGAAATCATTAGCAACACATAGGCTGACACTCAACATATTTTCTATTCCCAAAAATATCTTAATATCCCCCCAGACAAATGCTAGTTCATTTCTTTTATTGAAAATCAACAACTTGAATTTAAACCAAATGAAAGCCTGACTTTAAAAAAACCACGTGAAAGCATGACTCGAAAACAACAAAATAGCTTATTTATGTACAAGACAGAAAACTCAAAGAAACTCAAGAAAAGTAAGGCTTGAGAACCAGGCCATTAAATGGCAAGTTCTCCTCCCATCCCTGTAAATCTTGAGCTTATAAGTAGCAGGGCCAAGTTTTGCTGAGATTTGAAACGGGCCTACCCACAATTGCTGGAACTTAGTATGCTTTCCCTTCTCATCATGGGGATGATCCCATTTGAGAACTAGGTCTCCCACTTCCAAGTCCTTTTTCCCAGCTTTATGTTTGTCAAACCACCTTTTTACTACCTCCTGCTGTTGCTTAAAACGTTCTCTGGCCTTGGCTCTGGCCTCCTCTGCTTTCAGGAGATTATATATTCTCATTTGTAAAACTTCACTCTCCAACCCACTAGACTCCTGCGCCAAAATAGAAGACGAAAGCATGATATTGGGAGGAAGGATGGCCTCCTTACCGTACACAAGGGCATAGGGTGACACTCCTATTGCAGACTTGGGGGTGACTCTGTCAGCCCATAGGGCGTTGGGTAAGGCTGAGTGCCAACTTCTCTGGTTTTCTATCACAGTCTTCTTCAGGATTCTAATGAGGTTTTTATTAGAGGATTCAGCCAGGCCATTCCCTTGTGGATAGTAGTTAGCGGAGTAATGTAATTTGATCCCTTTATCATGAGTGAATGCAGTCAATTGAATTGATGAAAAGTATTTAGCATTATCAAAAACTAACGAAATTGGAACTCCAAACCTGGTCATGATATGATCTTGTAGGAAGCTAATGACTTCGTCTTCGTTTATCTTGTGCAGTGGGATAGCTTCGACCCAGTGAGTGAAATAGTCAGTCGCAGTAAGAATGTACTTGTGCAGCAGGGAAGATTTTGGTTTTATTTCTCCAATAATGTCCAGACCCCATTGCTCAAATGGTTCCATGATCATCACAGGCTTTAGGGGCGCTGCTGCTTTAGGCTGTCTTCCACCACACCTTTGACAGATATCACATTTCCTGACGTGTGCATGTGCATCCTTGAAGAGTGTAGGCCAATAATAACCGACTCTAAGGATTTTGTGGGCTGTAGTGTCCCCTGAATAATGACCCCCATCTGGACCATCATGTAATTCTGCCATTACTTTCTTCGCGTCCTCCTTTTCTAAACATCTGAGGAGAACCCCATCATAATTCTTTCTGAATAATACTCCTTCAATAAGTTGATAGGAGGCCGATTTAAGGCGCAGAGCTCTTCTTTGTTTGGAATTCCAATGTTCTGGCAACAACCCTGACTGCAAGTAATGCACAAGGTCTCTATACCAAGACTCAGGAGTGGTAAACAAAGGACATATATCCATTACATGCAATTCAACTTCATCTTCCCATGCTTGTTCTTCGTTGTTCTTGCTTTCAGTTATCAATTAGCATAACCCTTGACCTTTCACTATAGAGGCTGTCTTGAATTCAAGGTCGTATTCTTGAAGAGCTGTTACCTAGTTGCCTATTCTTTCTCCTAACTCTTTCTGAATGAGAAGGGAGCTTACAACTGGGTAAGGGACTATTACCTTGGTTCGATTTTTTAATATGTAAGGCCTGAATTGCTTCACTGCCTTAAATACTGCATAAGCTTGCTTATCAATGGCTGGGTAATTTAATTCAACCCCTTGTAGCCCAGTGCTCATAAAAGAGATTGGGAATTCATCACCCCCATCCTCCTTTTGCGTAAGCACAGCTGCCAATGAATCATCGGATGCAAATGTATACATAACAAAGTCTTTATCAAAGTCTGGACATTTCAAGGAGGGTGCATGTACAACAGCAGTATTAATTTTGCTGAAAGCGTCTTTCTCAATACCAGTCCACTTAAATTGTGCATTTTGTTTGACCATCTGCTGTAGTGGTTTGACAGTCTGAGCGAAATCGGGCACAAATCTTCTTAAAAAATTTATGGTTCCCATAAACGATTGCATTCCCTTTTTATTATGTGGCATAGGAATTTGTTTAATGGCCTTAATTCTTTCTGGGTCTATAGAGATACCTCTCTTTGAAACTATGTGTCCCAACAACTTGCCTTCTGTGACTGCGAATACCCACTTCTTAGGATTGAGGGAGATGCTATATTTCCGGTAGCGTTCGAAAATTTGCTTTAGGTGAAAAGCGTGCTCTCCTCTTTTCTTCGAGAATATTGTAATGTCATCAAGGTACACCACAACGCTTCGTCCAATTAGTCCATGGAAAGCTATGTCCATAGCTCTCTGAAATGTTGCTCCGGCATTAATCAGTCCAAAAGGCATCTTTCGGTAGGAGAAGGTTCCCCATTTAGTCCTGAATGTTGTCTTTAATCTATCTTCCTCGGCTACTAGCACTTGGTTGTAGCCAGAGAAGCCATCTAATAATGAAAACAACTCAGAACCAGAGACCATCTGTAGCAATTGCTCCATGGGAGGCACCGGATAGTTGTCTTTATCTGAGGCGCGGTTTAGGTTTCTGAAGTCCACGCACAGTCTGATTTCTCCCGACTTTTTCTGACTGGTACCAAGTTCGATACCCACTCAGAGTGTCTAACTTTAAAGATGATTCTAGCATCTAGTAATTTCTTTACCTCACTCTAAATCAACGGTTCCAGCTTTGGATGCATTTCCCTTAAGGGCTACTGATATGGCTTGACTCCGGCCTTGATGGGGATGACATGTTTTATAATGTTGGTATCATATGTTTTTAGATCTCCGTACGTCCAGGCGAATACGTCCTTGTACTGTTTAAACAGACTGACGAACCTTTCCCTTTCGGCCGGTGAGCAACATTTACCGAGATTCACAAACTTAGGATTGTTCTCAGTCCCCAAATTTATCAGCTCGAACTGCAGAGTTGAGCTGTGCGTCTTCACTTTAGTGGGTCTTCTGAACTTTTCATTCAAGTCAAACATTTTTTCTAGCGTCTTGACCCCTTTCGGAATGAAATTGTCATATTTCATCTCAGCTTAATGTTCCTCATCATCTATGATTGCTCCTTTGAACACCTCTTCATTCGTTAAGCATTCTATTATTTGCTGATCATCATCAAATACTCGCAGGTTGGTGATCATATCCGGTACAGAGGGCCTGAAAAGGAGTCCAACAGAACAACGATTGTTAGTAGGTATGAGTCTAGCGGCTGATGTGGCCAATAGATCAGCAGTTGCGTTTTTTATTCTTGGAATTGAAATAATGTTAAATGCATTAAAACATTTAAGTAGTTCCCATACCTCATTCTGGTAAGCTTTCAAGTGAGGAGAAATGTAGTGGATTTGATTCTGAATTTGTTTCACAATAATTTCAGAATCCCCAAAAACTTTCAAATTACTTACCTTCAATTCAATTGCTTTCTTGAGTCCCTGCACCAGTGCTTCATATTCAGCTATATTGTTAGTACATTCAAACTCTAATCTACATGACAGGAAACGTTTATTCTTTTGTGGATCAATAAGGACACAGCCATCCCCTGACCCTTCTAATGTCTTTGAGCCATCAAAAAATAAAGTCCAAAAATCACTAACTACTGAAGGTAAATCTATTCCTACTGCTAAGTCTACTATTTTACAATCAAACTCATCGGCCTGAGAAAATTGAAGGAGATCAGGCTGGGTGTCAGATGTGTCGCTGGCTTCTTCTGCTTGATAATTTCCTGGTTCCAATTCGAGAAAATAGTTGCCCAACACAGAATCGACTGATAGATTCTTCTCATTCAATTGAGTAACATTGTACTTCATGTGAGGCTCTCTTAAAATTTTAATCTGATTTGGACTCCCCTTGTATGGAAACCACAGATGTGACCAATCTGATGCGAAATATCCATTTAATTTAGTTGACCAATCTCTGCTCAGGACCAGACCGTAAGCGTCTGGTATGTCAACCACCACGATATTAATGACTTGGCATACTTTGTCATTGGATGCCAGACAGATTAGGACGTCTTCCATCTGACCAATTACCTTAACGTCTGTTCTATCCAATTGAACCACCCTCCACGTGGATGGCTTAGGCTGCCCATTTATTTTCTTACATACTGATATGGGCATGAAATTTATTGACGCCCCTGAGTCTACCAAACAATTGTGCACGTTATGATTAAAAATTTCAAATGTTAGGAGAAAAGTTGGATGTTTACATTTAGACTCACCTCCAACGCTGGTTTCTCCAATTTCTTCTTCGCTCTGAGGTTGATTATCAGTAGGCGGCTTCTCATCCGATTCCTCAAGTGCTCTCAGTAGTCTTTCTTTCTGTTGAGGCACTTTGCACATTTCAAATAGTGGGACATTTGCTTTTATTTTCTTTAAATCTTCCACAATGTGATAGTTCATCTGCTGTTCAATCGAGTTAGGTTTGTCAGCATCCACCTTTTCTTCATTTGGCTTGGGCGACATTCTGTTCTGCTTAGGATCTTGGCTGGTAATAGTGAACTCATGAATTATATCAGCCACGGGTTTATTTTGGAATTTCTTTTTAACGTTTCTCTGCAGACTCCTAATCTTTGGGAGTATCAGATTGTCATCATTAACCGTCCCTTGACTTCTTGTTGTTACGTTGGCGTCCACAACTTCCTTGTATCCTTGATTCCTTTCCTCTTCAGTGTCAAATAAAGAAACAGAACTCCACAAAGCCATGGTCTCCTCTTCCTGCTCTTTAGCAGAATTTGCAGTAGAATTCTCTTTTCTTTCTTCATCACCTTCCTCTGTTAATCTTGAATCCAACATCTGATTCATGACTAGTGTCATTGAATTTATCCATTGCGGACAATTATTTTCGGAGTGAGGCTGTTGGTGAAAGGTGTAGAAATTTTCCATCCCTATCTCTGTCAGATTCATAGACGCAGTATTGTGAGGAGGAGGTTGGGACTGACTGTTTTCCTCCCTTTTCTTATAATAAGGCCTGTAGAACTTCTGTGTTTCCTTCTCTTTCTCCAAGCCTATGATCTTATTAGACAGCTTTTGCATCATTTTGGCCATACTTTCATAATCTGGTGCTTTCTCCTCTTTAGGCTTAGTGAACAATAAAGTTTTCCTTCTCTCTCCTGATTGTTCGGGCTAATCTTCAATACTCTCTCTTTTAGCCTCCACCACTTCTGCTTCTTCATAGGTTTCTGTCAGAGTAGGCTTGGCCCTACCTTTCGCAAACATGGCCAGATCAGGACCCAAAGCTGACATATAGTACTCAATCAGTACTTTGTCTGAAGGCTTATCTGTTTCAGAAAAGTTCTTAAGATATGCTGCGAACCTTTGTGTGAAACTGTGCACTTTTTCCTTTTTCTCTTTCTTCAGTGCACATAGTCCTTTCATAAGGGCTGCGTGAGTCTTTTGAACTGCATACTTACTTATGAAAATTCTCTCGAAAGTATCCCAATCTGGGATAGAATTAGCAGGAAACCCAAAGGACCAAGATGCATCAGCTCCTTTGAGGGTATGCGGGAAAAGT
>LPNX010901601.1:205461-246895 GCA_001517045.1 Pseudotsuga menziesii | reverse complement strand
GGTCTTTCCTTTTATACTCTCTCCTGGGCAACTCAGGGATAATCGGCAATCCTCCAATCTTCTTTACGTATGCCCTGGTGTGTCTTCTTAGGTCATTAACGATCTCGTTGCGAACATGATATAGATGTTCTCTATTTACTTCTTCCGAAATTGGATTACGTGGTCCACTACTTTCAGAACTGTAACCAGTGAAATAATCTCGGGAAAACGGGTTTCCTCGGCTAGCCATGCACTGGCGGCCCTCCTTCTAGCGCCAAAACTGTTGAGGCCTGGAAAATCGCAGGCGGAAACAGTAAGGGATTCTCCCCACTCAACGTTCCCAACTAGCTCGTTGACTGTTTGGTATAGGGAATCCGTCCGGTTTGCGGTCCGGCTACCGTAGGTCAAGTAACAAAACAAAGGCTTTACCGGTTGTGGCCCGGTCAACCGAGTTTTTGTGTTTCGACTTAAGATATGAAATGCAAGTGCTTAACTAAATGCAGGGTCATAAAAATGCCAGGAGCAGTCACAATGTGATGCGCAGGTTCTTACCTCTCGTCTTATGGCTCATAGGCATCCAAATCGCATACAACAAAAAAACAAACTGACTATCTAAACTATCCCTAGGGAGCAGAATTAGCATTTATTGGTGAGCAATACATTTAGCACATGCATAATGAAGAATCACAGATAGCTGATACTTCTTTCAAGACACATGAACACTCACAGATATTTAAATAACCAGATAGCTGATTATTTTATAAAACAACCCTTATTACTCACAGTGGAAAATATCCCAAAAGATACCGAAAAGCATTCAATAAGAACATAGGTTCAGGAAATTAAACACTCTTATAGTAAATGAAACCCAGCTGAAAACGAAATAGTTCCTTTTCAACATTATTCATTGAGTTGTATCGATACATTCCACTTCTCACTCTCTCCAACAGGCAAAATTGCAGTTTCCTTTCCAAAACGAATTAGTTCCTCTTACAAGCAAACATTTACAAAGTTTTCTAGGGAAAAAGCCCTTTCTCATTCCTACTTTCAAATATTTAAACTACAATTTGCGACCCTTGGGCTGCCTCCTCTGTCCCCCTCTCAGCTTCCCAACGCTTCAAATTCTTCTACGAACTATTGAGTAACTGACAGATCTTCAGGTTCCATTTCTCCGTTGCCATTCACGTTGTCCTTTCTTGCGCTTGTCCTTCTAGCCTCGGTTTGATCCACGCCGAAACGCTCAGCTATACCTTCGCGCCATCGTAGTTCCACCAATCTCTTAGATCCACCTACACAAAAACAGAGGTGTATCATTTATCGGATTTACGTTACAAAACAGAACAACACGTTAGACCATTGAAACGGTTGAACCATGAAGAAGACTGGGGATATGCCTAACATCGAAAAGGTGGGCCAACTAGCAGGATGGAAGGCTATTAATCGGACGTCGGAGAGATGTCACATCGGCGGGTGAACGGCCTTTTCCATCCGCAACGGCGGATGAGACCAGGATCTAAGACACAAGCTAATCGCGGTTGGGTGAGGACTAAATCGGTCGTCAGCAGATACTAGAATCGGAAGCTCTCTAGCTCTTCTCAGCCGCAATGGTGGAAAGGTAAAGGCTCCGGACAAGCGAGTGAAGACAAAACGAATCGGGCGTCGGCACGATTTGAACTTCGGATGGCAAAACAACTTCAGAAGCCGCAACGGCGGACGGGAGAAAGGTTAAAACTTCCGACCAAGACAAGAAAGACTCCTGATCCAATGGAAAAACTTGGAAAAAACTAAGTGCTTCAGTGAGCTACGAACATTTTAAAAAAGGACATCGAACTGTCATACCTCCATAACGGCGACCACAACAGAGTTAACTGGTTTGATACGCAAAACAAAAATAAAAGTTATGGCTCACCATAAACTTCATCGCAATCAGAATCTGAACCTTGTTCAAGAATTAAGCTTTGTAGTCATTAAAAAATAAAACACAGATCAATACTCAAAAGATTCAACGATCAAACCAAAATCATGAGGAGGGGTCCCGAATTTAAGAAATTTGGGGAGGAAAGTTGCAGTTGCAACAACTGGCGATTACCTGGTGAACCTAGATCTCTGGGTGATTATACTTTGAGTGACAGACTATTTAACCAAAATGCATCAAATGAATTCTTCCAGCTATCCGGATTTCTCAAATGACCGAAGTGTGTACCTTAATCATTGATGCTAGTTCAATTTGGGGAAAACGGAAACCGAAACCTTCAAGTCCAGATAACTTTGTTGAGGCCAGAGTACGAGTTTCATTATTACCTCTGTCTTCAGGTAGCTAACAACATGAACACCACAGGATTGTAGCAGATAGTAAACAACAATATTCGTTTGTTCCTCGTTCCCATGCCATTTAACACTTTTGTGTTTTAGGACTTTTGTCCCTTTCAACTGAGTTCTTCTGTACGCCTTTCTTACTGAATTTTAATTCAGGATCCTCTATCCCATAGTGTCCTTTTGTGTGAGTGGTGTACTTCAATTTTCAGCCCACGGATGGAGAGGATCTTTTGGCAATTTAGTACTTATGATTCAGCACCCGCTTTGATTTATGATGCCTTTACAGAAGTTTTGACTCTTTATTTGCCTTTAGGCCTTCGCTTCTTCACATGGGATCATTTATATTTAATACACTGTTCACCTTGCCTCTTTCCATGGGTCCTTTGCTATTGTTTCCTTAGAACATTTTAAGTGTGACGTGGGTGGAGCCCCGACATAGTACTCCAGACTTCTTGAATCCGGTTTATTTCACAGGGGTTAAGCAGGACTTCAAGGCAAACATAATTTTATTCGAGAAAATTGTTAGGCTGGAAGAAATCATTAGCAACACATAGGCTGACACTCAACATATTTGCTATTCCTAAAAAGATCTTAATATCCCCCCAGACAAATGCTAGTTCGTTTCTTTTATTGAAAATCAACAACTCAAATTTAAACCAAATGAAAGCCTGACTTGAAAACAACCACATGAAAGCATGACTCGAAAACAACCAAATAGATTATTTATGTACAAGACAGAAAACTGAAAGAAACTCAAGAAAAGTAAGGCTTGAGAACCAGGCCATTAACTGGCAAGTTCTCCTCCCATCCCTGTAAATCTTGCAGCTTATAAGTAGCAGGGCCAAGTTTTGCTGAGATTTGAAACGGGCCTACCCAAAATTGCTGGAACTTAGTATGCTTTCCCTTCTCATCATGGGGATGATCCCATTTGAGAACTAGGTCTCCCACTTCCAAGTCCTTTTTCCCAGCTTTATGTTTGTCAAACCACCTTTTTACTACCTCCTGCTGTTGCTTAAAACATTCTCTGGCCTTGGCTCTGGCCTCCTCTGCTTTCAGGAGATTATATATTCTCATTTGTAAAACTTCACTCTTCGACCCACTAGACTCCTGCGCCAAAATAGAAGATGAAAGCATGATATTGGGAGGCAGGATGGCCTCCTTACCGTACACAAGGGCATAGGGTGACACTCCTATTGCAGACTTGGGGGTGACTCTGTCAGCCCACAGGGCGTTGGGTAAGGCCGAGTGCCAACTTCTCTGGTTTTCTATCACAGTATTCTTCAGGATTCTAATGAGGTTTTTATTAGAGGATTCAGCCAGGCCATTCCCTTGCGGATAGTAGTTAGTGGAGTAATGTAATTTGATCCCTTTATCATGAGTGAATGCGGTCAATTTAATTGATGAAAAGTATTTAGCATTATCAAAAACTAACGAAATTGGAACTCCAAACCTGGTCATGATATGATCTTGTAGGAAGCTAATGACTTCGTCTTCGTTTATCTTGCGCAGTGGGATAGCTTCGACCCAACGAGTGAAATAGTCAGTCGCAGTAAGAATGTACTTGTGCAGCAGGGAAGATTTTGGTTTTATTTCTCCAATAATGTCCAGACCCCATTGCTCAAATGGTTCCGTGATCATCACAGGATTTAGGGGCGCTGCTGCTTTAGGCTGTCTTCCACCACACCTTTGACAGATATCACATTTCCTGACGTGTGCATGTGCATCCTTGAAAAGTGTAGGCCAATAATAACTGGCTCTAAGGATTTTGTGGGCTGTAGTGTCCCCTGAATAATGACCCCCAGCTGGACCATCATGTAATTCTGCCATTACTTTCTTCGTGTCCTCCTTTTCTAAACATCTGAGGAGAACCCCATCATAATTCTTTCTGAATAATACTCCTTCAATAAGTTGATAGGAGGTCGATTTAAGGCGTAGAGCTCTTCTTTGTTTGGAATTCCAATGTTCTGGCAACAACCCTGACTGCAAGTAATGCACAAGGTCTCTATACCAAGACTCAAGAGTGGTAAACAAAGGACATATATCCATTACATGCAATTCGGCTTCATCTTCCCATGCTTGTTCTTCGTTGTTCCTGCTTTCAGTCATCAATTTGCATAACCCTTGACCTTTCACTATAGAGGCTGTCTTGAATTCAAGGTCGTATTCTTGAAGAGCTGTTACCCAGTTGCCTCTTCTTTCTCCTAACTCTTTCTGAATGAGAAGGGATCTTACAGCTGGGTAAGGGACTATTACCTTGGTTCAATTTTTTAATATGTAAGGCCTGAATTGCTTCACTGCCTTAAATACTGCATAAGCTTGCTTATCAATGGATGGGTAATTTAATTCATCCCCTTGTAGCCTAGTGCTCATAAAAGAGATTGGGAATTCATCACCCCCATCCTCCTTTTGTGTAAGCACAGCTGCCAATGAATCATCGGATGCAAATGTATGCATAACAAAGTCTTTATCAAAGTATGGAGTTTTCAAGGAGGGTGCATGTGCAACAGCAGTATTAATTTTTCTCAAAGCGTCTTTCTCAATACCAGTCCACTTAAATTGTGTATTTTGTTTGACCATCTGCTGTAGTGGTTTGACAGTCTGAGCGAAATCGGGCACAAATCTTCTTACAAAATTTATGGTTCCCATAAACGATTGCATTCCGTTTTTATTATGTGGCATAGGAATTTGTTCAATGGCATTAATTATTTCTGGGTCTATAGAGATACCTCTCTTTGAAACTATGTGTCCCAGCAACTTGCCTTCTGTGACTGCGAATACGCACTTCTTAGGATTGAGGGTGATGCTATATTTCCGGCAGCGTTCGAAAATTTTCTTTAGGTGAAAAGCGTGCTCTCCTCTTTTCTTCGAGAATATTGTAATGTCATCAAGGTACACCACAGCGCTTCGTCCAATTAGTCCGTGGAAATCTATGTCCATAGCTCTCTGAAATGTTGCTCCGGCATTAATCAGTCCAAAAGGCATCCTTCGGTAGGCGAAGGTTCCCCATTTAGTCCTGAATGTTGTCTTAAATCTGTCTTCCTCAGCTACTAGCACTTGGTTGTAGCCAGAGAAGTCGTCTAATAATGAAAACAACTCAGAACCAGAGACCATCTGTAGCAATTGCTCCATGGGAGGCACCGGATAGTTGTCTTTATTTGAGGCGCGGTTTAGGTTTCTGAAGTCCACGCACAGTCTGATTTCTCCCGACTTTTTTCTGACTGGTACCAAGTTCGATACCCACTCAGAGTGTCTAACTTTAAAGATGATTCTAGCATCTAGTAATTTCTTTACCTCACTCTGAATCATCGGTTCCAGCTTTGGATGCATTTTCCTTAAGGGCTGCTGATATGGCTTGACTCCGACCTTGATGGGGATGACATGTTTTATAATGTTGGTATCATATGTTTTTAGATCTCCGTACGTCCAGGCGAATACGTCCTTGTACTGTTTAAACAGACTGACGAACCTTTCCCTTTCGGCCGGTGAGCAACATTTACTGAGATTCACGAACTTAGGATTGTTCTCAGTCCCCAAATTTATCAGCTCGAACTGCAGAGTTGAGCTGTGGATCTTCACGTTAGCGGGTCTTCTGAACTTTTCATTCAAGTCAAACATTTTTTCTATCGTTCTGACCCCTTTCGGAATGAAATTGTCATATTTCATCTCAGCTTGATGTTCCTCATCGTCTATGATTGCTCCTTTGAACACCTCTTCATTTGTTAAGCATTCTATTATTTGCTGATCATCATCAAATACTCGCAGGTTGGTGATCATATCCGTTACAGAGAGCCTGAAAAGGAGTCCAATAGAACAACCATTGTTAGTAGGTACGAGTCTAGCGGCTGATGTGGCCAATAGATCAGCAGTTGCGTTTTTTATTCTTGGAATTGAAATAATGTTAAATGCATTAAAACATTTAAGTATTTTCCATACCTCATTCTGGTAAGCTTTCAAGTGAGGAGAAATGCAGTGGATTTGATTCCGAATTTGTTTCACAATAATTTCAGAATCCCCAAAAACTTTCAAATTACTTACCTTCAATTCAATCGCTTTCTTGAGTCCCTGCACTAGTGCTTCATATTAAGCTGTATTGTTAGTACATTCAAACTCTAATCTACATGACAGGAAACGTTTATTCTTTTGTGGATCAATAAGGACACAGCCAGCCCCTGACCCTTCTAATGTCTTTGAGCCATCAAAAAATAAATTCCAAAAATCACTAACTACTGAAGGTAAATCTATTCCTACTGCTAAGTCTACTATTTTACAATCAACCTCATCGGCCTGAGAAAATTGAAGGAGATTAGGCTGGGTGTCAGATGTGTCGCTGGCTTCTTCCGCTTGATAATTTCCTGGTTCCAATTCGAGAAAATAGTTTCCCAACACAGAATCGACTGATACATTCTTCTCATTCAGTTGAGTAACATTGTACTTCATGTGAGACTCTCTTACAATTTTAATCTGATTTGGACTCCCCTTGTATGGCAACCACAGATGTGACCAATCTGATGCGAAATATCCATTTAATTTAGCTGACCAATCTCTGCTCAGGACCAGACCGTAAGCGTCTGGTATGTCACCGACCACGATATTAATGACTTGGCATACTTTGTCATTGGATGCCAGACGGATTAGGACGTCTTCCATCTGACCAATTACCTTAACGTCTGTTCTATCCAATTGAACCACCCTCCATGTGGTTGGCTTAGGTTGCCCATTTATTTTCTTACATACTGATATGGGCATGACATTTATTGACGCCCCTGAGTCTACCAAACAATTGTGCACGTTATGATTAAAAATTTCAAATGTTAGGAGAAAAGGTGGATGTTTACATTTAGACTCACCTCCAACGCTGGTTTTTCCAATTTCTTCTTCGCTTTGAGGTTGATTATCAGTAGGCGGCTTCTCATCTGATTCCTCAAGTGCTCTCAGTAGTCTTTCTTTCTGTTGAGGCACTTTGCACATTTCAAATAGTGGGACGTTTGCTTTTATTTTCTTTAAATCTTCCACAATGTGATAGTTCATCTGCTGTTCAATGGAGTTAGGTTTGTCAGCATCCACCTTTTCTTCATTTGGCTTGGGCGGCGTTCTGTTCTGCTTAGGATCTTGGCTGGTAATAGTGAACTCAGGAATTATATCAGCCATGGGTTTATTTTGGAATTTCTTTTTAACGTTTCTCTGTAGACTCCTAATCTTTGGGAGTATCAGATTGTCATCATTAACCGTCCCTTGACTTCTTGTTGTTACGTTGGCATCCACAACTTCCTTGTATCCTTGATTCCTTTCCTCTTCAGCGTCAAATAAAGAAACAGAACTCCACAAAGCCATGGTCTCCTCTTCCTGCTCTTTAGCAGAATTTGCAGTAGAATTCTCTTTTCTTTCTTCATCACCTTCCTCTGTTAATCTTGAATCCAACATCTGATTCATGACTAGTGTCATTGAATTTATCCATTGCGGACAATTCTTTTTGGAGTGAGGCTGCTGGTGAAAGGTGTAGAAATTTTCCATCCCTATCTCTGTCAGATTCATAGATGCAATATTGTGAGGAGGAGGTTGGGACTGACTGTTTTCCTCCCTTTTCTTATAATAAGGCCTGTAGAACTTCTGTGTTTCCTTCTCTTTCTCCAAGCCTATGATCTTATTAGACAGCTTTTGCATCATTTTGGCCATACTTTCATAATCTGGTGCTTTCTCCTCTTTAGGATTAGTGAACAATAAAGTTTTCCTTCTCTCTCCTGATTGTTCGGGCTAATCTTCAATACTCTCTCTTTTAGCCTCCACCACTTCTGCTTCTTCATAGGTTTCTGTCAGAGTAGGCTTGGCCCTACCTTTCGCAAACATGGCCAGATCAGGACCCAAAGCTGACATATAGTACTCAATCAGTACTTTGTCTGAAGGTTTATCTGTTTCAGAAAAGTTCTTAAGATATGCTGCGAACCTTTGTGTGAAACTGTGCACTTTTTCCTTTTTCTCTTTCTTCAGTGCACATAGTCCTTTCATAAGGGCTGCATGAGTCTTTTGAACTGCATACTTACTTCTGAAAATTCTCTTGAAAGTATCCCAATCTGGGATAGAATTAGCAGGCAACCCAAAGCACCAAGATGCAGCATCTCCTTTGAGGGTATGCGGGAAAAGTCTGCACACTACATCTTCATGTTCCCCAGCTCTCAATCCTTCTATTGCCAAGTAAAAACTCTGCAAATGATCATCCACTAATATCTTCTCATTTGGATTGAACTTAGGCAATAAATTTTCAAAGGCCTGAGGTAAGTCATGCAAAGGAGGAGTCAGGTTTAGGGGTGACCTGGATTTCCACGCAGGTGGTGGATTTGGTGGATTGGGAGGAGGTTGGTTGGCGTTAACACCGGCCATGAGTTGAGGTGGAGAATGAGGAGGTGAACCAACAGGGGTGTGAACAGGAGAAATGTAAGGGGTTTCTGGGCCCTCTTGATTCAAAGGTAGCTCAACTTCTTGCAAGGTGTTTTCCACAAGTTCTTCCCAGTCTCCAACCAGCACTGAGTCTTCTGTTATAGGACGGTCTTTCCTTTTATACTCTCTCCTGGGCAACTCAGGGATAATCGGCAATCCTCCAATCTTCTTTACGTATGCCCTGGTGTGTCTTCTTAGGTCATTAATGATCTCGTTGCGAACATGATATAGATGTTCTCTATTTACTTCTTCCGGAATTGGATTACGTGGTCCACTACTTTCAAAACTGTAACCAGTGAAATAATCTCGGGAAAACGGGTTTCCTCGGCCAGCCATGCACTGGCAGCCCTCCTTCTAGCGCCAAAACTGTTGAGGCCTGGAAAATCGCAGGCGGCAATAGTAAGGGATTCTCCCCACTCAACGTTCCCAACTAGCCCGTTGACTCTTTGGTATAGGGAATCCGTCCGGTTTGCGGTCCGGCTACCGTAGGTCAAGTAACAAAACAAAGGCTTTACTGGTTGCGGCCCGGTCCACCGAGTTTTTGTGTTTCGACTTAAGATATGAAATGCAAGTGCTTAACTAAATACAGGGTGATAAAGATGCCAGGAGCAGTCACAATGTGATGCGCAGGTTCTTACCTCTCGTCTTATGGCTCATAGGCATCCAAATCACATACAACAAAAAAGCAAACTGACTATCTAAACTATCCCTAGGGAGCAAAATTAGCATTTATTGGTGAGCAATACATTTTGCACATGCATAATGAAGAATCACAGATAGCTGATACTTCTTTCAAGACACATGAACACTCACAGATATTTAAATAACCAGATAGCCGATTATTTTATAAAACAACCCTTATTACTCACAGTGGAAAATATCCCAAAAGATACCGAAAAGCATTCAATAAGAACATAGGTTCAGGAAATTAAACACTCTTACAATAAATGAAACCCAGCTGAAAACGAAATAGTTCCTCTTCAACATTATTCATTGAGTTGTATTGATACATTCCACTTCTCACTCTCTCCCACAGGAAAAATTGCAGTTTCCTTTGCAAAACGAAGTAGTTTCTCTTACAAGCAAACATTTACAAAATTTTCCAGGGAAAAATCCCTTTCTCATTCCTACTTTCAAATATTTAAACTACAATTTGCGACCCTTGGGCTGCCTCCTCTGTCTCCCTCTCAGCCTCCCAACGCTTCAAATTCTTCTACGAACTATTGAGTAACTGACAGATCTTCAGGTTCCATTTCTCCGTTGCCATTCACGTTGTCCTTTCTTGCGCTTGTCCTTCTAGCCTCGGTTTGATCCACGCCGAAACGCTCAGCTATACCTTCGCGCCATCGTAGTTCCACCAATCTCTTAGATCCACCTACACAAAAACAGAGGTGTATCATTTATCGGATTTACGTTACAAAACAGAACAACATGTTATACCATTGAAACGGTTGAACCATGAAGAAGACTGGGGATATGCCTAACATCGAAAAGGTGGGCCAACTAGCAGGATGGAAGGCTATTAATCGGACGTCGGAGAGATGTCACATCGGCGGGTGAACGGCCTTTTCCATCCGCAACGGCGGATGAGACCAGGATCTAAGGCACAAGCTAACCGCGGGTGGGTGAGGACTAAATCGGACGTCGCCAGATACTCGAATCAGAAGGTCTCTAGCTCTTCTCAGCAGCAACGGTGGAAAGGTAAATGCTCCGGACAAGCGAGTGAAGACAAAACGAATCGGGCGTCGGCACGATTTGAACTTCGGATGGCAAAACAACTTCAGAAGCCGCAACGGCGGACGAGAGAAAGGTTAAAACTTCCGACCAAGACAAGAAAGACTCCCGATCCAATGGAAAAACTTGGAAAAAACTAAATGCTTCAGTGAGCTACGAACATTTTAACAAAGGACAGCGAACTGTCATACCTCCGTAACGGTGACCACAGCAGAGTTAACTGGTTTGATACGCAAAACAAAAATAAAAGTTACGGCTCACCATAAACTTCATCGCAATCAGAATCTGAACCTTTGTCAAGAATTAAGCTTTGTAGTCATTAAAAAATAAAACACAGATCAATACTCAAAAGATTCAACGATCAAACCAAAATCATGAGGAGGGGTCCCGAATTTTATAAATTTGGGGAGGAAAGTTGGAGCTGCAACAGGTTGATGCACTAGTTTTTGGGATTGGAGGTTTGGCAAGAGCCTGGTCATATTTTCCTAGGGGAAGGAAAGTATGTAGTGGATATTCTGAGGAGATTTTAGATGGAGGATTGCAAGCCGATATCTACACCTATGGTCACCAACTAGAAGAAGCTTAATTATTATGAGGGAGAGTTGGTGGATCCTACCTTAGATCGTTAGCTCATAGGTTCCTTGGTGTATCTGGTAAACTCTAGGCCAAATTTGTGTTTTGTGGTGAACACTCTCAGTCAGTTCATGGTGGAGCCTAGGAGAGTGCACTGGGTTTCCGCAAAAGATGTGTTGAGATACCTTATAGGTATAGTGGATTATGGTTTGGATTATAGGATATCGGATGGGATTAGGTTTATTGGCTTCACAGATTCAGATTGGGCAGGAAGTGTGGCAGACCAAAAGAACACTTCTAGATGTTGTTTCACTTTGGGCTCGGAAGCAGTGTTCGGAAGCAAAAATCTATTGCTCTGAGTTCTGCTGAGGCTGAGTACATGGAAACCAATCATGCTAGTTGCGAGGCACTGTGGCTTTGCAATATTTTGGTGGATTTATTTGATCATGAGTTGAGGCCTGCGGTGATTTACTATGACAATCAGTGTTGCATCCAGCTCTCTGAGAATCATGTATTTTACGACATGTCAAAGCATATTGAGATCAGATAGCATTTCATCCGTTATTATGTTGAGAGAGGAGCTGTGGAGTTGCAGTTTATTTCCACTGATGAGCAAGTTGCAGATATCCTGACGAAGTCTCTTGGAAGAGGCAAGTTCATTCATTTCAGTGACAAGTTGGGTGTGGTGAAGAACAACTTCCTCGGTAAGAGGGAGTGTTGAAGTTTTATACCTTGGGAGTTGTTCCCCTTGGTGACTTTTGCCTAAGTCACTAGGAAAAGGGGTCGTGTCACATGTACTTTATATTAATGACTTGAGATGAACATTAAATGCACTTTAGTGATTAAAGTGTACTTTAAGTATAAACTTAAAAAGTGAGTGAATTAAATTTTAATTTGTGGAGAAAAGTGATTTTATCACAATCACTCATCTAATCTAATTTGATACCTTGTATTAGATGACCTTTCACTCACTCACCCATTTTTACTTAAAAGGCGATTTTCCATGTGAAGAGGACAAGTTCATTTGCTAAGAGAGAGATGGTCGATTTTTCAGATAAGGAGATAAACACAACTGAAGCTTTTTTCCATGGCAGGAATTTCGAGGTGAAAGTACAATAGTGAAGTGGGCATGAATTTTGAGGTAGAAATTCATAGAATTTATTGCATCCGTATAGTATAGTCTGTAATGTACCTTTTCAGTCTGTACATGGCACGAATTTCAAGGCAATGAGGTGGGCATGAATTTCAAGGCATAAATTCTCTGCTTCACTGGGAACAAATTTCGAGGCAGTAACTGTACAATATAGTCCATACAACTTGTATGTACACCGTCCTTACAGTCCTGTACCAGCATGTTTTTTGAGGAGTTTTGCAGGCAGAGAATTCTAGGTTTGATTTTCTGAAGTGGGCACAAATTTCGAGGCTAATATTTAATCTTCTGGTTGAGATAAGTTGACTGAATTTTTTTCTTTCTACCGTATTATTGAAAAATAAATAATGAATGTCTCTCTCATAGGTTTTCCCTGGAGGTTGAGGTTTTGCCTGGGTCATTTGACCAAAAATTTATAAGTCTGATTTTTTATGTGTGAATGTGTTTTTTAATTGCTGCTCATTAAAAGTAGTACATTATTTTTCTTGTGTTTCAGTCATAAATTGTTTATGAGAAATGACTTAATTTGCAGGTGAGAATAAATTGGGGTGGGCATTAAAAAATGATGAAAATGGTGGTTGAAACCGGGTTGGGAGATTAAGAAAAATTTACATGGTATCACATCTTTGTTAGAGAAGAGCAGAATTTTGACACAATGAAAAATTTCAAACCTTTAGTGAATTCTTCAGTTAGTCGGAAACACCTTGTTGAGACTTGATTATTTGCATTAAAATAGAAACAAAACTTAGGTTAAAAGATAGGCTTGGTGGGGCTGATAATTTTGTCCCATGGAAAGCTAGACTGGTGCTTATATTGGAGGAAAATGAATTATGGGATGAAGTGGTTAACAATACAACAATGAATCCTATTGTTGTTCCTGCTTCCATCGATGCATGAGCACTTTCTGCCTTCAACAAGAAGGACATAAATGCTAGAAGGATCATTCTTGATGCAGTTAAAGATCATGTGATCCCACACATCTCTAGTAAACCCGTGCATATAAGATGTGGGATGCTTTGACCAACCTGTTTCAAAGCTCAAATGAGAATAGGAAAATGGTGTTGAGAGAGAAATTGAAGAGTATCAAAATGTCCAAAGTTGAGGGAGCAATTCCCTACCTTACTAGGATCTCTCAGGTAAGAGATGAGCTTGCAGCAGTGGGGGAGGTTGTTTCTGGTTATGATCTAGTGCAAACAACTTTGAATGGGGTTCCTTGGGATGTTTTTGTGGATGATATAGTAGCCAGGGAGAACTTTCCTTCTTGGTACATACTTTGGGATGATTTTTTTTCAGGAGGAGACCCGGAGAGGTCTTGTGCAGGGAAACTCTTCTACTAGTAGGGAGGATGAGGAGAATGTGGCTTTGAATACCAAGGAAAAGAAGAAGTTCAAGAAGAGCCCCAAGAAGGGTGGGGCTAAGGAACATGATGGAAAAAATAAGGAATTAAGAACTGTAAAGTGATTTGCTTGTCAGAAGCTTGGGAAATATGCTGGAAAGTTCCCACAGAACAAGAAGAAGAACCAACATCAGACAACAACTTCAGTGGAGGTTGAGGAGTTTACAACTAGATTTGAGAGATAGTTTTCTATCTATACTGGGCAGGTTGATAGAGAGAGAGAATCAATCATCAACAATGCAGATATTGATATTGAGAGGGAGTATTCTTTGTTGAATTTCCATTCTTTCAGTGAATCCACCACAAGCACATGCTATATTGACAATGGAGATTCGAGTCACATGACAGGTGCTTGAGAGATGTTATTCGAGCTTTTGCAGGAACTGATAGATGTGGAGGTAGTGCTGGGGGTTGACACAGTTTTCAGAGATGTTGGGCGTGGGACCATTATATTTCAGAAATATTCCATGAGTCCCATGACTTTGAGGGACGTTTTTTTTGTAATTGGGATGAAGAATAACTTGATATTAGTTTCCATGATCGAGGATAGGTGTCTTCGGGTGTACTTCCGGGATCGACATGTGCATGTTTTTCCAAAGACTACAGGACCATCTGCCTCTTACACCATTAAAGTCAAATGTGGGAAGCTGTACAAGCTCTTGTTTTGACCCTAGCATGCTTTGACACATAGCAACAACAATGATCTTTGTGAGCTATGGAATAGGAGGATGGCTCATCTGCATCATCCATCTTTGAGGATGTTGAGGTACATGGTTACATGATTTCTTGAGTTCAGCACTGAGCACAGTGATGTATGTAGGGGGTGTGCTTTGGGAAAGTACACCAATACTATTTTTACGAGCAGTGATAGGTCATCAGGAGTACTTGATTTGATACATTCTGATTTCTTTGGTTTTATGTCATCTGTTTCTTTGAGAGGTTTTGAGTATTATCTGACATTCATCGATGACCATTATAGGAAGACTTGGATCTACTTCCTGAGGACCCAGAAATTTGAGGAGGTATTGCAGAGGTTCCAAGAATTCAAAGCTCTTGTGGAGAACCAGTATGGGAGGAGGATTGGGGCACTCATATTAGATAACGAGGGTGTGTATACCTCCAAGGAGTTCATTGAGTATTGCAGACATGAGGGCATTCAAAGATAGTTGACAATATCATACACTCCTGAGCAGAATGGAGTGGCAGAAAGGAAGAACCGATCTATTGTTGGAGTAATGAGAGATGTGTTACATGATCAGTCACTTCCTTTATTTCTTTGGTAAGAGGCATGTAGTACAAATATATACCTTCAGAACAGGAGTCCTCATCATGCATTGGGGAACAAGACTCATGAAGAGAAGTTCATAGGAAAGAATCCTGAGGTGAGTCATTTTTGTATATTTGGTTGTCTAACTTTTTCACATGCCCCTTTCGAGAAGAGGAAAAATCTTGAGCCCACAATAGAGAGAGGAATATTTGTGGGGTATGATGAGACTTCGAAGGCCTTCATCATTTATCTTCCTACCCCAAGGAAGGTTTTTGCGAGGAGGGAAGTGATATTTGAGGAGGAGCGAGCCTTCAATAAGTACAGATAGTCAAAGCAGGGAGAGCAGCAGGTTCCCACACCTCAGGAAGTTTCATAGGTATCTTCAGTATAGGTGAAAATTTCACAGGTTTTCAGGGTTACTAGACCATAGAGTACGGGAACATGTTCTTTAGGTTCAGTGGTTTAGCCAGTAGGTTCTTCGGGGAGGTTTTTTGGTTATCATGTCACATGTTCACCATACAAAGTTATTGGATCACATATTTCACCAGTTATTTGTTCACCAACTCCCGGTACACAGGTTTCTGGGCCTTTTACTTCTGGGAGTTCCTCAAATGATGACATACCAGTTTGGGAGCAACCTCCAGGGAAGAAGAAGCCTAAATGGATTCGAGAGACCCTGAAGGAAGCTAAGGACTTTGGAACATGCAAGGAGTCGGTGAGGGAAATAGTGATTCCATACCGGTTAGGTATGGCATTGGTTGTTAGTCTTCGTGATTCATATCCATATAATTTTGAGGAGGCCTCTCAACATCATGTTTGGAGAGATTCCATGATGGAATAATACCATTCCATCATGAAGAATGATTTTTGGGAGATTATTCCGATACCTGAGGGGAATTTAGTGGTGACTTATCGATGGCTTTACAAGGTAAAGCATGCTGTAGATGGCAGTGTGGAGAAATACAAGGCTAGGTTTGTGGCGCGAGGGTTTTCACAGGTAGAGGGAGTTGATTATGATGAGAGCTTTGCAACATTTGCTCGTTATACTTCTATCATATCTTTAATTTCCATTGCTGTGGAAATGGGTTGGAAGATCCATCAGATGGATGTGAAAACTACATTTCTCAATGGAATTATACAGGAGGAAGTTTATGTGGAGCAACCTTAGGGATTTGAGATTCATGGGAGAGAGTCTTGGTTTTCTAGGATAGCCTCTTACTTGCTGTCGATGGGTTTTCAGAAGAGTGAGGCTGATCTAAATCTCTATTTCATCATGGTTGGAGATGATTCACTCATTCTTCTGTTGTATGTGGATTATTTGTTTATCACATGTGAGGAGAGACCTATTGCAGTTTGCAAGAGAGATCTTGCTTGAAAGTATGAGATGAATGACATTGGGTTGATGCATTATTTTTTGGGATTGGAGGTTTGGCAGGAGCCTGGTCATATTTTACTAAAGCACGAAAATTATGCAGTGGATATTCTAAGGAGATTTCATATGGAGGATTACAGGCTGATGTATACACCTATGGTCACTAACTAGAAGAATCTTCATGCTTATGAGTGAGAGTTGGTGGATCCTACCTTATATCATCAAATCATAGGTTCCTTGATGTATCTGGTCAACTCTAGACCAGATTTGTGTTTTGCGGTGAACACGCTTAGTCAGTTCATGGTGGAGCCTATGAGAGTGAACTGGGTTGCCGCAAAACATGTTTTGAGATACCTTGCAGGTATAGTGGATTATGGTATGGATTATAGGAGATCAGATGGTGTTAGGTTGATTAAATTCACGAATTCAGATTGGGTAGGAAGTGTAGAAGACCATAAGAGCACTTCTAGATGTTGTTTTAGTTTGGGCTCGACAACATTGTCGTGGTTCAGTCGAAAGAAAAATTCTATTGCTTTTAGTTCTGCAGAGGCTGAGTACATGGAAGCCAACCATGCTAGTTGTGAGGCACTGTGGCTTCATCAGATTTTGGTGGATTTATTTGATTAGGAGTTGAGGCCTACGGTGATTTACTGTGACAATCAAAGTTGCATCCATCTCTCCGAGAATCCTGTATTTCACGACAGGTCAAAGCATATTGAGATCAAATACCATTTTATCTGTGATTATCTTGAGAGAGGAGTTGCAGTACATTTCCACTGATGAGCAGGTTGCAGATATCCCGATGAAGTCTCTTAGAAAAGGAAAGTTCATTCATTTTAGAGACAAGTTGGGTGTGGTGAAGAACAACTTCCTCTGTAAGAGGGAGTGTTGAAGTTTTATATCTTGGGAGTTGTTCCCATTGGTGAATTTTGCCTAACTCACTGGGAAAAGGGGTCATGTCATATGGACTTTATATTAATGAATTGAGATGAGCATTAAATGCACTTTAGTGATTAAAGTGTACTTTAAGTAAAAATTTAAAAAGTGAGCGAATTAAATTTTAATTTGTGGAGAAAAGTGATTTTATAACAACCACTCATCTAATCTAATATGGGCCCTTGGATTAGATGACCTTTCACTCATTCACCCATTTTTACCTAAAAGCATTAGAGAAAATTTGAGGTATAAAATGGGCCTCCTAAGGAAAATGAAAAAATAATAGTTAAAATAATAAAATAATAGTTATTAATTTTGGAGGAAGAATGAAAAAAACTACTTTTTTTGTTTGTATTTTCGACATATCTCCTTGTGTTTTTACTCAAATTATGAGCAGGAGATCTCGTTGGATGTAGAATTAAATTCCACATCCAATTTTGTTTGTATTTTCGACATATCTCCTTGTGTTTTTACTCAAATTATGAGCAGGAGATCTCGTTGGATGAAAAATTTAATTCCACATCCAACGAGTACCCACACTGCATACTTTTGAAGGACCCTGCTACCCCAAAAATAAGAAATACTTGAAAAAAATGTGATGATGATGTCATCATCACGTTTTTTCAGGAATTTCTTGTTTTTGGGGTAGCAGGGTCTATCAAAAGTATGCAGTGTGGGTACTCGTTGGATGTAGAATTAAATTCCACATCCAATGAGCTCTCCTGCTTGAAAGTTGAGTAAAAACACGAAGAGATATGTCGAAAGTACGAACAAAAAGTAGTTTTCTTTTATGACAAATATGTCAATTCAACCATTATGGTTGACTCATTTTATTGAAATTATATTGGTTCTTGAATTCTATCTCACAAAATTTATTGTTGGCGCGTTTTCTTATAAGGCCCATTTTAGACCCCAAATTTCCTCTAATGGCAATTTTCCATGTGAAGAGGACAAGTTCACTTGCTGAGAGAGAGAGAGAGAGAGAGAGAGAGAGAGAGAGAGAGAGAGAGAGAGAGTCTATTTTTCAGAGGAGAAACACAAAGCTGAAGTTTTTTTTGCCATGGCACAAATTTCAAGGTGAAAGTACATTAGTGAAGTGGGCACAAATTTCGAGGCATAAATTCATAAAATTTATTGGATCCATACGATACAGTGTGTATTGTACATTTTTCAATCTTTATTGGGCACAAATTTCAAGGTAGTGAGGTGGGAACAAATTTTGAGAAAAAAATTATCTGCTTCATCGGGCATGAATTTCGAGGTAGTGGACGCTTAATACAGTCCGTACAACATCCGTACATCATCTATACAATCCTGTAGCAACACATTTTTCGAGGAGTTTTGCAGCCAAAAAATTCTTGGTTTGATTTTATGAAGTGGGCATGAATTTCGAGGCTGATGTTTAATCTTTTGGTTGAGATAAGTTGACTAAATTTTTTTCTTTTTGCTATACTATTGAAAAATAAATAAAGAATTTCTCTCTCACAGGTTTTCCACAGAGGTTGGGGTTTTCCTTGGGTCATTTGACCAAATATTTATGAGTCTGATTTTTTATGCATGAATGTGTTTTTTAATTACTACTCATAAAAGAAGTAAAAAATTATTCTTGTGTTTCATTCATAAATTGTTTATGAAAAACGACTTAATTTGCAGCTGAGAGTAAATTGGGTTGGGCATTAAACAATGGTGAAAATGGTGGTTGAAACCGGGTTGGGAGATTGAGAAAAATCTACATTGGCATCCATGATTTCATCTTGGGATGATGTTTGGTCCTTCTTCCATGTGTTTTCATCTCAAGAGAATAGTCGACACTTGAGAAAATTGTCCATGCAATCAACTCCTAGATTTAATGAAATTATCCCCTAGTTAATTGGAAATGTGCATGTTGAGCTTGTGTGATTGATTCACCATATTAGGAATTCAGATTGGAAGAAATGATTTCTTCTTTGAATGAGCTTCAATCCTTCTTTCTGTTTTGAATATCATGAGAATCAAGAGGGGACATAATCCCTTAAATCTCTCCACCAAAGTCTAGTCTTAACTGGTGAATTAGAGATTGAGTTGATTTTTGTAACTTGATCTCTTTCACTTAGCTTTTAGATAATCTCCACCTACAACTCCGTTAGAAGTAAATAATACTTTGACAAATACTAGATCATTATCTCAATTAATAAATCAAAGGAATAAGCAATTTAAGTAACATTACTAATGAAATTTCGAAGTATTCATTAAACAATCATGCAGATGCACATGCTTTAGATAAATAATTAAATATATCTGGTGTATTTAAGCCTTTATTCCTCCTAAAAATCCTTTAGGTACCATTAGATGGGCTGAATAATGTACCATTTATGAGGCCCATCAAATAGCATAGGTAATTTTAGAGTTAATACATAGTGATGTGTTTGGACCTGTGCATGTTCCATCATTAGGAAAAATTGTATTATGTTTATTTTATAGATGGTTTCTCAAGGAACACATGGATTTATTTCCTTCGAAATAAATATGAAGTATTTTCTAAGTTAAAATAATTTAAGGCTCTTATAGAGAATCAAACAGAAAGGAAAATAAAGGTGTCGAGGACATATAATAGTGGGGAGTTCTGTGGGAATGATTTTGAGGAATTTTGTAAGAAGTGTGGTATAGCAAGGCAAAATACTACTCCATACACACCTCAACAGAATGGAGTTTCTGAAAGGATGAATATGATGCTAATGGAAAATGCAAGGAGCATGCTAAGCATTATTGGGATAGGACAAGAATTATGGGAAGAGGCAATGGAGACAACATGTTACCTAGTAAATTTATCACCCACATTAACATTGGTTGACAAAACTCCACAAGAGGTATGGACTGGTAAGAAACCCTCTATTAAGCATCTGAAAGTTTTGGGTTATAATGCTTATGTACATATTCCAAAGGATAAAAGGAGCAAGTTGGATAACCAAACTGGAAAATGTATCTGTATTGGATACGAAGATGGTATAAAAGGTTTTGAATTTTGGAATCCTGTAAATAAGAAGAATGTTTATAGTCGAGATGTTGTGTTTAGAGAGGTCAAAGAAGTCCCTAGACATGAAGTGATTCCAATGGAAAATGAACTAGAGAAAGTAGAGTTTGAGTTAGAAGATGAAAAATATGACTCAATGGAAGAAGCTAAATAAGAAGAAGAAGAATAACCTCATACCCCAGTTTTGAGGGGATAATCTTGAGAAAGAAGGAAAACAAAAAGGTATTCTCCTCCTGATTTTCATTCTAGTTTTGCTTTGTCTATTACTAATGATGATCCTAGAAATGTGAAAAAATATTGATTCAGAGGATAGTGATCTTTGGAAGAAGTCCATGGCTGAATAAATGGATGCCTTGGAAAAAACTGAATCTTGGGACTTGGTTCAGTTACTAGCTGGAAGAAAAGCCGTTGGTAATAAATGGATGTTTAAAAAGAAGTTGAATGCAGAAGGTAAAGTGGAGAAGTACAAATACTACTTGGTAGAAAATGGGTATTCTTAGGTAGAGGAGATTGATTTTGGTAAAATATTTTCTCAGCTAGTTGCAAAATAAACTTCTAATAGATTTATTCTTTTTATTGCTACTGCTTTTGATCTTGAAGTAAAGTAGATGGATGTGAAGACAATGTTCTGAAATATGGGGATCTGATGAAGAAATATACATGAAACAACCATAAGGGTTCACAATAAAGGGAAACAAAGAGATGGTATGCAAATTAAAGAATCCCCTTTATGTCCTAAAGAAATATCCAAGGATGTGGTACCAAAATTTTCACACATACGTACTTGGATTTGGGTTTGTGAGAAGTAAGGCTAATCACTGTGTTTACTCCAAAAATATTGGTGATCACTTCATTAACATAGTACTGTATGTTGATGACATGTTGCTGATTGGAAACAACAAAGTTGTTATAAAGGATTTAAAGCATCAGATGTCCTACAAATTTGTCATGAAGGATATAACCATCTGCAAAATTCCTACTGGGAAAGGAGATAAGAAGAGATTGTGTAAACAGGAAAATATGATTGAATCAAAGAAAATATATTAATATAATAATACATACATTTAACATGTAGGAAAGTAAGACGGTGAAGGTCCCTATTCCTATTGGTGTAAATTTATATATAGAGAAGTATCCCAAGACACATGAAGAAGAAGATATGCCACGAGTTCCATATGCCAGTGTAGTTGGTAGTTTAATGTATGCAATGGTCTGTACTAGATTGAACATTGCTCATGCAGTGGGATTTTTGAGCATATATATGTCAAGACCATGGAAAGAGTATTAGAAAACTGTAAAGAGGGCCTTCATATATTTGCATGGCACCACAAATTGTGAAATCTACTACCAAGGAAGACCTAGACCAGACATAGTAATAGATGTACATGGATTTGTTGATGCATACTGGACTAGAGATATTGATCACAGAAGATCTACAAATGGGTATGAATTTAACCTATTTGGGGGAGCTATTAGTTGGATGTGCAAGAGATAGGTTGGACTTGCACTCTTAACTATAGAAGCTGAATACATGGTAGTCACTCATGGAAGGAAAGAAGCAGTATGGTTGTAGATACCGTGTTCAAGTGTTGGGTTTGTAAATAAAGTGGTAAGGTTAGATTGTGATGGACAAACTGCAATATTCCTAGCAAAGAACCCTGCTTATCATGCTAAGACAAAACATATTGATGTGCAATATTACTTTGTGAGAGATATGGTTGAAGAGAAGGTGTTTCCGAAAAAGGTTGACACCTTGAAGAATGTTGTGGACTCATTAAAAAAGTCTATCAGTACAAATAAATTCTCTTGGTGTAGAGAATATATGGGCATTGGTTCCCTTAAAATGTGACTCTATGAGTATACGACTCATTGCTATGCATATAAAACAACAAGTAGGAGAATGTTGGGTATGTGTTATATTATTTGCATGTGTGGGTGGGGGAGCACCTATTAGAGACATGCTTGATGATCCCCTCGGGGGTCGGAGTGCCGAATCCCTCCCACTTCCTCGAAGTGGATATCAGAATTGAACGCTAGGGACGTTTTTGACACGAGTGTAGCAAGCGCCAAATTTTTTTGGGTTGTTTTTAACTATTTCTGGGGAATTTTCTATAAATGTGTAATTTAATCTTGATTAAGGGATTGGGGTTTATTTTATAATTCCTGTTAATGGACTAGGGTATTGATGCTGCATAATACCTATATTTGTATTGTGAGTGATTCATAATGATAATGAGAAAATAGGAGGTGTGGCTCCAAGGTTTGTTGGTTTTCACGGTTAAAGGTTTCCAAAGTAAATCTCTGCGTATTATGTGTTAGTGATGTGGTGTAATATCTATTGTGCTTAAAAAAATATGTATACTTTGCTTCTCTACACAGGTTTAAAACTTACAATATGGGTAGAGAAAAATGTTATATAATTGGAATCTAGTTGTTGTGTGAATAGTACCTTTCCTTCCACCAAATCAGTCGACTCAAATAACCTGACTCAAATTCAACTAATTCCACTAGGATGTGAGTCACAGATCTCAATTAAGACTGAAAAAGAGTATCATACACCATCATAAACCTCCATATCACATGCCAGCTGTTTATCGATAAACATATCGACATATGTTTATCAATGCCCCACAATCCATGTAATTCATGGCATCAAAAGTAACCCTACCTCCTCTTGAATTTGATATCATTTAGTAAGGCCGACCTTAATCATTGATACAAATTCACAATGAAAGAATTACATGGATACATATCAATATGGGCTCATTGAGAAGAGGATTCGTTTGAGCTCAGCCTCTTTTAAGTGATGAACCCAATCTTTGGGTTTGAAACGACGTTGAGATAAACAACACCACCATATATTTCCTGTCTTATTTAATTAAATTATTATTATTACACACACACACATATAATTTATTTATAATGGATTGAATTTAGAACCATCCTAGATCCAAATCCTAGGCTTTATCAAGCGCCGACAGGATCAAATCTCTCGAGATGCAAACCTCTTCTTCCTTATTACACTAAGGAGCTCTAAGCTTTGGTGTGTCCTATATATAGCCATTGATTTGATTCAAACCAAAAGACACATCTTTTTATTTAAGGTCGACATATAATATTTTTATTATTAATATTTAATATTATTTATGGCCGACATATAATATTTATTATTATTTTTTATTTTGTTAGGAACGACCATTAAAACATATCCCCCATACATGGTTTTAAAACCATGTGCAAGGCCCTCCTAAAACCATGGGTTGTTTAGGAGGCCTTGCACATGGTCTTAAAACCATTTGCAAGTCCCTCCTAAATCATGTACAATAAAAACATGGGTGGTTTAGGAGGCCTTGCACATGGTTTTAAAACCATTTGCAAGGCCCTCCTAAACCATGTACAATAAAACCATGGGTTGTTTAGGAGGCCTTGCACATGGTTTTAAAACCATGTGCAAGGCAACATTTTTTTACAGATAATTCAATTTTTTATTTTTTATTATTTTGTTAGGTAGGAACATTACAACATCTCCCCCATATTGTGTTTTTTTTTTCTAACCAGGAATTGTTTTGTTGCAGATAATTAAATTTTTTATTTTTATTGTTTTGTTGGGTAGGAACATTACAACATCTTCCCCATATTAGGTTGTTTCTCCGGGCAACATTTATTTTGGCCGATAATTAAATTTTTTATTTATTATTATTTTGTTAGTAACATAATAACGTTACATAACATTACAATATCTTCCCCATACTGAGCTGTAGGGCCCCTCCTCTCGAATTTGATACCATCGAGTAAGGTCGCCCTTAATCATTGATACAAATTCACAATGAATGAATTACATGGATACCTATCAATATTGGCTCATTGAGAAGAGGAGTCGTATGAGCTCAACCTATTTTAAGTGAAGAACCCAATCTTAGGGTTTGAAACAACATTGAGATAAACAACACCACCACATATTTCTTGTCTTATTTAATTAAATTATTACACACACATATATAATTTATTTATAATGGGTTGAATTTAGAATAGATGTTATTGTTATTTTAAAAATTTTAAAATATCTGTTATTTATAAATATAAAATATATAAATTGAGTTTTAATAGTGCAAATGGAGGGGTTGTATTTGTTAGGTGGTCCATCTTTGGAAATTCTATGGTAGTGGGAGGAGACACCCAAAAAATATAACTATATTAAGGGTTAGTGTGGTTAAGATAGTTGCGATCTCTGGGTGATTTTAATGACTTAAATGCTCTAGATCATACTTTCTTACACCATACAAATTAGAAAATTTCATATATATATTTATATATAATAATGATGCTATATATTATATATAAATAATTAATATTTATAAATATAACATTTAAAAAGTGGTGTTATATATTCAATATTTAAAAATGTAATGTGAAGAATTCCACATTGATTTAAATTGGTGTTTGTTTAATGTATTTAGATTTAATTATACAGGGTTGATGTCATTTTACTCATCAATTTTTATTTAACAAGTAATAATAGTTTAAGAATTCAACATTAATTTAAATTGTTGTTTGTCTAGATTTAATTATACAAAGTTGATATCATTTTACTCATCAATATATTATTTTTATTTCATAAATAATTTCTATTGTACATATTTAACCATTACATTCACTCAATTATACATGATTTACATAAATAAATATAAATATAACTAAATATTAATAAATTAATAAATATAATTAAGATTATTATTTAATAAAATTAATCTTTAATATTAATAATATTAAAATGAAAGTAGGTTGAGCTATGGTTCAAATTCTAATAATAAGAGTTTTCAATTGTTACATGGATAATGTTTTAGGATATTATATCTTAACATTTTTTTTATAGTGATATGTTTTAAAATTGATATCTCAATTAATTTAAATATTTTTAATTTAACATTTTTTACAATGATAGGTTTTAAAATTGTTAATCTATTAAATTTAACAATTTTTAAGATGACATTTATTAAAATTAATAATTTATAAATTTTAATATTGAAACTCAATTTTAATAGATTTTTATATTAAATTTTGGTATAAAATTGAATATAATAAATTTTAAATTCCAATTAAATAATTAAAAATATTAGGGAGGTTCTTAGTTAGGGCACTTAGCTCAATGGAGGGTTTAGATGTGTAACTTGTAGACTATTAAGATGGTTCCTTGTTTGAAAAAAATATTTTATGTAGTGATGATGAGATTAGGACAAATTATTCTTCCCGATGGACAGAGGGTTTGATTGGTAACACAATCCCTACGTGTGATGGGATGACCCTACAGGATGCCTTGCTTGAACGCCTTTCCCTTGTCATCACTCCATGATATGGATTTGATTGGAGCAGTGATGGGGCCATACTCATTTGTATAGTGGTACTTTGGCACCCTCCAGGTGCCCTTAGAAGCTTCTTCATGAATGACTAAAGAGTTGGGGATGAATCATGTGGATATCGCCGTAGGCGTCGTACATTTACCCTTTACCAGGGAACGATGGGTTTGTTACGGGTTCATTAGTTGAGATCTGGGATCAAGATGAGGTTTTTTCACATTATGATGAAGCTCAATCCTTCAGGTTCATTGGATTCCAACTGGAGCTTTCCAAGCTCTTTACCTAAGTTGTTAAGGTTAAAACTGACCATTCTTCAAACACGAAGAAGAAAAATATGGTGCATTCGATGGAATTTGGCGTGGATATGGTGGTTGGAAAGGTTTACTGGTTATGGAAATCCCCTTGAAAGTAGGAAACACTCTTATCACCAAGTTTTGTGGTCACAAGGTGGGTGAACATGAGCTGGAAGGTTGAATAAGGGAGAATTGGTGTACTTTAAAAAGGAAATCTCCTGAGATCAATTGGTTGGCCTAGGTTTGGATTGGGTTGGGAATTATAAATCCAATGAAAGTTGAAATTGTTCTTCATCATGTGTGGGGAATCGATAAACATATGCCAATGTTTAAATATTGTCATCCAATTTCGATCCTCGTAAGGATTTCATGAAGCCATTCCAATATGGGTACAAATCTTGTGTCTCCCCCTAGAATTCTGGTCTCGGGAAGGCCTCAAGGAAATTGGGAATGTGATATTGAGGCTTATGATGGTGGATGCTACTCTTTTTCTGTCTTAATTGAGGTATGCGACACACATTCTGGTGGAATTAGTTAACTTCAGGTCGGGTTATTTGAGTCGATTGATTTGGTGGAGGGAAAGGTAATATTCACCCAACAACTGGATTAACTTAACGTTGTGTTTAGATGCACCAAGTGTCACCTTTATGGACAAGTCGTGGTTGAGTGCACAACGTTGTTTAAAAATAAAATATGGTACTAGAAGGAGGTTCTCGTGCATGACGAGTCTGGATTAGATTATTTGAGAGAGGCATGATGAGTTTGTATTAGATTATTTGAGAGAGACGATCATAGAGGAAGGTGGTGATTTGTTGGGATCTAAGGAAAATACATCCAAGGATATTATTATGTGGGATCATAGTGTGCTGACCAAGATGGAGGAATATGGTCCTTAGAAGGGGGTAGAGCCGATTAATGACTCATTCAACGGATTTGATATTTCACTGAATCAATTTGACAAATTGGGTAATATTTGGAAATCTATTTTTAGACACTCATCTCCTCCTGGTAAGTCCTTTTCCCTTGTTGATCATCCTCCTTTGCTAGAATATGTTTCGAAAGTATATGACTATCTCGAGCTTCTTTACACTTATGTTAAGGAAGGTATGGGATATTTTGTAAGCCCAACTATTCCAATTGATTTGGTAGTAAATATTTCAAGTGAAGTATTGGTAGGGGGCCTTCTTTGAGGGCTCAAAACTCAGCAGGTGTAAGCCAGTTGTTAGGGAGCTATAGTAAAAAACCATACCTATTAAGATCTCGAGATAAGGGGCCAGTGGAGGCTAGGGGATTGTGTTTTGATGATACAAATATTCCTATTCCCTCGAAGGTTGGAATAAAGTACACTATTCATCAAGCTAAAGCGAAGGTTAAGAAGGAAATCAACCAATGAAGACAATTTAGCATTAAGGGGGCACTTAAAGTAGAGAAATCCCTATCGAGGGTTCCCAAATGAAAATTTTGTCAATTAATGTGTGGGGCTTGATAGGGAAATAAAAAATTGCATCCCTCAAAATGTTGGTTGATGTGGTGTTAATTAAGGAGACACTGGTTAAAGCTGTGGATGTTATTCCCAAGATGGAATTTTTTTTTGGGGATTGGACATTTGTGGCTCTAGACTCTGAGGTTTTATCGAGTGGGTTGGTGTCCATGTTTAATTTCTATATTAGAGTGGAGAATTATTTTTCTAGTGGCTCTATGTTGGGGACATAAGTTTATTCTAGAGCACTAGATTAACGCTTCCTCATTCCTTATATTTATGGTCCCTATGATAATAGACAAACATTTTTGGAAAGATTGATGTGGATGAAATGTACTCAGGGCCTTGGGTTCAGTTCTATTGGGGATTTTAATTTGGTTTTAAATTGGGAATGAGATATGGGGTGTTTCTGCTATAGAGGATCATTTGACGTTCTTTTTGAGAAACAATTTTGATGAAGGGGGATGGGTGGATACTAAATATTTCTATTTAAATCCTACTTGGAATAATAAGAGAACATGGAGGGAGGGAATTACTAAAAGGATGGACCAATTTTTCATGCATGAGTCCCTGTGTGAAGAAGCAGAGGATTTTTATTCCTAGGTTGGAAATTGATGTTTCTCTAACCACTTCCCGATATTTCTGGAGCTAGGAATCCTTGAGAAGAAGCCAGGTATCCCATTCAAATATAATCCAAGATGGTATAAAGATCCAAAAGTGCAATGAATAGTCAAGGATGGTTAGAATCTTGTTTAATATTTGGGTGATCAGTGAGGGTCTCTAATTCCTGGATTCTCTTTTGAATCTTGAGACATGTATAACTAGTTGGAACCATGAGAAACATATAGCTTGTTACTCAGCTTGTGGATATTGAAAGTTAAATTTATATTTTTGATGAAGGATGTGATCTAGGAATCCTTCAAGAGCAAGTTAAACAAGAATGTTTTCCTATTGAGAAACAAAAAAATGACATCCTACGGAATAGACAAATCAAATGAAATCTCAAGATATGGGTCCTATGGTTTGAAGCCGAGGATCAAAACTATAAATTATTCCAAAATTTCACTAAGCACATGAAAACTTAATTCATTCTAGGAGTTGTAAGAAAAGGATAATCGTACGGTCCGAGGTTTAAAAATTTCTTTGATCTTGCAGTTAAGCATTTTTCTGCATTATGTTAAGATCCTCGCATTAACAGACTAACTCATATTCTGGAAGTTATATGCAAGTTTCCTAGGATGGTGGAGGATGAATAAAGGGAGAATTTTTATTCATGTTTTGAAGGAGGATATGATTTTTGTTCTAAATATCTTTCAGAGGCATAAGACCCCTAGGTTAGATGAATGGTCTATTTGATTTTTTGTGGATTTCTTTGATACTATCAAGGATGATTTGTTAAAGGTGCTTGAAGAATTTCGCCTAACTAGGAAATTCGTAGGTTCTATTAACTTGAAAAAACACCATTGGAGACTCACTAGGGCAACTCCGAACAACTGAACTAGTTCAAAATAAGTCACAATCAGTTAACTGACTAAGGTAGGTGAGAAAAGGTGCCTAACTCCCTTAAATCAATCAAATGTGGTGCCAGGATAACTGAATATGAACTAATTGATGCTCATCAAAGGATAACTTAACACATACTAGGGTGAACTGATGGTAGGACTCCCATGACTCACTGCGGGTTCCTAAATAATAGGGATTGGCATTTGGAGCTCCTAAACTTATGCAAATTGGTGCATCAAGTGGTAGGTGGGCCCCAGATGAGTTCCCCATAGCACTTATGAAGTGGAAACATAATCCTAAGCTAAGAAATGAATTTTAGACTATGGTGGTCAAGGGAGGTTTATAATTAATCTGAACAACCCCCCTTAATAGAAACTTGGAAAACCTAGGGCTTGAAAACTAAGACCAAAGGTCACCCATACAATCTAATGCAAAAAGGTAACTGCTCAATAAAATGAGGAAATGGGGAAAAACTCATTGGAAAACCACCCCTCAAAATGAACAGTGGAACCATGATCAAGCTTTTACACTAAGAGACAATTTCCTCAAGAGTAAAAAAATTGTGAAAAATTTCTGCAGTCTGCATCTCTGTGGAGCATTAATGCAGTGTGATGGTCCTTGTGTGCACTAGTTCCCTAGTATAGTGCATGTGAACCTCTCGACCTTCTTCCAATATGATGCCATATAGGAGAAGAAATGTTGTTTCTTTTGCAGCCAAAATTGCATTTTTCGAACCTTTGTGACAATATGGAAGAGTTGAACTTGAGATACCATTCATTGGGGCCTTTCCCAAGCCCATACAATGGATTCCTTAGCTTGCATGTCAAGAGATAATCATCAGTGTTCTCCTTATGCTTTTCCATGTAGATTTCTTCCAATTTAACATGTAGAAAGTTACTTTTGTCTCTTCTTTCTGGAGGAAGAGAGACATGATCTAATGTCTCATTGTTCTTCAGTGACTCATTTTGAATCATGGAAATACGCTTTGCAGAATTGTTGATCAGAACTCATCATCATGTAGCATCTATTTGGGAGTCTATAACACCTCTTTGGGAGAAGTGGATTTGCTTGACATAGTGCAAGGATCTCATTTTGATACTAAGATCTGGTTCTCCTTTTGTTAGATGACTCTCTAGCCATGTTCCTAGTAGCCTCAATAACGTTTTGAGCCCATTTAAGGCTAGGATTGGGAGTAGGGACTGGATCTCGATCTGGATATGATTGAACTTCATATTCAATTCCAAAAACTGATTCAACTTGGTCCTCTTCTTTAGATTCTGAATATGAAACATTAATGGAAATGCCATCATATGTAAATGGTTTAGTTAGACTGAATTTACCCTCCCTTTTAAATGGTAATTGAGATTGCACCGGATCTAAGTATGGAAAAAAATGTGAGAACTCATATGCCTTGGAGGCATGGTTTGCAACACCTTTCACTATCAAATTCATAGTTGAGATATCTAATATCTCCAATGAGTCAAGATCAAATACAACTCACTTTGGTGAGCTTGTATGAGTCTTCTAATATACAAACAAAACAATTGTTGCTAAGGGGAGCACATATAAGACATTTTTGAACACTCCATTCTCTAATATTATTGTACCCTTCCCTTTAACTTGGATTTGAGTTTCATATCCCATGTAAATACTTGGACCATCAGTAATATTTAATGAAGAGAATGATTCTTTGGATGCAACCATGTGATTGGATGCTCCTAAATCGATGAGGAAGGCATGATATTTTGAAATTCCAGTCTTCAATACATCACATATCTCATGATATTCGGTCTTGTCTCCAAAATCAGTCGTCCTTGCACATTCAAGGAGGGAAATATTATGTTTTTCAAGGAGTCTTGACATCTGATCTATAGTTTTCTTAATACAAGATTTCCCTATATGGCTTCCTTTCTTACAGTAGGAGCACTTTCCCTTGTCAAACCTTTGATGCTTGTCCTTCTTAGAGCCCATGGATCCATCTGATGGATCAAATTTAGTGTTCCTCTTATCCTTTCCTTTTTGCTTCCCCTTTGCTTGCACATTCTTTGTCTCCCCAACCAAGAGAGCTTGATTTTTAGAGGCTCCGAGGGCTTCCATATGTATCAGCGTATCTTTTTCTTGAATAAGAGATTATGTGAAGGAATCAAGTGATGGCGTTCACCAATTTGGGGTTGTTAGTCTCTCGAAGTTAACGGTGGATATGAACACTAAGAATTATGGGCAAATTTTTCTCAGAATAAAGAGCACCAATTGCTCATCCTTCTTGTCAATCCCACATTCCTTGCACTGCATGACCAAGGATTTGAACTTGGTGAAATTTTTTTGGATGGTTTCGAAGTTGTTGGGATGAAGGGGAACAAAATTATTCTCCTGAATATGACCTCTTAGCTCATCCTACTTGCAAAATAGTGATTCGAGCTTCTGCCATACTTCTCTTGGAATTTTTAATCCATTAAGATGGAAGAGTAACTCCCTGAAGAAATTAATTCACATGAAACCAAATGCTTCGTCCAACTTGTTCAGATAATTCGACTTCTCAAGAGGCTGTCAGGGTGCAACCTCCTTTCCCATAGTGACCTTGTACAGACCTTTGTTGCACAACACAATTTGCATATCAGCCCTACAATAAAAATAGTTGAAGGGTGTGGGGATCCTAGGTCTCAAGGCTACTGAATTATCCATCTTGTAGCTTCGGGGGCAACACAATTATTTTGAATTATTCAATTACCTGCAAAAGCACTTCAATTTGTAGGAAAACCATTTCAATCACTCTCTACTTCAACATGTGCACATTATCAAGGTGCTTCACACCTTACTAGACTTCTTTGAATAAATCCAGAGGGAGCAAGGCACATATACCAAGAATTATGTGGAACCTAGTTACTTCTGGTGCATCAATGGAAGTTTTTGAGGATTGAATTTGGCTTGATTACGTGCTCTGATACCATGTTTAATTTAGCAAAGCTTCAGGATCTTCAGGATTCTACAGTGAACCTCACTGTGAAATAAGTTTGAAGAAGGAAGAATAAATTCAATACAATGATCAAACAATCATGGTGAAATTGAAAAATCAAGAGACAAAAATTGGTTAGCATAACATTACTCTCATAATCATTAATATTTGTGTAATACAATGATAACAGAAATAAGGAAATTCGAATCCATTAGGTGTGATTGAAATTCCATAACTTGGATTGACTCCAGAGATCACTAAATATGGAAAAACATGACTCTAGTGCAACTCTGGACAACTGAATTAGTTCACAATCAATCACAATCAGTTAACTCACCAAGGTAGGTGAGCAAAGGCGCCTAACTCCCTTAAATCAAGAAAATGCGGCACTAGGCTAACTGAAGATGACTTAACTGATGCTCGTCAGAGGATAACTCAACACAAACTAGGGTGATATGATGGTGGGATTCCCATGAATTGATGTGGGTTCGTAAATTATAAGGATCGGCCTTTGGATCTCCTAAACTTATGCAAACTGGCACATCAAGTGGTAGGTGGGCCCATATTCCCCATGGCACTAATGAAGTGGAAACATGATCCTAAGCTAGGAAATGACATTTAGACTATGGTGGTAAAGGAAGGATTATAATTAATCCTAAAAATGGCCTATGTTTCAACTCTTTTTCATTATTGTTGTCAATTTGTCAAACTTTATAAATTCATAAGTATTGAATAATTCCTCCCCCCTTCAGATCCGCAATGGTCATTCTTTGATGGGGCCTACCAAGAAGAGAACACGGCACGTGGTTTTGGTTTTACTCTATTTCTGTTACATGATCATTATATTCATGGCAAAGGTGTAGTAGGTGACGTGGTTTTGGTTTTACTATATTTTTGTCACATGATCATTATATTCATGGCAAAGGTGTAGTAGGTGAAGGTATAAATAACTGGGTTGAGTTTTAGGCACTTTTTCTTCTATTACAAGAAGCTATTGAGTGTGGGATCACAGATCTATAGGTTTTTGGTGTCTCTCTACTAGTTATTAATTGGATGAAGGACTCAACTATAATCAAAGACATTAATCTTGTGCAAATAGCTGATCACATAAAGGCTCTGCATAACTCTTTTCAAGATATCAAGTATAAACATGTCTCTAAGGATCATAACACATCTACGGAGCATAACACAATGGAAAATAACTTACTTAAATATGATTTGGATTTGCATACCTAAATTTGGAAGAACTTAGAGGAGGCCCTCTCATATCGAGGCCCATTGTTCTTCAGTGACTCATATTGACTTCTATTTTTTTTGATATGGACATATTTGGCTATGATGGTTATGCTAAATTTCTTCTTGATCTTCATGTATATGATTCTTTACCCTTTGCTAACTATCTTCTTAGTTTTCATGTATATGATTCTTGACCATTTGCACAATGGTATGATTGAAAAATGTATTTTATTTATTAAAAATGAAATTATTAAAAAAAAATAAAAATATTATAATAAAAAATAAAAATAACAAAGGCTCTTCTCTTACATTTTACTTCTCATTTATGAGATACTCAATAAAAATCCAATCAATTTAATAATAATATTATTAAATATTTATAATGGAGTTGTCTAACTAGGGGACGATTGCTGCCTCAATTAGGTGACTTTAACTCACAAAATCTTGTAATATTTGTTGTTTGTTGGGGTGATTTTAAGTGCAGAAATGAAATCACCTGAAATGAAACCCCCAAACACCCACACTCTGTAAGATCTAGCAATGTTTTTGCAAGTTTTGAAAATACCTGTGAAAATTCATAGCCAAAATAAAAACCAGCCATAAATAAGAAAAAAATCATCCCCTAGATAGACAGCTCCATTTATAATTCATTAAACACAACTTAATTAACTTGCATATTTAAACACAACTTAATTAACCTGCATATCCGTGAGATGTAGAACAGTTGGTGGCGGGGTATGGTTAAGACGCCCCCTAAGCTGGAAGGTCACCGGTTCTAATCCCGTCGGATACGAAAAATCCAACCATGTTAAGGGTTGGTGCGGTCCAGGCTGGGTGCGATCCCCAGGTGATTTTGACGGCTTAGATGCCCCTGGTTCATGGCCACTCAGCCAATGGAAACCCTGCTAGTCACGGGGGTTCCACCACTTTGCCAAAAATAAATAAATTAATTAACCTGAATATTTAATATCAAGTATCTACAAATCTATGAATATCTATACATCGCTAAATACAATCTAATTTATCTACATAATTTCAAATATTTATGTATCATTGAAAACTTTTAAGCACTCCTATCTTCCCTACTTACCATCACATATGAATGTTTAGGTATCCACTGAGTGTTTTGCTCCATTCATCACCAATCTCAATATATACATTATTTACTAGAGTTTTGCTCCATTCATTACCAATATCAGTATATACATTATTTACTAGAGCATTTTCGTCTACTTCAAATTATTTTTATTTTCACTGTAACAAGAGTGCAAATCCTTCATTTCATACACAAATGAACCACCTGTAACAAATATTAAATAAATATTAAGTAGAATTAGTTAACTAGTATCCGAAAGGGTGTGACCTTTCGTTGTACACACTCAAAGCCTATAAAAGCAAATACCAATTGTAATATTCATCATCATCAATATATATCATTAATTATTATTTAATATGGATTTTGTGTCCTGAAGCCAATTGCTTCATTTGGTATCAGAGCAGCCAACCTTCCTCTCGCCAAACCAATCTTCCTCTCACATCCATCTTCCTCTCACGCTTCATCTCCACCTCACGCTCCTCTACGTATCGTATCCTTCCTGCACATCTTCCTCAACGCTCCCACCCTCCTCACCCCTCTCCTTCCCTGTCGCTTTCCCCTTCTGCACATCCTCCCACCCGCCATTCTGCGCATCCCCTACCAGCCTGCTCCACGCTGACCCCTCCACCCCCTACTAGCTTGATCCATGTTGACCCCTCCATCCTCTCACCCGCCTCCACCTTCACGCCACCTCCTTCATCCACATCGCACCTCCACCTTCATGCCACCTCCTTCATCCACTGCGCACCTCCACCTTCATGCCACCTCCTTCATCCACCGTGCACCTCCACCTTCACGCCACCTCCTTCATCCATCCGCCCTCCTCCACACCACACCCTTTTCTTCCCCGACGCTGCCTCCACGCGCCATCGCTCCCATCTACCTCCACGACCTGCAACAAGAAAAAAAACAAAACCAATTTTAAAATAATATTATATAATAAGAAAATTATTATTTCAATATTTATTGTTATAAACTATATAAAAATTAAATATTATATAATGATTATACTATTATTACAATATTTATTAAAAAAAAACTATATACAAATTATTATATAGTTTATAAAAATAAACATATAATAATAATAATAATAATAATAATAATAATAATTAATTAATATATTATTATTAAAAAAATCATCCTCCTAAGCCAAAATTGGGTCTAATTATTCACCACCACACCTCAGAAGCATGGTGACGGAATTAAAAGCCCAAATTGAAAAATTGGAGAAGGATTTCAATGATCTCATTATTAAGAGTTAAGAAGATTTAAAGGAAGAAATAAAAAATTGCAATACAAAGCTGGAAAATGAAATCAGAGAGGAAGTCGTTTCAGTGTTAGATAGAAGGCTAGACGACAAATTGGACGGGATGAAGGAAAAACAAGACCAACTGAACGACAAGCTAAATACTCTCATGGGGATGATGGACAAGAAAAAGACAAAAGATCGGCACAAACAAAAAGACGATTCAGATATGTCGTGTACTTCAGCCAGCGATTCAGGATCACCATCACGCAACAAGACAAGAAGGAATCAAGGTTATGTAGTGTATCTCCCCAAAGCAAAAATAGAAATGTCAAAGTTCAGTGGAAATGACGAACAATGCATAGCGTGGTTAAATAAAGTAGAAGAATACTTCGATATCTATAATATCACAACAGATATAGAAAATGTGAAGTATGCATCTGTGCATCTTGAAAACCATGCTTATAACTGGTATATGTGGTGGAAGGGTGACAACTTCACATACACATGGAATTTGTTCAAAAATGATTTCCTCAAAAGGTTTCAAGGAATCAATGAAGACGAATTTTTCTCGAAGCTTACTAGGTTCCAACAAAAAGGAAACGTCGAAGAATTCACAAACCAATGGGAATCACTCGCTACCAAAGTATTTGGGTTAATGGACAAACACTGACTAGAAACTTACGTGGGAGGACTAAAGCCTTACATACAAAAAGAGTTAAAAATGCATGACATAATAAATGTTGAAGCAGCAAGACGGAAAGCAAAAGCAGTCGAGGCTAAGTTTGACAACTTCCAAACATACAAAGGGAAGTTATATTCATAGAGAAACATCGAGACGACTCCAAAGGCCAATACAAACAAATACATCCCCCTACCTAGAAGGGACAACAGGAAGAACCTCAAAAATCAAAGAATGAGGGAAGGAAAATGTCGACGATGTGGAGACAGATGGAATCCTAAACATAGGTGTTGCCTCGAGGACAACTCAAAGAAATTATGTACTTGTGAAGTAGAGGAGAATAATGGATCAGAAGAAGAAGAAGAAGAAGCAGAAGAAGAAGAAGAAGAGTTAGAACAAGAGGAGGAGGCGACCACAAATATGGCATTTGGAAGTGACAAGACCCCCAAAATCTCCCTAGCAGCCATGACAGGCATTAGTCAACCACAGACTCTCAAGTTAAAAGGACATATAAAAAATGAAAATGTTACAGTGCTAGTGGACACCGGAAGCACTCACAACTTTCTTGATATAAGAGTCGCCAGAAAACTCAAATTGTTTGTACATCCAGTTTCGGACATGAAAGTGATGGTCGCAGATGGAAAGAAAATCGAAAAAGTCGGAAAATGTCACAAAGTGAAACTCCAAATTTAGGATTTCAACTTGGAATCAGAACTATACACATTACCGTTAGGTGGAGTGGATATCGTTCTAGGAGTCCAATGGTTACAAACATTAGGAACATACTCTGCTAATCACCAAAAACACTTTATCAAGTTTAAATGTTAGGGAAAAAAATTATAAACTACATGGTTTCCAACCACTGGACACACAAGTAGTTACATCTCAACAGATGGAGAAGCTCATTCAAAAAGGAGCATCAGCATACGTGATCCAATGCCATCAAATGGAAGGACAAGAATGTGAACAGAACAAGCTCAAAGAAGAAATCTAAAAATTACTCCAGAAATATAAACAAATATTTGAAGACTTACCAATGCAGCTACCACCTGAAAGAAGTATAGAACACATAATCGAGGTTAAATCAGAGGCAAATAATATCAAGGTTAAACCTTATCAGTATCCCCACCATCACAAAATGAAAATAGAAAGGTTAGTCCAAGACTTATTGAAGTGTGGTGTCATCACCAAGAGTAGAAGCCCATATGCAGCTCCAGTCGTGTTAGTACGAAAGAAGGACGGATCATTCAGGCTATGCATTGATTATCGAGGATTAAACAAAATAACGATTAAAAACAAATTTCCAATTCCCTTCATCGATGATATGCTGGATGAACTTCATGACACAAAGTATTTTTCAAAACTTGATTTAAGGCCAGGTTACTATCAAATTAGGGTCCGACTAGAAGATATCGCAAAGACTACTTTCCAAACTCATGAAGGACATTATGAATTCAAAGTAATGCCTTTTGGGTTAACTAATGCCCCTGCCACATTCCAAGCAACTATGAATGAACTATTTCAGCCCTACTTAAGTAAATTTGTGTTAGTATTCTTTGATGACATCCTTATAATTAGCAAGACGTGGAAAGAACATTTGAAGCAATTAGAAAAGGTTCTATCTCTTTTGAAGGAAAACCAATTCTATGCAAAGAAGTCAAAATGCATGTTTGGGAAGCAAGAAGTAGAGTATCTCGGTCATATAATATCACATGAAGGAGTCAAGGTGGACCCAATAAAGATCCAATCGATCAAAGAGTGGCCCCAACCCAAGAATGTTTCAAAATTATGAGGATTTTTGGGAATAACAGGTTACTATCGAATATTCATCAGGAACTACGCACATGTCACTGCTCCGCTAACAAATCTCCTAAAAAGGAATTCCTTTATATGGGATGATGAAGCAAGAAAATGCTTTGAAACGTTGAAACAAATTATGTCTTCAACTCCCTTTTGGCAACACCTGATTTTTCGAAACCATTTTTAATTGAATGTAATGCTTCAAGGTTTGGGATAGGAGCCATGCTAATGCAAGAAGGTCACCCAATTGCTTTTGAAAGCAGGAAATTGAACAAAAAAGAATTCCTGCAGTCTACCTACAACAAGGAAATGCTTTCCATCATGCATGCGTTAACTAAATGGAGACAATATTTGTTGGGAAGCAAGTTCCTAATCCGAACAGACCATAATAGTCTACAACACTTATTACAACAAAAGATGTTAACTACTGAACAACAAAAGTGGATCGAAAAGATCTCTACCTTCGATATGGACATTTTACATAAAAAGGGGAAGGACAATGTAGTAGCTAACGCCCTATCAAGGAAAGATGAAGAGGTACAAGTCTATGCCGTATCAATGGTAATCTCAGAATTTTTGGATGAAATCCGAACTGAATATGCTAAGAATGCACAGGTGTGCTCCATAATTGAAAACATCAATCAATATCCAAAGTTTGAAAGGAAGAATGACCTCTTATGGTACAAATGACGAATCTACTTAAGTGCAAACTCTAAGTTTAAAACCAAGGTATGTAAAGAATCACATGACTGCCCCACCGCGGGACATGTAGGATTTTATAAAACCTACTATAATACAAGACAATCATTCTTCTGGAAGGGTATGAATGCCGACATTCACAAATATGTTGCACAGTGTGAAACATGCCAGAGAAATAAAGTAGAGAATATCTCAAGCCCCAGGTTATTCCATCCACTGCATATTCCAAACTAGAAGTGGGAGGAAATTTCTATGGATTTCATTGAAGGTCTACCCATATCGGACGAGAAAGACAAAATACTAGTAGTAGTAGACATGTTAACCAAATATGCACATTTCATAGGAGTAAAGAGAACTGATTCTGCAAAGGAAACTGCAGAAGCCTTCTGTAAAAATATCTACAAGTTACATGGCTTCCCCAAGATTATCGTAAGTGATAGGGATGCCAAATTGAAAGGTAATTTTTGGAGAGAGTTCTGCATGCAAATTGGAATGATACTTAACATGAGCTCATCTTATCATCATCAGACAGATGGCCAGACAGAAGTCGTTAACAAATGCTTAGAGACCTACCTTCGTTGCTTTGTAACTGACAAACAAAACAAATAGGTTCAATGGTTACATCTTGCAGAATGGTGGTATAATTCTACTTATCACACATCAACAAAATTGACACCTTTTCAAGTCCTCTATGGATATGCACCCCTAAAATGGAAGGATATAATTACCAACCAAGCAAGGATCGCCTCAGTAAAAGACCATTTAGAAGAAAATCAAAAAGTTGTACAAATACTTAAAGAGAATCTAAACACCGCAAGGAATAGAATGAAGCAGCAAGCAGATCGACATCGAACAGAAAGAGAATTTGAAATTGGAGATTGAGTATTTGTACGATTACAACCCTATAAACAATTGTCACTAAAAAAAAGCGGAAAGAATAAATTAGCTCCATGATTTTATGGCCCATATCAAATCAATAAGAAGATCAGCCACGTGGCATATGCATTGGAACTACCAAAATCAAGTCCTGTCCACAATGTCTTCCATGTTTCATGCTTAAAAAGGATGATAGGTCAACACCAACATGCACACAGACACTACTTCCCATGTTAGATGATGAAGGAAGAATTATTTTTGAACCAGAATATATCATGACACTACTTCCCATGTTAGATGATGAAGGAAGAATTATTTTTGAACCAGAATATATCATTACTACCACAGAAAGAAGATTAAGGGCGAGAGTAATTAAAGAGTACCTTATAAAATGGAAAAACCTCACAGAGGAAGATGCCACATGGGAATGTGAACAATTCGGACAACTACATCTTTCTCTAACATAGCTTTGAGGACAAAGCTCCCTTAAAGAGAATGACAATGTAACAAATATTAAATAAATACTAAGTAAAATTAGTTAACTAGTATCCTAAAGGGTACACACTCAAAGCCTATAAAGACAAATACCAATTGTAATATTCATCATCATCAATATATATGATTAATTATTATTTAATATGGATTTTGTGTCCTAAAGCCAATTGCTTTACCACCCCATCTACACTAATGCAACAATAGCAGTTAAAATAAATATATGTAAATTTAAAGTTTGTGTGCTTAGGTAATCTTTAGAAACTGTTGGGTACTCAGATTTTACTGAACAGTAATATTATTTGGTGGAGAGTACAATCTTTATAACTGATGTGTAGTCATTTTTTTACTGAAATGTAATAGATACGAACATGGTGATTCAATAGCATACTATGACACAGATTTTTGATTTTTCTGCAATTCTGATCAAACACATCAATGGAATCTGTTATCCATGTTTATCTGAAGACTACTATTTGAAGAAAAGAAAATGCCATAAAATATATCAATCGCAGGAATATAAATTCGGTGAATCGACTGTTCAATGCTCTTGTTTCCAAGATGGTATCATCTGATCCGTGAACCAATCTAGCCACTCAACTCAGAACAAGTTAAAACAACGTGGAATTTTTGCATGACAGATTACATTAAAAATGGTCGACCTCAATACTATTTGTGAAAGAAAAACTGATTTGTTAAGCATCCCATGAGTGCCGGAGATTTGAATTGAACTGACAGGAGCCCCCTCGTTATAACTATGCCGCCTGCAGTGATACGATTCAAAAGATTAAATTACATTCAGCCCATCAATTAGAAACACAGAAATCTAAACTAGTTTTCTTGTTACACGTTTGGTAATGCTTGGCAGTACTTGTAAATTTTTAATATCAAATGATTTAACCAGAAGGTGTTAGAAAAGCCCATTACCCGATTCAAGCTTTCTTACGCCCTGGCCTACTGTTGCAAGCGCCACTAGCAAGTAAATCTGGAGTTGTAAAGGGATAAATATAAGAAATAACTTTTTTAAAAAGATTGGTTTTCTTCTCCCTTGCAGAAGCTCTGTAACAGTTGACAGTATCTGACACAGGGTCTGCAACCATTATTTGACCACCGTGGATGGTTTCAGAAGTTGGAGAATCATCAGATATTGCAGGACTCGCTCCAAAATTCTCTTGCATCCAATTAGTTTTTTCTGACACGGGAGAAGGGAGTGACATTATATCTGGAGATTGATCTTGGGGGTTTACGTTTAGTTTTGAAGAAATTTCCCTTATCTTGATAGCTTGAAAAAAACATATACAAACTTTTCAAGGAACTTGAACTGTCGTAAGGCATAAGATCATACAGAGAAAATAACCTCATAGGTTGTGGTAAAAGAGAGGGACATATATAACTTCTACAAGACGAGATGCATATGCATTCACTATATAATATATATCGATCATGCTTTAGATTCAAACAATGCAAAAAGAAAAAAGCATAAAGACATAGCATTTTTTTTTTGTGAAGACAAATTCTCCATGTTTTTTTGGGATGATTATATTTGTTTGCCAGGT
>LPNX010901601.1:178539-205173 GCA_001517045.1 Pseudotsuga menziesii | reverse complement strand
CACCCAACAACACAAAAACGTTTTGAAAGTCACATGGACAAGGAGGCCTCGTTCAAATCAGGAACCGAAGCCAAGCATGTTACAGAAGGCTGAGAGACTGGTCAGGGGATTTGAATTGGTTGTGGTTGAATTTATATAAGCTTTGCGATCGGTATGCTGCTGTACATGGCGTATTGATTTCCGATGGTTCGCTGATCGCTCCAAGCATCTCGTGATGACTTCGCATTTACATCATGAAAATAGAGATTTCGGTGGGAAATTGGTGCTCTGAATTTGGCTGGCCTAGACATAAAATCCTTGCCTGTTTTTCTATACATTTGAATGACGTAGTCTAGGGGTTTTATAGATAGGACACCAAGTTTTTATAATACTCTAGATCGTATTCGTCACATGCGGTAGTGAATGTGAATGCCAACCAAGTGCAGAAGATTTGCGAGAGGCAATGTGTTTGGGCAGAGCGTCACTCGTATCATTTTTTTCAGACCTTATTTAGTTAAAATAGCATCAAAATTAGGTACGAATTTTGTTAGAAGTAAATATTCCATTTTCTTGGGGGAATTTTAAGGAACTTTGGTTCGAGGTTTTAGTCTTTTATTAAAATAATTTGTTTAAAATAAACTGCACTTGCCTAAGGAAGCATCTCTTGAAACACATGGAAATAATGTGTACTATACTAAATTTTACACTCCTTGTTGAAGAGATTGTAACCTTGTTGGCTAAATATAGTATTTTACAAAATTAAAAATAAATAAGAATAGTTTTTAAAGGTATCAAGCAATTATGTGCATCCTCTCTGTTACATGTATAAAGTTAATAATTTATATAAAAAAATAAAAAAAAGAATACTATAACAAAATAAACAACCTATCAAGTGTAGCGAGGGGTCAAATCCCTCAAGTTGCATTCTAAAAAAGGTTTTCACATCAACTGGTTTGATCTCTCTTGGTGACCACCTATGACCTACACTCACGACAACAATAACCTCCTAGGCGAGCACAATATCCAAACCGTCGCACAAAGGGAGTTAAGGAATATGGACACTCCTCTTCTGATCATACTCACATTGCACCCCCTCCATAAATACCTTACCCATGTGTAACCTTATTTGACAATATCCATCCCTGTATCTGCACACAACTAAAGACACATTTCAAATAACATTGTTCAAAGCAATTATAAAAGATATTAACATGTTTGTAACATCATATTCAAATTGAGACATACTCTCCTCACCCAAAATTGGGTCCATATAACTTGAATCACTCAAGAGTCCATACACATTTGGTTCTTTCTTGTCACACTTGACAAATAATTTGTAGCTTTGTAGAAATACATTAATTCATCAATACAAATCATATATACCTCACATAAAATCAAATCATAATTCTATGCAGCAAATCATAGTACTCAATAACATCAAGAAAGTATCATCATGTTCATGATTCATACATAATAATCACATCAAGCATTAAGGGCACACACACGTAGATGGTCCCCAAAACCATTGCATCGGGACCGCACTAGCGAAAAATATCAAAAGCCCACACATGCTCCCGTAAGCGCACATGCACTCCAGTAAGGGCACACATGCTCTAGTAAGCATGCACGTGCTCCCGTAAGTATGCACATGCTCTAGTAAGCACATACACACTCTTGTAAGTGTGCACGTGCTTTTTGATCGTCATTACTTAGCCTCCACATTGGTAGAGCAACATGAGTGCATAAATGTTAATAGCGTGCATGCGCTCCTGATAAACATAAAAAAAGAAAAAGATCGTGGGTTTTTTTATTGTTAAACAACTCTGCGACTGAAAACAAGGAATAAATTATGACTAACAGAACACGTGAATGCAACATTTAAACCATCTAGCATAGGAGGGGGCCAATCCAAGCATCCATTAAGGTAAGTAACATCGTTTTTGTTTTTCATTTTTTTTTGTTTATTGAATTTTTAATAACTACAAAACTGTAAAACAATGATTTTTTTAATTTGTAGACCATATATAATCCACTTGCAATGGAATCCAGTGAGAACTGACAACCATAAGAAAACATTAACCTAGAAGCCAATGAAAACGAACAAGCACTAGAAAATATTAGTCCAGAACCCAATCAAAACCCACTAGAAGAACTCAACCATGAATTAGATCAATTAAGAAATTCGATTATGGAATTAAGAAGCACAGGGGATTCATCCTGGTTTTCCCTTGCCACCTCATTGGACAACATCATTGATTTCTTTCACCATGACCATTCTCAATTAACGGATATGCCTGAATATAGGGATATAATGAGAGAGTTTTATTCCCCTCGTTCGAGTAAGGAGCAATTCAAATATTTGAATATTACCAAAGTTGATCTTCATAGTAAGTTCACTAATCCCAGAACAAACCAACCACCCGTTGTCACAAAGAGAGGTGTGTGCATGGATTGGTTCCATTTCCAGCCATGGAAAGATAATTGGATGAAGAGGTGGTTCATGGTCTTTGATAAACTTGCTTGCAATAACATGGATGTTTCATTGTATTTCCTTAGAAAAATATGGGCTGAGTTTGTGCTTGGTTTACATGTCAACTACTTTGATATTACTAAGTTCTAGGGTATTGGTCTTGTCTTTTCCCAAGATCGACCTACTGCCATGCATAACCCACTGAGAGGGCCACCCACTCCTAGGCCCGAATCTAACCCCCCTCCCCAACCACCTTAATTATTTGATAGACTTGATGAGATTGATGAGGCGATGAGACACACTGCACGTGGTCTGCTTAGACACACCATATTTGTGGCAATGTCTTGAGTAGATATATAGGATGAGCATGGGACAGACACATGTGTAGGTTTTGGGGTAGATTGAAGAGATACCAGTCACTAGTTGTATCTAGGATGGGTTATTCACTACATCGAGAACAATGCCATATCTTTTTTCTCATTATGAGCATACTTTCCATGTCCTAACACAAGATCCCATACATGGCAGTTTTATGGAGTAGGTTAGCGCCCTTTTTTTAATTTATGTTCAATCATTTAGTATTTTTTACTTATGCAATAGATAATTTTTCAATATAGATAATTCTAAAGTACTTGTTTCTGACGTTTGTTATTTGAATGTACAATTATTTACAAATTAGATGCCATCTTCAACATGGGAGGACATGATAGATTGTCCCAATTTGGATCATGTGATGACATCGGCCACAAAAATTGTGGCAGCTTACACACATGTATTTTGACTACTTGGAACAATTTAAATGCATTTATAGGTAAACAATGACAAGAAAAATTCACACACACATACACACACACGCATGGTTCTACTAAAAAAAGCTTCTATGGTTTATGTACTCTTCCAATAGATGACCTATTCCAAGGCATGCACTACATCTGCATAGAATCCTTTGAAAGTCGAAATTTTGAGTAAAGATCCAATTCCCTCAAGATTTTTAATTATCCATTGGAATCCCTTTTCTAAGATTTAACTCCACAATATTATGGCAACCATCGTATCATCTCTACTCATATATTTATTCAAGGAAACGAACAAGCCAATAGTGTTCCCCACACCTTTTAAGATATTATGATTCCAAAGCTCCAAAGCAATCCTAGGCTAAACGAACCGCACCTATTTCACATAAATCAAATCCCTTTATGGATTAAAACCATGTTTCCATTTTTTCAAGATGATACATGATGTCCTCAACAACCAAGCCTGCTTGAGGATAAAATTTCTATCCTACAAAGTTTTCAACGAGAAGCACAACCACCATCTAACTAAAACATGGAAAACATGTGTATACTCTAAGACTAGATGCCATACCTCCATGACGAATGAATGAAGAGATTAACCTTTCATAAACTTACCCATAAATTTCCCAACAACATATTATCCATCAAAACCTTGACTTATGACAATCCCACATCCAACCCCATCACCATTTTTACCCTTTTCAAGCTTTAGCTTGATGAGTTTACAACTTCTTTTCGTGTGAGATAGCTTCAAATATTCCTAATATTTTTTTCCTCATAGATGATAATACTTAGCTCCTAAATTCCCTTCATCCCCTCCACTTTTCTTCAACTTCCTCATGGGGCCTATTGAGCCCAATAACTTCCCCAAGTCTTAGAACTTGGGGACCCTTTCTTGATTTTTAAAGATTGTTTGTTTGATGGAGAGGAATCCTTTGTTTTGTAGTTAAGAGGGAATGGTGATTGTCTTGACTCATATTACCTGGTGGCTATATTCTATGTTCATGGACATATATTGCAACATAATTTTTGAAAACCTTTGATGCTTTAAAAAATTGTTCCTAAGTTGCTATTCTCCTAGAACTATGATATTGCACATTTATCCAATAACTCAATATTTTTTACATGTAGCTATAGTCTTGAACACTCAGGCTATGCAATATCTCCATTAGATAACTTGTTATCTATAATAATTGTGCCATTGCATAAAAGTGGGAAGGAACTGAGTGGTGGAGAGTGTGAGTCTCACTACAAGGATTTCAAATTTTAACTCCATTCCACATGCACCACATCAATCCTATATTACAAAAGAAAGTTATACTTTACATCGAGCGTGAATAAAATGGATCCCTAGGAAAGTTCTATGGTGTGAATACATATTCCTCTCATGGATCCATGGGTTATAATTTCAAAACATTATGATGGCCATGACCATGTCGTGTTCCTTTTAGATCACTAGACTAAATATTTGTCGTATCTTGGGTTTCCATGAGAGCTCCCTTCCATCCAAATATCTAGGAACCCCCTTGGTGAACTCACTAGCTAAAAAGGGATCCTGGATGGAGCTGCTGGATAGCATGAAAAAGCATTTTACCAACTGGACCTTGAGGCCCCTCAACATTGCAAGCAGACTGGTCCTAGTAAAATCAATCTTGCAGGAAATGCCAACTTATCTTGTCTTTGCCCTGGCGGCTCTGAAGGAAATTCTGAGACACACGAGGAATATGCAGCAAGAATTTATGTGGAGCGAAACAAATGAATGGCGGAAATGGGCCCTGGTAAAATGGGAAACATTATGAACCCCTAATCATAAGGGGGGATTAAGCCTCCGAGACCCTGAATAGGAGAATTTAGTGAGTGGGGCCAAGCTTGGTGGTGATCGATTACCCACAATTAGGAACCCTTGGAAAAGGTTTGGCATATCAAGTATGTAGAGGACTGGAATAAAGAAAATCTCATTCAATTTTCAGAAGAAACCCTAGGGTCTCACATATGGAAAACAACCTGGCAGGGAAGGAAGTTGATCCAAGACAATAACTTCTGGGAAGTAATAAATGAGAGAAAAGATCGAGTTTGGGAGGAATCGTGGCAGCAAATGCCCCCTCTAGGACGAGGAAGGGGAATACAAAAACTCATTAGGGAATGTATTAATCAAGGCATTACAAGGGTCAAGGACATATGGGTGATCCAGGAGGATGACCAGGACTTCTAGGTATGGGAAAACATGGAGTGGAGGGAACTTGGTGGTATAGGGGAAGAAGTGGACAGTCTCGAAGAAGCTCTCAACAATAGGAGAATTAGAATGCACATAGGAGAAGACAAGCTGAGGTGGGGGTACCTCCCAAAGGGTTCATTCACCATAAAGGAGGCCTATGACTTATGGATAAGAGTTGATAACCAACCTGTGGATCTGAACTCGCAAAAAATGTGGAAGAAAAAACTATGGCCTAAAATTTCAATCTTTAGCTCGCTAGTTATGAGAAAACACATTTTAACATGAGAAAATATTTAAAAAAGAGGAATTGTAGGCCTTTATAGATGTTGCCTATGTGAGAATGAAGAGGTAACAATGAGCCATATCCTGTATGCTTGTCCATTCACCACTAGCATCTGGGATCAAGGTGCAATGACGTTCAGAAGATCTGACCAGGTCAGGCAAAACCCAAAAAGAACGCTCACAGAATGGCCCAACAACCTTTTCTAGAATCCAATTCTAAACCTTTTATGGGAGATTTTTACTCATTTTGCGCTCTGGGAGATCTGGAGGGAACGGAAATCCAAGAATTTCCAAGGAAAATATTCGACCTCTGGTAAAATGTGGAATACCCTAGTGAACAAGATGCTAGAATCAGTAAATATGAAATCTTGGGACAACTCGGGAGGCGACGAACTCATAATTTTCCATTATGAAGGCTTGGGGACTTTCAGGATTCATGCAGTATGGAGAAAACCGACATGGCACAAGAAGAACAGTAACAAGTGTAGATACATGGACTCCCCCTCGCTTGGGATTTTTCAAGCTCAATTTTGATGGCAAATTGAAAGGAAATCCATGCCTAGCAGGTTATGGGTGTATCATCATAGACCATAGGGGAGGCATGGTTGGTTTTAAGTATGGATTCATTGACAGGGAAACAAACAATTCGGTAGGGATAGAAGGACTTCTATAGGGAATTGAAATGGCGAAGGAGAACTGATGGACCTCTTTAATCGTGGAAGAAGACTCCCATGTGGTAATGCAAATGGAAAACAAAATCCTTGACTGTAACCAAAGTGAAATGGTGGCACACTCATGGAAGCTGGAAGGAAGGTTAGAAAGGCTTATGGATATTTTAGATACGGGGATTGTATTCCTCTTTAACCATGTCAGAAGACTTGGGAACAATGTAGCATAAAGGCTGGTGAACCTCGGGATAGAAACCCGTAGAGAAATTAAAGCCAAGTACTGGAGTGAGGTGATGGATACGACTATTAGGGACAACTGTAACAACCTCACGCATCAATAAATGATGGGTATTCATGAAACAGGGAGGGAAGGAAATCAGGAGGGCCTAAAGACACACACATAAAGGGGGTTGTACAAACCACCGGAGAGTGAAATCAGGCAAAGGGCAGGCTAGTTTTAAATTCATATAGACTCATGATCAATGCACCATCTTTTCAACTATTGGGCATACGTGCAGAAATGAATGAAAAAACTAGAGGATCCCAGTGACTGAATGGGATCTATCTGATGTGGACTATGGAGCATGAGCGGGGCATCATAGTATGTACTGCTCTAATCATGGTTCATACGAGGAAGTTGCTATTTAGGGATACACACGGTGGCAGGAAAACATCACAATTGAAAATGATGTATATGCATTGTTTCAACTGTTATCATGAGTAGAGGGACATTGGGGACCTGGAAAACGAAGGCTTACTCGTTAAGGAGCGAAGAAGAAAGTATGGATGGACGAAAAGGAAAGGGGAAGAGTGTGTTAGGACAAGAGAAGGAAAGTGGTAGGGTGACTAGGGTTAAGAAGAAATCCATGTGGGAAGCTCGACTGTGTGAACTTGGTCTCCCCAAGGATATCTAGCAGAGCATAAATGAAAAGGAGAAGAAGTTGTGGGAGGAATTGGATAGGGACACCTTGCATGAGGAATTCCGCAAGGAAGAGTATTGGATCTTGGATCCATGCCACAATGCAGGAAAACTCAACCTTTACGAGAGAACCATGGAACTTTCTTGGGTAATGGAAAATATTGTTGGCCGCTTGATGTGGGAGAAGTAGGATATGGGAGAAACTGAGGAGCATCTGGTGAAATGGTGGGCAGAGATAACAGATGAATCGAAGTGGATGAACCAGAAAATGGGCACCATTCTACAGGGTCTTGGTCTGCGGGATCCTCCATCTCAGCCATCCATAATGAATAAACCAACTCCTGCTGGTAGAAATCGCTAGGGGCGCATCCCTGATCTCTCATATATTATGTTGTAGATGCTCTGTGCTGTGGGTATAAATTCTCAAGGTCCCTATTTGGATGTAATGTTTGGTCTAGGTGACTATCCATGTCAAGGAGAAATAGGTATTGTAGTTGTTTTCACAGTATACTGTGTAATCGGTCCTGAATGAAGGTGTATTAGTCCCAAGTTTTGTTGAAGGAAGCAAGTCTGTTCAAGTTAGTCTGTCAAGTTAGTTTTTGGCCAGTGACATGGACAAGAAATTTATCAACAAAAAGTTTCCTGTCTATCAGAATGTAAACAAATATTCCATGATATAAATAAAATCTCTTACTTACAAAAAAACAAATCTAACCTATATAAACTAATCCTAGACTTTCCTACCCCACTAGAAAAACATAATCTAGCCTAAACTATCCTAAACTCAGTTACTACCTTAAGCTCACCTACTAAACTTTTGTAAACTAAACTACCTTAATATAGTGTATTCTACCTTAGAAGCCATATTTTGTAGCCTAAACCCTAGTTTGTATCCAAACCATATAAACCTAGTTTGTATCCACTAAGCTATCATTGACCAATCACTAATATAATTTATGCAATGTAACCATTGGACAATATCTAGTATCAAACATTCACAACTTACAACTTTTCAATGTCATCATTGGCCAATATCCACCACCAAATTTATTCATGTACTTTTACTACTTTGAAAGTTTATCATCATTGACAAATATTTACTATCAAATAAACTACCTTAATATAACTTAGTCTACACTAAATTAATCTACATAACCTACTTTAACCAACCATACCTTGTCCTAAACCACTCTAATTTAATACTTGCTTACACTAAAATGAAATGACCATAACCTAGCCTATCCTACCTTAACCCTAATCTAGCCTATATAGTACCATATCCTACCTTAAAGACTTCCATACTCCTTAGAGTAACATTTCCTAACCTAGCCTCAACATACATAATATATACTCCATTACCCTTAGAGTCCTAACATAATCTATCCTAGCATGTAAACCTACCCTAGCCTAGAAACCCTAGTTTGTAGCGTAAACACTAGTTTGTATTCTAAACCCTAACAACCCTATTTGTATCCCAAACCCTATTTTGTATTCTAAACGGCTACAGTGGCCCAACTTCAAAAGAAATCCGTGTTCATTGTTATTTCTTGCATTAGTTAGTAGTATAAATTTGAAAAACCCTAAAAATTATTATTGTTGTTGTCTTGTTTCTTTTTGTTATTGTTGAACTCTACCCTATGACTGACATTGTCTAGGGTTGGTGCTTTTACACGTATTAGGGGAGAAATACCCACTACAAGAACTATGAATTAACTTCAAATAGACATTTGGATCAGACTTTCATCCACAATAGTTCAGTGATAACAAAAAGCCATCAATCTTGGAATACCAAGATCTAGGAGCTTATTTTATCCCATACAACGATTTCTTCAACTTGCACACAAGAGATGGATTAGTCACAAAAAATTCTGGTTGCTGCATATATATTTCTTATTTTAGATCACTATGTAGGAAATCACTCTTTACGTCCATGTGATGTACTTCCCACTGCTTGGAAGCTGCAATGCCCAAAACTAGTCTTATGGAGACCATCTTTGTAACTGGTGCAAAGGTATTGTTGTAGTTAATGGCTTGGACTTGGGAGAAGCCATTGGTCAATAAAATTTCCTTATACTTCAGAGGAGAACCATCAACAACAAATTTAGTTTTGAAAACTGACTTACACTTGACTAGCTTTTTCCCTGAGGGATATTGACTAGTTCCCATGTGTCATTCTTTTGGAGTGAGTGGAATTCCTCCGTCATGGATGTTTTCCATATTGGGTCTTTAGATGCTTCTTCATATGTCCGTGGGTCAGATTCAATAATTAGAAAACACTTATCAGCAAAGAAAGGATCCTTGACAGAAATGACACTCTTGAGTTGAGATCTGGTCCTCCTAGAATCACTAGGATTCCCAGCTAGTTCCCCAAATGCTTTAATGGTATTTTCTGCCCACTTTTGTCTTGTGTGGATGTTTGGATATGCAATTAAATAATCATTATAAGAAATATGAGAATCATAAATTTCATTAATTCTTTCACTTACAACCAAAGGTGGAGGAGGTGAAGAGGACTCTCCAATTTCTGCTACTACCATAGGCTCTTCTTCAAATTGAACAATCCTTTCAATGAAGGATTTTTGAGTGTTCATGTTGATCATATTATACCCTTTGGAATATTCAGAATACCCAACAGATAGGAACTCTTGACTTTTTGGTTCCAAATCCCTCCTTTTATCTAATGGAATTCTATCCCATGCCCCTGAGCCAAAAATACTGAAATGAGACACATCTGGTTTGTCCCCCCTCCAAGCTTCGGAAGGAGTAAATCCATCAATTTTCTTGTGAGGAACCTTATTCTAGATATAGGATGCACATTTTATAGCTTCATTCCAAAAATTTGGTGGCAAAGTTTTAGACTCCAACATACAAGTAGCCATCTCCTCGAGGATTCTATTCTTCCTCTCAGCCACACAATTCTGTTGAGGTGTGTAAGGACTAGAGTGATACATTTGGATACCTGCATCTTCACAATAATTAACGAAATCAGACTTGAAATACTCACCACCATTATCATATATGAGGATCTTGAGTTCCCTCCCAAATTGGTTTTCAACCAAGGCCTTGAAAACCTTGAAGTGGTAAAAAAATTCAGACTTGAGTTTAAGGAAGTAAACCCAATAGTACTTGGGAAATTCATATATGAAGGAAAGGAAATATTTGTCTTGAATCATGGACATATGAGGGAAAGGACTAGAAATTTCACTATGGATGAGCTCAAGAGGTGCAGAGGTTCGGTCATGACTGACTCTCTCATACTATGCTCTGGATATTTTTCTAGAATGCAACCCTGACAGAATCCTTTGGAAAAATTTATCTTTGGAAGCCCTGAAACCATATCATTTTCACACAAGTATGAAAGGTATTTATAGTTTAGATGACCAAACCTCTCATGCCAAATCTTACTTGCTTCATTGGCATGGATGAGGAGAGCAGAGGTGTTAGAGAAAGGCGTGAAGTGTGATAACCTGTAAACTTTTGGACTATGATCCACAAGACCTTTAGCAATGAATCTACCATTTACAATATCAGATATTTTAACTTCATTGGGAGAGAAAACAACCTTCTTAGGAGACCCAGTGTGGGTCATCTGGTATAATGAAAAGATATAAGCAGGAAGACCCGGGACATACAACACATTATTGAAGGAACCATGGTCAAAATCAATTCTACCTTTACCCTTACTTTTAGTTTCTGAGTTATCTCCCAACAAAATATTTGGATCCTTTTGAATCATCAAGGTCTGAGAAGGATTCCTTTGTTGAAACCATGCGCCTAGAATTTCTAGAATCGATGATAATGGAAGGAGATATTACAGTGCTTGCAACCAGGGCATGAACTCTCTCTTGGTCTTCAAAACTAGATCCTCCTTCCTTCTTTTTTGCGCCAGCAGGAAGGGAGATGTTGTTCTTCTCCAGTAGTTGAGTCAACATATCGATCTGCTTCTTCATGTGAGAGATTCCAGGATTAAAAACCTTACCATAGTATGTGCACTTGCTACCTTCACCTTTACCTTTCTTCTTCTGAAAGTTATTCTTCTTGGAGTTTGAGGACTCCTCATGAGACCTGGAATCGTCTCATTTTTGATCTGGAGGATTCTTAGCCTTATTCTTATCTTTTGAAATAACATTGGAATCTCGAGCAACCAAAGCTTGATCTTTGTAAGGTTTGATGGTTCCCATCAAGATCAATTTGTCTTACTCCTGAGTTAAGGATTCCATGAAATCTGTCAGTGAAGGAATCTTCCAGTTTCGAAATGTCAACTTGGTGGCATGGAAGGTAAATTTTTTTTATGAGTAATCAGGGCCAAGATTTGAAAGGATGACCAATATTAGTTGTTCATCTTCTTTGTCAATACCACACTGTTTTAGCTGCAAAACTAGTGATTTGAATGTGGAGAAGTAGACTTGTAAGGATTCGAAGTTGCTTCGAATCAGTGAAATAAACTCGTTCTCTAATTGATAACCCCTCATATTATATGTATTCCCAAATAAATCTTGAATCTTCTCCCATACTTCATTCGGCGATGTAAGACCATTAAGATGAAATAGAAGGTCTTTGGAAATGCTCAAACATAAGAGACCATACGCCTCACCTCTACTATTATGCCATTTGATCTTCTCTGCTGCTGCATTATGCCCACTTTTAGTTTACATGGTCACTCTGTAGAGGAATTTACTCCTCATCATAATTTCCATCCTTGCCTTCCATTCAAAATATTTTAATGGAGTTAATATGATTTGTTGAGATTGATCCATATTCCATTATTCAGCAACTGAGCCCTTGAACAGATAGAATGCGCTCCCAGAGAGTGATGTCGACCCTTAAAAAGAAATTAGAATAGGATAACAATCGATCTACAAAGGCTTTGATACCATGTGGAAATTAATCCCAAGCCTAGAATTATTTGAACTCACAAAATTGCTTGAAAATATGCAAGAAACACTCAAGAAGGAGACTAAATATGTGATAATCCAAAAAATATTGTTGATATTAATTTGCATCAGCCATAATTAAATAGATATATGTTTCTCATAATTTAGATACTCCAAGGATTCAAAATCTCAAATATGCTATTCGAATCAGTACAAAAGCAGGCTTACTAAACTAGCCAAAATCCCCCATAGGTGCATAAAGCACTTTCCAAACCAGTCAAGATGCTCATGAATTTGCTGAATGAGTAGGTACAACTCATAAGTGATGGAAAGTGGAATTTATCATTCTTTTATATGAGGAAAATAAGGGAGGTGAGTTGGTGCAAAAAACAAGGCAATCTACCTTAAAACTGCAGAAAAGCTGGAAACTCCCGAAAAATAAGAACTGTGCACTTTCCAATGTGGAAAGAATGCAGAGTTGTCAGAATATTATCTAGGATATTTCTAATTCATTCTAGGAGGAATTTTGGGAAAGTTTAACCTCAGAAATGGAATTGAGTGCAAACTAGCTAGTGTAGGACCTAGGAAATTAATAAAAAAGATTAATTTTTTTATCCTAAGTCTTGGGATGGGTTTTAATTATTCCAACAAAATTATAGTGGACCTCAGCTTCAACGTGTATAGTGACCATGCTGTACGAAGCCTACATGGCTAGGACAATCACATAATAACCTCTGCAAGTACCCCCTTTGATACCCAGGTAAGGAAAATAAGTTCACCTCAATATAACCAATGCTCAATAGAACAGTCACTGGCGGGATCTACCATATGGGAAGGGTAACAAATCCTGAAGATCAAAAGCACCAAAGGTACCTAAAAATCCCCCAGATACGAATATGATACTGGAAATATCTCCGATGCTCATTAGAAAGTAGCAGGGGGCTATCCCCACCACCAATGTGTGTGCTGCCTCGTTCTTAACTCACGTGTAAGAGGATCCTCTTGAGAACACTAATTATACCAAGTTTTTCACTTCTCACCTGGACATACACCTAATTGTTTTGTTTCATAATCTTGGAAAAATTTACTCACGACACCCTATTCCAAGACTCTACAACCTAAGCTTGTTGGTGCACCCTATAAAATAAAAGCATGTAATCATTTTTAATTTAAGCGTTAATTTTAGTGGTTGTGATTATTCAAGGGTATTGGACGTGCAACTAATAATGTTACGACTTAGCAATAAAGTAAATATGCACACCTAAAAAACAATGCCAAGTGCAGCTTTGTTTTTAAACATGAAAAAGGGGGTATGCCACTACATGTAATGCACAAATTCTTTCCTTTTCAAATGCCAATGCAATCCTTTCTATATGAAAACCTGCACATTAAATTCATCTAAGAAAACCTAATGCAAGAACCAAATTAGTGCATATGCACAATTGAATAAACCTGCAAAGATACAAATATTTTTGTATTTTCACTATAAATGCAATAAAAGAAGCTACAAAATCTTAGACTTTGCAACAAGTAAAAAACACCATCCAAGCAAGACACTAAGAATAAGAAGGCTAATGCACTAATAATAAAACAAAAAGGACATAAATGACAAGAACAAACTTCAATGAAAAATCAATGAAAAAGAGGTCTCTGGTCACATCAGAAGCAGTCAACAGGAAGCATAGGAACCCAAGAAGACTCAACCACACTCACAACCCAGCCATCACCTTTACATATAAAAAAACCCATGCAAAGAGGGAGATGTATGCGACTGTTCAAGGAACATTAACGTATGTACTACAACCCACGTATACACATGAATGTGAGTTCTATGACCCGCGTATACATGCGACTGTGAGTTCTATGAACCACATATACAAAGGAAAGAGTAATAAAAACAAAGCTGAGATTCAAATCACTCCAAGGGACTGCCAATGAATTAACAAACTACTGAAAGAATGCCCCAAGGAAAGCAGAGTAATCCGTTGTACATGCTAATTAACAAAAATTACAATCTATCAGAACTGGTAAGCAATAATATTCTATAGCCATTAAATCTAGTTCTTAATGACTTAAACATCCAAACAAATCTCAATAGAGAATTAAATTGACAACTTGTTCCAAACAAGGTTCATATAGAAAACATTCAAGAGCCATATGCAAGTTGTTTCATTTACCTTCTACTAATTCAGAAGGAAAACATAAGGATTATGAAATTTCCTTTCCATTTTTATCCAAGAAATTCTTTACAACTATAATTTTGTAATCACATAGGCATTCAACAAAATAATGCAATTACTTTGAATATATTCCATTCATGGATAAATAAAAAGGAAAAAATATTCTTGATTCGAAAGGCAATTTAACATTGTAGATAACAATTCCTTTTTCATAATTTGAAGTTATCTGTAAAACTATTGAATTGGGAAACTAACTACATGTGAGGAATGCTCCACTCAACTGTAGGTAATTCTACTCATTTATCTCTTAGCATAACACCACCCCCAAAATAAGATCCAAGCATTCACCAATCATGTTTCGCACCAGACTCATAATTTCTCTTAATGATTTAACACTAGGCAATCAAGAATATTGGTTTACAACCAATTCCATGCCAAACAATCATTCCACCTTCCAAGCTTCCTTTTGTAAGCACTATAGGGAGTCACATCACTGCTCAAAGTGCTTAGAATTCCACTAAGGCAGTTTCATACACCATTTTCTATTTCATTGGATCATTCCAAGTAAAACATGGTTACCGATCAACAAGTAATATTTCTTAATTAGGTTCATAGGTTTAGGAAATTTGGTTCAGAAAAATTCATCAACAGGTTCCTCTCAGACCACTTTCCTTGGTCAAGGACCAGTTTTTCTATCTTGTTCTTCCTTCCCCCGAAATAGTTCTCCTCCTCATGTCATGACAATTCCCCTCGGATAGAAAATGTTATTCACTTTTATTTGCATGCGATTTCCAAGGCATGTGGTCTCTCCCCACCATCCATGCCTTTCCTTTCATTAACTTTATTTAACCTTCTTAATCACAGTTAGGCTCCTCTTAACATTAAGCATATATTTAAGTTAATAAAAAAAGATTAAGGTTAAATAATTGATTAAGGGTTAGTTTATAACAGATTTTCCCAACTAGGATATCTCTAAGTCGCCTTTCCACCTCTGGTGAATACTCAGGTCCCCGATCACTTCAGCGTTCTGCATCCTCATAGTCAGTTGTGAATTTTATATTAATAATAGAAAATACAAAATGTTTCAGCCTCTTGTGAATTCATTGTCAATATTTACATTTGGACCCAATCATACTAGGGGTCTATGCCAGGGGTGTTACATTCCCCTCCCCCTTAAGGTATACACTGTCCTCTGTGTTTCATTTTCCAAAAAAGTTATAAAAAAATATTTCAAAATTATTTATATATATACAATCTTCAAAATAGATGGGTATAGTCTACTCACATCTTGTATTCAGGTTCCCAGGTTGCTTTCTGAGGGCTGTAGTGGGTCCATTGGACCTTTACTTGTTCTATTGCCCTATTCCCGAGAGTCTTGATTCCTCTGTCCAATATTCAGATTGGATGCACTTGAATTTCCCCTTCGGATTCCACCTATATAATAGACCAATCAAGTACATTATTAGAATCATAAACATACTTTTTCAATAATGATACATTGAAAACATTGTGTATTTAATCGTAGAAGGTAGAGATAGTTCATTAGCCACTGGCCCAATTATACTCACTACCTCCAACTCTCCAAATTTTGATATCATCCATGGTGGTTAAATAATGGTGAGCAATATGGAGGTAGAACCCATGCCATTATAATCCATTGCAAATGAATCAACATGTTTACCATCTTCAATATCTATAACAATAATTACATTCGCCGAATGGTTGGGTTGTTTCCCATTTTCCTTTGGGGCTAGTGCAAAATAATTCTAGTGGTTCTTGCAAGAATGCCCCCAATCATAGGAAATATTGAATCAAGTATAGATATTTCTTATAAATCATTTGATATTCAAAATTTTCAAAAATTTTCCCAGCATTACTGAACGTGTAACAACAAAACTAGTTAAGACCTCTCAGTTTCTAATTTTTGGAGATGTAAATTTATTCTTTAAATCGTATCAATGCAGGTAATATTCTTATAACAAAGGGGATCCTGTAAGTTTAGTTCAAGTTTCCATCTCTCATGGAATGCTTTTCAAATGCAATTTCATTTCAGTTCTCACACAACGCTATTGAGGCTGATCAATTTTGTAATTCTAAAATTTCAGAATTTGTTGTGAATTGGGTTCAGTTAGATGATATTTTGGAAACACAAGTGGATCTCAAAATCTATTCATTGAATTTATTTTTGTCTAATTGATATGTCAACTAGAATTTTTCAAACTTAATATATGACCATTTTATTTTCTTCAAATGGAAATGATCGAGCTCAAATCAACATGAATAAAGGATTTCATTAATATGCTTAACATAATTTCATGAAAAATTCTATATTATTCTCTCATTGAATTACCAAGTATATATCTCTATGGGATAATATCATTTCTCGATAAAACCCAAGTACACTGGATTTTTTAAAGATTAGCCATTTTAGTCTAAACCATCCCATTCTATTAAGAAATCAACATTGACCCTCAACAAATAATAAATGTGAAGGATACATGTGAGCTTACAAACTCACCAAAACAAAACACACAATACACAACATAAGCAATTTTCAACTTTTTCCCCTTTTTCTCTTTTTCATTAATAGGTAAAAACCATATATATATACAAACACTATTTTTTTCGACAACCGGTTGGGTTGGACAATTATTACAAAACTTGGCAACCGAATCACCATTGAAATATCTATCTCTAAATTGTTATCGGATCATACAATTATCCTATCATCTATAGTCAAGATATGACTATCAGATATCACCCATTGGAATCCTCCTTCGATACATCACCTTAATGTATCAGAAATTTCCTTTCAACACTTCCTACACAACCTTTTCTTGGATGCTCCAACAAAAAACTCTAATATGCTAACACGTGTCCTGATTGAGACTCTCCATCAGACTTTGCCTATATTTCACTTTCATGCAACTCCAATGCACTAGGTCTGATACAATGTCAAACTTGCTTCGTCGCACTTCACTTGATCTGGATCATCCCTAGATCATCATCGAGTCTGGATCATCACTTGATCTAGATCATCACTGCTAGATTATCACTGGGTCATCATCACTGGTGCTATCTCAATTCTACTCGTCACAAGAAGTTGTACAGATCCAACCCTTTTTCATGTTGGTTGTAGGCCTAGCCTTCATGTAGGTATTTCATTGTCTTCAACACTTATATCTGACCATGGAATGAACCATGTCAGAAATCCCTTCCCAGCACTTACATATGACCATGGGAGGAACACATCCAAGAACCATGTCAGAAAGGCACACCCAACACTCACATCTAACCATGGGAGGAACATATCCAAAACCCATGTCAGAAAGGCACGCCCAACACTCACATCTAACCATGAGAGGAACATATCCAAAACCCATGTCAAAAATGTCCAACACTCACATCCGACCTCATCTTGTCAGAAAGGATTTGCACTTACATCCGACCTCATCTTGTCAGAAAGGCTCTGCACTTACATCCGACCTCATCTTGTCAGAAATGCTCTGCACTTACATCCGACCTCATCTTGTTAGAAATGATCTGCACTTACATCCGACCTCATCTTCCCAGAAAGGATCTGCACTTATATATGATCATGTGGGAACACATCCCTCAATCACATTAGAATGGATCTACACTTATATATGATCATGTGGGAACACATCCCTCAATCACATCAGAATGGCTTTGCACTTATATCTGATCATGTGGGAACACATCCCACAATCACATCAGAATGGCTCTGCACTTATATCTAATCATGTGGGAACACATCCCACAAACACATCAGAATGGCTCTGCACTGATCATGTGGGAACACATCCCACAATCACATTAGAATGTCTCTGCACTGATCATGTGGGAACACATCCCACAATCACATCAAAATGTCTCTGCAATGATCATGTGGGAACACATCCTATAATCACATCAAAATGTCTCTGCACTGATCATGTGGGAACACATCCTAGAATCACATCAGAATATCTCTACACTTACATCTGACCATGTGAAGCTCAACCTTCCACCATGTCAAAAAGGCCAATGAACACATCAATTCCCTTTGGAGGGAACCTCGATCTAGAAAACACCAAGCTTCTCCTTGAAGTACTCAAACTTCACTCTGGCTAATTGTTTGGTCAGCACATCAACTATCTGCTTGTCCGTAGAAACATATTGAAGCTTCACTGCTCCTCTCTGTACCATATCCCTGATATAGTGATATTTGATCTCAATATGCTTTGACTTGTCATGGAACACTGGGTTCACACAGCTCTGGTTGTCGCAATATATACAAGTAGCATCCATCTGTAGATCAAATAAATCAGACAATAGCTTTCTCAGCCATATTGCCGCACAACTAGCCAAACAAGCTGCAACATACTCTGCTTCGGCTATACTCAGTGCCACACAGGATTGCTTCCTGCTAAACTAGGAGATCACACCTAATCCCATACTGAAGCAACACCCTGAAGTGCTCTTCCTATCAATGGAACTTCCTGCCCAATTTGAATCCACATAACCTTCTAGGTTAATATTCTGATTTGCCTCATACTTGAGCCCATAATCAACTGCACCCTTCAGGTACCTCAGAATATGCTTTGTAGCAATTAAGTGAACATGTCTCGGATCCATCAGGAACTGGCTCAATGTGTTCATAGCAAAGAAAATATCTAGTCTCGTATTTGTCAGGTACATTAAGGACCCAATCATTCGACGGTACATTGTAGCATCAAAGTAGCATCAACTGATTATGATGAAGCATTACTCAATAGCTTCAGGTTCGATTCCATAGGTGTGGTAATGGCCTTGCAGTCCATCATCCCAAACCTCTTCAGGATCTCTACTGCATACTTCCGTTTTCCCAGGGAAATTCCATTTGCATTCTGCCACACCTCCATGCCTAGAAAGTAGTGCATCATTCCCAATTCCTTCATTTCGAACTTAGCATCAAGATTTCTCTTTGTATCAGCAATCAACCCATCCTCACCTGTTACAAATAGCTCATCTACATACAGTAGGAGTATCACTGGGTTCCCTTCTTCAACCTTGTAGTAAAGGTTACAATCCGCTTTACTCTTGGTAAGGCCCAAACTAGATAGGAAGCTGTCAATTCTACTGTACCATGTCCTGGGTGCTTGTTTTAAAGCGTACAGGGCTTCCCTTAACTTACACACATGAGTCTATCTGTCATGTGTCTCAAAATCGAGTGGCTTCTCCACACATACTTCCTCTTCTACTACACCATTCAAGAAAGCTGTCTTGACATCCATCTAGTGTACTTTCCATTTCATTACTACAGCTAAAGCAAGTACTGATATGATGGAAGTATAACTGGCTACATGTGCAAAGGTTTCTTCATAATCTATTCCTTCTTTCTGGGAGAAACCACGAGCCACAAATCTTGTTTTATATTTCTCTATGCTACCATCTGCAGCATACTTGATCTCATAGATCCATTTGGAAGTTAGAACAGACTTCCCCTCTGGTCTTGGGACAACATCCCAAACATCATTCTTCATGATCGATTGATACTCTTCGATCATAACATCCTTCCATTCTTTCTTTTCTATCGCTTCTTCATAGTTGGAAGGTTCTTTATCAATGAAGTCACATAATAGGGCTACATAACCGGAGCAGGACCTGGTTCTTTTCCTCTCTCTGTGTATCTCTTCTGGAGCCCCATATCTTTCTGCACCTTGGATAGCTTCTCATACCCATGCATGTTTCCTTTTGCGAGGATTCTTCTCTTGAGGTGGATCTATAGGTTCTTTAGGTTATTCTATTTCTTGATCTTCTTCTTGAGTTGCATCATTCATGGTTGTGTCATGAATTCTGGGTACTTCTGTTTCTTCAGGTTCTTTAGAAGGTCTCTTTCTGGATTTGTTGTAAGCCGAGTCTTCATTAAACGTTACGTCCTTGCTGATGTCGATCTTCTTGAATCATGGGAATTATATTTTGTAATCCTTCGAGCTTTCAGAGTATCCCAAAAATATACCTTTTCTTCCTGAAGGATCTAACTTTGTCCTCTTTTCTTTTGGAATGTGAATGTAAACTGGACAGCTAAATATTCTGAGATGACTGACTTATGGTTTCTTGCCAAAAAACACTTCTTCAGGTGTCTTGTTCTCAAGTACTCCATGTGGAGTACGGTTCTGTACATACACAGCTATCCTAGCAGCTTCTGCCCATAGATGCATGGGAAGATCTTGATCATGAAGCATTTCCCTTGTAGCTTCCATGATTGTTCATTCTTTCTTTCTGCAACCCCATTTTGTTGTGGATTATATGGAGTGGTCAAATCCCTCTTAATCCATGAATATTTGCATAATTCCTTGAATTCATTTGATGTGAATTCTTCACCATTGTCTAATCGGAAAATTTTGATCTTCTTCTCTGTGTAGTTTTCAATCAAGGCTTTGAATTCCTTGAACTTACTGAATACTTCATCTTTGTTCTTCATGAAGTATATCCATGTCTTCCTAGAAAAATCATCAATGAAAGAAACATAGTATACATACCCTCTTAATGAACTGGATGACATCAGACCGCATACATTGGAGTGAATGATTTCCAAGATTCCTTTATCCTTTCTTTCGCTACTTGGAAATGTCTTCTTTGTGTTCTTTCCTTTCGCACATCCGATTGCATACTCCTTCATGTTTTGCTTGTATTTCTGGAAGACCTTCAACAACTTTGCTTGCAAGTGGTAGTGCCCTATAGTGCATATGTGCAAGCCTTCTATGCCAAAGTTCATTTGGTTCTACTGAGTCATGAACCAAATCTTGTTCTGGTTACCCCTTTAATCTGTATAGTCCTCCCTCTTGTTCTCCAATTACTACTGCATTGTCAATAGTCTTTCCTTTTGTCCACATGAGAGCTTGTCCATCTATAAATGTAACTCTCATGCCTTTTGCATCTAATGCAGAGATGGAGAGAAGGTTCTTCTTTAGTCCTGGTACATAATAGGACATCCTTTATTTTCATAGACTTTCCAGAGTCTAATTTGTATGAGGATTCTCCACTACATTTTATTGGATACTGGTAGTCATCCCCAAGTTTCACCTTGTGGGGTGATTCATGTTCTGATAGTTTCACAAATGATTCTTTGAATATCATCATGTGTTTGGAAGCCCCACTATCTATAAGCCAATCATTGCTTCCATGTGTGATGTTTCCCGTGAGAGCGAAAATCAAAACATATTCTACATCACTTGAAGAATCATCACTCTCTTGTTTGATTCTCTTCTTGGAAGGCTCATCATCTTCTGTAGCATGAGAATGATGTCTTTTCTTGTTTCCTTTCCTCTTGTGAAATCTATATTTGTTTCTAGGAAAATCTCTTGCAATGTCTCCTCTTTCATCACATGTATAGCAAATGTACTTAGACAAATCTTTGTTAGATTTTCTACTATTTTTCTTCTAGAGAGAGTGCTTACCTTTGTGATGGTCTTTTCTACTTTTCTTGGATTGTATTGTGAGAGCTTGATCTTCACTTCCCTTCCCATATTTTCTTCTCGTGATAATATTCGAGCTTCTTCTTGTGAGCATTCCTCCCACAGTATGCTAAAATTGATTAGCTTCTTTCTGGCACAGATCCCTTGAATGAAAGAGTCCCATGCTTTAGGGAGACCATTCAAGGTGGTCATCACAATTTTTTCATTCTCTACTTCTTCATCTACCGCTTCAAGCTGTTCCTTGATCCGAGAGACCCTTGTAAAGTAAGGCTGGATGGTCTCCGCATTCTGGATCTTTACATTCTTCAATTGGTTTCTCAGATTCATTTTCCGGTTTATGTTCTTCCCTTCAAATAACTTGGTAAGGGAATCAAACATCTCTTTAGGTGTCTTTAGGGAGGACACCTGTGGTATGAGGTGATCCTTGATTGAATCAACAATAATCCTCTTAGCCATGACCGATTTCTTCTTGTGTAAGGCCTTAGCCTCATTTCCCTTTGGAATTGGAACCTCTTCATTGATGTAAGAGTCCAACTCATTTTCTTCCAGGACTAGGAAGATCCTATACTTCCAGGCTTGGAAGCTATCAGCTCCCTCAATATTTTCATCAAGCTTGGTATGATGAGACATCTTAACAGAGAACCTCAATTGGTAATGCAAAAGATTTATATCTTACCAGGTTAAGATGTCAGAACTGGATCTGGAGCTGAATTTCTGAAGAGCTGGTTTTCTGGTTTAGGAGCAGATTAGGGTTTGACTTTCCCGGAGTTATACCCAACCAAAAACTTTGATCTTGATCTCTAAACTTTTATTCTAAGGAGGATATCAATCCAGGCTTGGGATCACTCAAAAATTCCACTTCTGTGGAAAGACCTAATTTCCCGCAGCAGTGTCAGGTCAAAAACTAAAAATGCTCAGAATTAGATTTTGCTTCAACATAAAGATGCGCCCTAGGGAGGAGAGTCAGCCTAGCCTCAGTTTGCTGAAAATCTATGGAGAGAGATCCAAAAATTAGGAATTCCTAGCTTCAACAGCTGCACAATGTCTTCTTCTCAGGTTAGCTCTGATAACATGTTATATTTTTAACATTTAAGCTATATGATCTTAGGATCTTATCTGAGAAAATAACAAGCACGACAATCAATCACAAGAGACAATGAAAACAAAGATTTTCATCGGGTAAACCATAAAGGAGAAAACCCCGCAACTTCCTTAGAGATAGAATCAACACCAAAAGTAAAACCCAAAGAAAGTAAGATGATCTCCCGACAGCAGTAGTCTCTTTCTCTCTTGTCCCATCTTCTTCTTTCTCTCTCAGTTATGCGCTACAACTGAGTGTGAGTGAATGTGTGTTAAATAGAGAGGCTCCCTCTCTATTTATACTAATTTCGGACTTGACAATAACTCACTAGGGCCGAATTCTCTAGGAGAGTCTAATAATCCTAGGGCCCCACAACTGCAGGGACTTTAACCCGTGATCAATAAGGAGGGTTACACTATATGACTTTACATGACTTGTTTACATTATTGAATCTCCCGATAGGATCATCAGGGCATGCCATGACTCAATTACATTACAGATACTTGCCGATAGAAACATCGAGGTACAACACATAAGATATACAAGTGAATACATTCTGAATTTACAAATACATCAACAAAATTCCATCTTTAAATTTTCCTGCACTTCTTTGGCGATGGTTGCATATGCAACTAAATGTAAACAACTATCATCTAGAGCTTGGTGGATGAAATATAAGGCTAAGATATCCCTGTATTCTTCATGGGGGTGATCAAAACCATTTACCAAGAATACCATAAACCTTCATAACTGAGGAACATCTCCATTCAAGGAGACCATGCTTCAATATTCTTACCATTGAAATACGAGGGTGATGCTAGATACATGGTACATTCATATTCTTCAATGTAACCTTTAACTTCTTCATGATTTCTGGGATCGTCGGATACAATTGGAACCTTCCCATATACCTCCGCAAAATAATTTGCTACAACTCTTCTGTTACTTTTCTTGATTTGTATGAGTCTTCTTTTTTATTCATATTTAGTTTTACACACTTTTTCTTGACAACTTACACTTTTCTAGGTTGTAAAACACATGTCACTTTAGCCTCTTTAGGAATCTATCACACAACCCTTATATCCGGGTCCTATTCCTCATTCACAGCTGCCAAATGCACTGAAAATTTTCTCGTGCCTTCACATGTGATCACCACAAACTATGAACCTCTCAAACTTCTTTCGTGGCTTCACCCACAATCATTCCTATTCCATTCAAATCAATTACAAGAAGGTCAAGAAACACCACGCGAGATAAACCTCCAAGCGACTCAACTTCGTCAACTTTAGGACCTCTTTTTTAAACAATCAACAGGGTCACCGACTATCTCTCTCTTAAAATAGAGATAGACACCAAAAACAAACAAAATAAGACTTACAACTTCTGCTACATGAACGAATTTCTTCCCCTTAAACCAAACTCATAGGATTTTGTTCGCAATATCAATATTAATCCATCTCGAGCACTAATAAATCAACAAACAACAACTGATAGCCTTCAGGTTAAACCCTTACTTATTTCACATCACATCAAGTCAAAATTATAGGCACCAAATCATAATACTCAACAACATCAAGAAAGTCTCATCATGGTCATGATTCATACATAATAATCACATCAAGCCTTAATAAAAAATAATATCTTATCCAAAAGAGTTTTAATCATCAATCTAGTCAAGGTACATCAATCAAAAAAATAAGGTCATTAACACTTTTGGAATTCCCTCAAATAGTATTATCAATAACAATATGAAGTACCAATAAGTCTAGTGAGAAGAGCGACATTACACACTTCCCCTTTTTAGGAAACTTCATCTCAATGTTTAATGTGTAACTATCAATAGAATTTAATCTAATTGTAATTATAGTTCAAACACATCAATGCTTAATATAATATCCTAAGAACCTAAGAACTCAATGGTGAGTTCATGTCAATGCATTATTTCATCTTTTTCCAAATTTGAGCATTTCTATTAATTCATAACCTTTATTGCATCTCAAGGTATTATTTAGTATTCAAGACATAAGGATGAACATTTCATATTTATATAATCTCTGAGTAGGGTCTATATGATTTGTATAGATGAATTGAAATATTTCTATAAAGCTACAAATGATTTGTAAGTGTGACAAGAAAGAACCAAATGTTTATGGACTCTAGAGTGATTCAAGTTATATGGACCCAAGTTGGGGTGAGGAGAGTATGTCTCAATTTGAATACCATGTTAATATCATTTATAGTTTCTTTGAACAATGTTATTTGATATCTTCCTTTAATTGTCTATAGAGACAAGGATGAATAGTGTCAATTAATGTTACACATGGGTAAGGGATACATGGAGGCCGTACGACATGAGTATGATGGGAAGAGGACTGTCCCTATTCCTACCTACTAGTAACTCTCTTTGTGCGATGGTTTGGATACTGTGCTCACCTAGGAGGTTATTGTTCTTGTTAGTGTAGACCATAGGTGGTCAATGAGAGAGATCAAACCAGTTGATGTGCAAACCTTGTTTATTTTTTTATAGTATTTTTTTTCTTTAGTCTTTTATTTAAATTATTATCTTTATACATGTAACACATAATGGAAGAAGCACCTATTACTTGATACCTTCAAGAACTATTCTTATTTATTTTTAATTTTGTAAAATACTATATTGGGCTTACAGAGTGTAGAATAAGGAGTTACAATATCTTCAATGATGAGTGTAGAATTTAGTGTAGCCCACTTTATATTTATGTGTGTGTGGAGAGATGCTTCCTATTAGGTAACCCTGTTTTGAAATGTCGGTTGATACGAAACAACAACAAAAAATGACAATAATGGTGAAAGAAATCAATGTTTTTTTTTACATTTTTCAGTTGTTTCTTATCAACCCACATTATCAAAGCCTAAGTTATGAAGAGAAAACCATGAACAAGGTTTTAAGCTTTTATTATTATTATTATTATTAAGCTTTGTGACTTCTTATGAAGAAATGTATGTTAATATATTTTTAGCAACTTATGTTAATATATTCTTAGTAGTTAGGCCTATTATATATATATATCCTTCTCCTTAGAATATGAACATCTATGAAAAGAAAATGATGGGCAAATAGTTTTCTAATATTTATTTCATATAGTGTTTATCACAATCTTAATTGAACCAATTAAATAATAGTAAATAAAACATACATATGTATTGGGTGTTTTGGTAAAGATATTCAAATTGACTTTTCTTTTTTTAATTTAGAGGAATCCCTAATTGATTGGGATTACTTGGGTAACCTAGTTGCCACTATAACCCTTAGTCTATAACTTGCTACCACTATAATTTCTTTATTTTTTTAATCTAGAGGAATCTCTAATTGATTGGGATTACTTGGGTAACCTAGTTGCCACTATAACCCTTAGTCTATAACTTACTACCACTATAACTTCTAGAGCATTTGCAAGCCTGAATCATTAAAAAACCTATAACTTAAGAAGAGTTTAGACTTATGCAGACATCCTAATTAAAAGGGTCTCACACTAAAGAGGCACCTACTCTTCCCACCTTATCATAATGGGTCCATGTCTCATGGAGAATTTGTACTGAGTAAAGAAAGCTCAAATATAAATTGAAATAGGTACTTCTACCAAAATTCCTACCCAATTTCTTGGGTTGCATTCACATTCACTACCCAATGTGACGAAGACGGTATAGGGCATTTCCACTCTTGTAAAAACTT
>LPNX010901601.1:126297-178364 GCA_001517045.1 Pseudotsuga menziesii | reverse complement strand
AATCAATACGCCGCAGCATTAACGTACCTATCGCATCTGTCTGTCTTCTCCTTATATATAGATCCCTAATCCTGGATACGTAGCATCTGTACTCTTCTCCTAGTGTCCGTTTTAGACATACAATGGTAGTCGTGATCACCAACCAATTCAAGGCCCCTGACCAGTCTCTCTCTCAGCTTTCTCTAACGTGTTTGTCTTCGGTTCTTGATTTGAACGAGGCCGCTTTGTCCATGTTTTTGTTGTTTGGGTGTATTTCAGCTCCTACAAAGAGCGTGAAAGGGCCATAGCTAACGCAAGAAAAAGTAAAACCTGGAAAGCTGCAAACCGGACAAGGTTATAGAATCATGGAATATCCAGGCCCAGCAAAAGATGAACAGAAGATATATTGGTCAACTTCTGCGAGCGTAAGGAAAAATCTACCATTTCTTGCTTGCTATGTCTATAGGCGTTCACGGCCTGGAACTCTTAAACGAGTTTCTTTAAATGAGAGCTTCTACATTGATCACCCTGTGAGTTTTCAATTTCGTTCATTTTCTTCCCTTTTAATCAGTAATGGCTTATGTGAAAGATGTTGGTTGGGATCTGCACTGGCCATAGATTGCTTGGAATTTACCACTATTAGTTCCTGCATCCTTAATGCATTCCATATGGCTCTACCTGAGAATCCCAGAAACCATGTGAGATTGGAGAGTTTTATAGTTTGAGTAACTCTTCTAAGAACTAGAAGATAGGAGTATTCTATTTTTTTTTTTTAACCAGGGAACAACAACTTTCTGAGAGTATATCCAGTAGCTTGCAAGTTAGATATATCAATAACTTGTGACTTAATAGGGGCCAAGAATCCTTCCACTAGCCTTGTCACTACAGGCCAATGACCTTACCTCCCTGGTTTTGAACCTATGATCTCCAAGAAGATTATACATGTTCTTAACCATTAGGCCCACTCAGGTGCTCTAAAATAATAAACTGAGGAATATTCTACCATTCTCACTCTCATAGACACCTATCCACACAAGATATATAGAAAAAGATGAAAAATACCTAGCAAACAAATATAATCATCCCAAAAAAACATGGAGAATTTGTCATGAGAAAAAAAAAAATGCTATGTCTTTATGCTTATTTCTTTTTGCATTGTTTGAATCTAAACCATTATTGATATATACTGAATGCATATGGATCTCGTCTTGTGGAAGTTATATATGTCCCTCTCTCTTACCAACCTATGAGGTTATTTTCTCAGTATGATCTTATGCCTGACGACTGTTCAAGTTTTTATATATACTTCTTTTTTCAGGCAATCAAGATAGAGGAGATTTCTTGCCAACTAAACGTAAACCCTCAAGCTCAATCTCCAGATATAATGTCACCCGCTTCTCCTGTGTCAGAAAAAACTGATGGGATGCAAGAGAATTTTGGAGCGAGTCCTGCACTATCTGATGATTCTCCAACTTCTGAAACCATCCATGGTGGTCAAATAATAGATGCAGACCCTGTGCCATTAAACTGCATCTCGAATGGAGAGGAAACAACTTCTACGAGGGAGAAGAAGCCCATTCTTTAAAAAAAAGTTATCTCCTACTTTGATCCCTTTCCAACTCCAGATTTAGCTGCTTGTGGCGATTGCAAGAGTAGGCCCCGGCGTAAGAAAGCTTGAATCAGGTAACAGGCTTTTTATAAAACCTTTTGGATAAATCATTTGATATTAAAAATTTACAAGTACTGCCAGCCATTCCCGAACATGTAACAAGAAAACTCGTTCAGATTTCTCTGTTTCTAATTGAAGGGGGAAATGTAAATTAATTCTTTGAATCGTATCAGTGCAGACGGTGTACTTGTTATAGGGGGCTCCTGTCAGTTCAATTGAGGTTTCCGGCAGTCATGGGATGCTTGACAAATCACCTTTTCTCTTAGTTCACGCACAACAGGATTGAGGTCGACCATTTTTAATGTAATCTGTCATACATAAATTCCACGTTGTTTTAACTTGTTCTGAATTGGGCGAATAGATTGGTTCAGGGATCAGATGATACCAGCTTGGAAAGAAGAGTATTTAACATTCGATTCACCGAATTTATATTCCTCTGATTGATATCTTTTATGGCATTTTCCAAACATAATATATGAGCATTTTCTTTTATTCAAATAGGAATAGTCTTTAGATAAATATGGATAGTACAGATGCCATTAAAGTATTTGATCAGAATTTCAGGAAAAACTGTTTCATAATAACTTATTGAATCAGCAGGTCCGTATCCATTACATTTCAGTTAAACCTGAGTACACATCAGTTTATAAAGATTGTCTGCACATATTAATATTGTTTTTCCAGTAAAATCTGAGTACATATGTCTTTTAGAATTATCAGGTAAAAGATGCTAATCTGAGAATGTTAATCTCCATGAGATTGGTTAAGAAGAAAAAGATACTTCCTGTGAGTAATAGAACGCCTCTCCCTCATGACTGGGTGCTCGAGGGCTAGATGAGCGTGGGAACTGGGTTTTCACTAGATATTTTAGCAGCAAGAAAACCATAAGAGTAGATGGCATCTTGTATATAGGTGAATCCTTGAATCACTTTGGCTAAAAAGTCATTGGGTAGATGCAGGCATATTCTTGGAAAATACAAGGATCATTAAGCCTGAGAATCATTTTATTCCTCTCTCTGATTCACAAAAGACAGACATCCGATAGGACCGACTGGGTTCTTTCCAACTGTCTGGTTGGGAGCAATAGTGTTTTTGCCCCAAGATTTCCAGTTCTAATGCGCTTCGGTGAGGGCCTTCCGGATCGAATCATCCTGACGTTGAAAGCCTACAAGAAATTTGTTGCCACATTTCTCGTGACTACGCCTTAAAGCAGATGGTGTATACGGAAGCAACAACTGTCTGCTTCTTAATGGAGCGAGTGATTTTGACGCACTATCCTAATTGCATTAGGATACATGGAGTAGTTCTTCTGTGTATGAAATGAAGGGTTTGCACTCTTGTTAGAGTGATAATGGAGGGAGTTATTTTGACGCATTATCCTTGCATTGGAGTACAGGCAGGAGTGGTTCATCTGTGTATGAAACGAAGGGTTCATAACTTGGTTATGAAAATAAAAATTAGTATACCACTTTAGTTGTGGTGGGTCAATGTTTAAGTCAGTTTTTATAACTAGTTAGTTTTATTTGTAAAGGTATACTTTTATATCTATTATTTATATTAGATTTTCACTTGTTACAATTAGGTTAATCTTATTGATTTAGGCTAAAATCTGAGATAATATTTAAATAACTTTAAATATAATAATTTAATAATTTAAAGTAAACCTAAATGCTCAAAATACTCAAGTAAAATAAATAATGTATATTTAACTTAACTAAGATGGTTAATGAATGGAGCAAACACTTGATTATAGCATAAGACATATTAGTCATATTGATATAATTTTATATTTGAAGGGATAGGGTATTTATACATTTATAAGATTTAATAACTAAATCTGTGTAAATGTGGTTCTGTCTCACAAATACTAAGATTTTATATACAAAACTAGTGTATAGATTGGTTGTAACATTAAAAATAATTTATTATTATTATTATTATTGTATTTAATGAAATTTAAATGTTTATGGATTAAAGATTGTTTATTATTATTTTTATTAATAACTATTTGAAATTATATAAATAATTAATTTAAATTATATTTAATGATGTATAGATATTCATAGATTAAGAATGATTGGATATCATTATTATTATTATTAATTATTTGAAATTAAAATTTTATTTAATTGATTGTATTTAATGAATTGTAAATGTTTATTAATAACATCATTAAATTAATTGGATTGTTATTGAGTAGTTTATAAATTATAAAATGTAGGAGATTAACATTAATTATTTTGATGTTTTTGATAATAATAATATTTTTTAATAAAAGTTGGGAATTTATTTAATTTAATTTTCTTATCAAAATTTATTAAAATTGGCTATCAATATCAAAATTTATAAATTATCAATTTTAATATATTTACTTAAATATTTGTATTTCCAATTTTAATCCATATCATTTAAAAAATTATTAAATTAAATGATAAGACATCCTAAAACATGAGACTCCTAAAACATTATGTGAGAATTGAAAAAGTTCTCTTCTTAATTAAAATTTTAAACCATAACTCAACCTACTTTCTTTTTAATATTAAATGTTGATTTTATTAAATAATAATGTTTAATTATATTTAATATATTTATTTTATTTTATTTTAACAAGTTTAATGCATTTTTTTTTATAACAAGAGCCCTTTAAGAATGGAAAGCTTTTATTAAATTTAGTACATAGTTCAAGCTAATTTTATTTTAACATTAAAGGTTGATTTTATTAAATAATAATGTTTAATTATATTTAATGAATGGCTTTTTTAACAAGAGTATGTAGAGTTTGCAAAAAAAAGAAGTCATTGTATTGTAACATTATAACATAATCTTTTTAATTGTGTGAGAGAGAATGTGAGAGTGAAGAGGAAATTTATGGAGGTTGCAGTGAGGTTGCACGTTGTATCATTTTATTTTGCTGGATGGTATAATAATAAAGGACTCTCAATTTCTGTGTGGAAAAGGAAAAAAGGAAAAACCTGTTGATGTTTAAATGCCCAATGTTTTGGACTTATAATGTTAGTCCATCATCACGCGATCTCATCCTGTTTTTGAGATGCTTCAATTAAATCCCAAAGAGCGAGTATACATATAGAATCGATGTTTGCATGTCGGCTCCTTATTCATGTAGCCACCTTTTTATCTTATTAATTATTGGTTTCGAAGTGCCGCTCAGTTTTAACCCATCACCCCGATTAAGTGTGTTATCTCATTTGTCAATTTCCACCACCTCTTTCACCCATATTTTTAGATACTTCTCTTCCCTTGTTAGTAGTTTAGCATTCTCAATGCATATGTGGTGGTAAGAGTTGTGTAAGTGCTCTGCAAGGGCTGATTTACTAGCTCTGTCTCACTTAGAGTGTGAAAGGCGACTGAGTTTTGTTCTTGCAGCGAGTGTGTACAACGAGCAAACCTGGGAATGAGATTTCTGTCATGACATTGTTTGAGAAACTAAAAGTTTGTAGACAGTTTCGCTACTTTTGTCTGAGTTTCTCAAAAAGCAGCGAGTTTGATCAAGTATCCCTTCAATGCAGGGAATTGATTATCGAAAAAAGATCCATAATACAGGTTGAAAATTTAATAAAAAAAGAAAAACCTGTTGATGTTTAAATGCCCAATGTTTCGGACTTATCATGTTAGTCCATCATCAGGGGATCTCATCCTGTTTTTGAGATGCTTCAATTAAATCCCAAAGAGAGAGTATAAATATAGAATAGATGTTTTCATGTTGGATTTTTATTCATGTAGGTGCCTTTTTATCTGATTAATTATTGGTTTCCAAGTGCCGCTTAGTTTTAACCCATCATCCCGATTAAGTGTGTTATCTCGTTTGTCAATTTCCACCGCCTCTTTCACCCATCTTTTAGATAGTTCTCTTCCCTTTTTAGTAGTTTAGCATTATCAATGCATATGTGGTGGGAAGAGTTGTGTGAGTTCTTTGCAAGGGCTTATTTACTAGCTCTGTCTCACTTATAGTGTGAAAGGCGAACGAGTTTTGTTCTTGTAGTGGGTTGTACAACGAGCAAACCTGGGAATGAGATTCCTGTCATGGCATTGCTTGAGAAACCAAAAGTTTGTCTATCTTGTAATGTGGTTATAATATTTGCATCTTGTTTATTGTTTATTGTTATTGCTTTCCAATCATGTTTTTCTAACAACAACTTTATAGAATTGGGAAAACAAAGTTGATATTTAGATTAAGGTTTTCCGTATTTAAGAGTTAATAAGGTGTACTGGCATGCATGATATTGTTTACCTGGATTGAAGTATTGATGGATTTTACCACCACTTTCTTGACAATGATAACAACATATTGATGACTGCTTTAATAAAATTTTGTTGATACACATGGTGTGAGTTAAGGGTTGTTGCAATGTGACAAGTAATAAGTAATAAGGGGGATGGAAATGATGGGGAAAATGACTCTAAAAATCCTTGTTGATGGCTAACACATTGCTGCAACAACTTGGAGTTTTGCTAATCCTTATGGATTAGCCTAGTACCTACCAAGTAAAAAAGTGGGAATCTATTAGGGTTTTGCTACAGGACAAGTTATGCTAGTAAACTTAGGGTATTAGAACTTTTCTTCGATTTTTCTCTCTTTTTTTTGTTGTCCTTTGAGTTGGCTTTTGGTTTTTCAGAAGTGGGGTTTTTGGAAAAGTTTCCAAACCCAACTGAAAGAGGGGCTTTGTATACCCCCTTTTCCTTTAACCTAAAGTACATATCTTCTTTCTTTAAGATGCATGGAATATTTCCCTTTGAAGCATGGAGGGTTTCATTTTAATTTTTTTTGGATATGATGTGTTGATTTGACAATTGTATGTGTTCATGGTAGGTGGATGTGCTATCTAAATCATGACCGTTCATTTTACCTTATGGATCTCGTAAAAAAAATACCAAACCCTACTTCTTTGTGATTTGCTCAAGGCATTGAAGCTTTTTTTCCAACGTTATCAGAGTAGCTAGGTTATGGCAGACACGAGAAAGAGAAAATCCACTCGTTTGACCGAGGATTGAGCATGAGTGAGACGATGACATAAATCATACAAGGAAAAGGAAGGCTTGGCAAGGTTTGGGATGGGGGTTGATGTTAATGTGGACATGGTCGAAATGCTTTAAAAAAGGGTGATAGTTGGAAGAGTGGATTTTGCTAAGCTCAAAATAAATGATTTGTTGACTTGGGTAAATAAATACTGGGTGTTGAAAGTGGGTTACACACCGAGGGTTTATATGGTGATCAATGGATGGATATATTTTATTTTTATGGATGAATATAAGATTGAGAATATCCTCAACAAAGTATGGATTCATAATGAAGCCTCTCTATTATTAAAATGATGACATTGTCCATTAATCCTGCTAGAGAGTAACAAACTAGAAGTCACTTATGGATGTTGTTACTCGGTTTCCCTCTAGAGATTTGGATGCAAAATGTCCTGGAAGGTATAACAAATGCTGTTGGAAAATTTATCAAGGTGGACAAATATTTGCTCTATGGCTTCAATAAAATGGTGGTGAAGGTTATGGTAGAATTTGACATTGCTGAAGGGATTCCTGCGGAGGTTGAGGTTATCTAGTGTAAAAAATCCTTTTCAACAGAAACTTGATTACTTTAGGGTTCCGTTCCATTTTTTTTACTGTAAAAACACGGGACACTTAAAATCCCGTTGTCCCTATTTTCTATCAGGGTCGAAGCTGTTTTTGTCAGAAGATTTTGAAGACTCTATGATTCTCTCTTTGAATGTAAGGGGTTTTGGTAAGGTTGATAGGGTTAGGGACTTATCAAAACATATTGCAGATACTAGCCTTGTTATTATTTTTTTACAAGAAATGATGTGTCATGCTTCTATAGCGGTGGAAACTCTAGCCAATATCCTTCCAAGTTGGGAATTGTCTGTTGTTAGTGCTCTACGTCTCTTGGGAGGCCTGTTGTCCTGTTAGAATATGAGGGTTGTTAATATAAAGCGTTTTAAAACTTATTTGGGAATTTTATTGGAGGGGAACCTGGGGGTTTTGGAAAAAGATGTTAGTTTCCTTAATATGTATGCTCCTTACAAAAATAGAGAAATTTTTTGGGTTTCTCTTTCACATTATTGTATTTTAGATATTAATAATCTTATTTTGGTGGGAGACCTAAATTTCACTACCTCTCCTACAGAAATTTGGGGGAAAAAGGAAAACTCATCCCTGTTGGATGACTTCTTCAAAACCCTTTTGAATTTTTTTGAACTTATTGACATCATTCCACAAGTTTAGAGCCTACTTGCACTAATGGTAGGAGTGGTAAGGAAGGTATCCAAAAAATACTGGACAGATTTGTAGTTAAGGCGTATTTGGTTTAGTATTTCCATCAGTATAGAACTTGGGTAGGGAAGAGCAAATTTTTTGATCACTGGCCCATTTTTTTACAACGAGAAGGTACCACCCCTAGCCAAAATTTCCCTTTCAAGTTCAACAGTTCCTGGTTAGATAATACATAGTTCTGTTCTTTTATAAAAGATGTTTGGATGCATCACATATCGGATGAAGATCTAAATCTTATGGAGAAAATTGTTTTTAAGTTAAAAAAGATTAAAGAGGAAGTGACCAAATGGATAAAGAACAAAAAGATCAAATAAAAAGAAGAGTTCTCTCTTGTTGAGGATCATATTAAGAGCTTCTTTATCAAGAAATGGTATTATTCTGTTTCAGAGGAGGATATTTTGTTAACTAAAGAACTTGAGGAAAAGAAAGACTTGATTCTCAAACAAGAAGAAAAGGTTGGAGGCTAAAGAGAAGAGAACTTTGGATCAAGTTAGGAGATAATAATACCGGGTTCCGACCATTCCTTTGCTTCTCATAGAAAAAACTCCAATTCAATATGGGAATTATTGGATGAAATGGTAATGTAGTGAAAGGTCAAATTCAACTCAAGAAGTCTGCAATGCAGTTCTCTAGTGGGATCTGTAAGGATGATGGTTATTGTTCCTCGGAAGCCTAGTTAAAAACTATCAAGTTATTCCCATGCTTTTTAGAGATAGAAGAAAAGGAAAAGTTGGGAGAGAAGGTGACTCTAAAAGAAATTGAGGATGCTTTGAATATTTTAAAAAAGGAGAAAAGTTCGGGCCTTGATGGGTGGACTGTCGATCTCTTTCTCCATTTTTTTGATATTATGGAGGAAGATCAGCTCGCTATAGTGGAATTTTTCTAGATCTAAATGTTATGTTTATGGAACTTTAAATTCTACATTCCTCACTTTGGTTCTCACTTTTGCGGATTTTAGGCCAAATTTGCTATGTATTCTAGTCTATAAGCTCATTTCTAAAATCATCTACATCAGAATTAAACCTTCTCTTTCAAATTGTTTATCTTTGGAACAGTTTGGTTTCTTGCATGATAGACAAATTTTAGATGTAATTGTGATAACTCAAGAATCTATTCATTCCATTAAACATAAGAAATTGAAGGCTATGCTTTTGAAGATGTACCTGGAAAAATATTTTGATAGAGTTGACTAGAATTTCTTAAGGTTAATTCTTTATCAAATTGGTATGCATGTTTTGGATGTTAAATGGATCACGACTTGCGTTACTTCTGCTCAGTTTGTTGTTATGGTAACTGGTGCCCCCACAGTTTTTTAGGAGTGAGAGAGGAATTAGGTAGGGATGTCCTCTCTCCCCTCTACTTTTTATGCTAATTATAGAAGGTCTGAGCAGGATTATTTTAGAATCAAAGAACAAAGGGAAGATCAAGCGAGTGAAAATCAGTAAAAAATTGTTCATTACCCATTTAGTCTTTGTTGATGACGTTTTGATGTTTGGTATAGATTCATTGGAAGAATGGCTATGTTAGAAGGAGATAATCAAACTTTTTTGTAAGGCTTCTGAGATGTCTGTAAGTATAAATAAATCAAGTTTCCACCATCATAAGCTGGGTAAAGAAAGCTTTGATAGTATTACCTCTATCCTTCGTTATAAAACCTTTGAGCTTGAATTTGGTTTCAAATATCGAGGTTTTTTCTTGAAGCCTAATGACTATAGAGTTCGTGATTGGATATGGCTATTGGAAAAATTTGAAAAAAGAGTTAAAAAATGGACTTTCAGATTACTGTCAATTGGTGGAAGGACCACTCTCATCAAGACAATTCTCATTAGTATCTTGGTCTATTGGTTTTCACTACTGCAGATTCCTTTTTCTATTATTATCAAATTGAGAAGGTTCACTTTCAATTTTTATGGACAGGTGGAGAAAAAAAAGGCAATCTTATAATGAGTAGTTGCAACAAGATTTCTATGCCAAAATATTGGGGTGGTTGGGGCATACAAAAATTACATTGGTTCATCTCTACTCTAATACTTAGTATTTTTTGGCGTGGGTTGACAGGAAACATGCTCTGGTCTTCAATTTTATTTGGAAAGTACTTAAAGATGAACCTTATAGACAGGATAAGATTGCCAAAAAGGAACTATAGAAATATGTCTCCTATTTGGAAAGGTTTTATGAAACCATATCACTGGGTGGGTTAGTTTATCACTTGGAAAGTGGGTAATGGAAATTTTTTTCTTGTTGGTATCAATTCCATTATTGGTTTGGAGGATGATCATAAAATTTCTCCTTATGTTACAAATTATTTGGCTTAAATCGGTTATTATACACTTTCTCATATAAAAAAACCTTTTTGGATCAACAGGGATAGATCATATTGGTATTCGAAAAAAGATCTAGAATTGGTTCAGGATTAGGCCTTGGAGTGGGAATTTTATATTAATAGACTAAATGCTGCAGGTTGTAGAATCTCTCATGAAGAAGATACTTTGATTTGGTTTTCTAATCTTAGGACTAGTCTTATCATTGCAAAGTCTGCTTATCAGGCCCTACTTAAGAATTGCTCCAGTATTGTTCATAAATGGTAGTATAAAACATTGTGGAATTGGAAAATCCCACTGAAAATAAAATGTTTTATGTGGTTAGCTTTCCAAAATTGTTTAAAAACTTGGGACAATCTCATTAAAAAAGGATGGAATGGGCCAAATTTATGTTCTCTCTGTAAAAAGGATGAAGAAACAGTTGATCACTTGTTGCTTAATTGTAGTTTTTCTGTCAATATCTGGAAGACTATGTGTATTTCTCTTAAGATTCATTGAAATTGGGAAGGAGATAATTTTAATCATTCTTGCTGTATGTGGTTTAAAAATTGTAGAGATTTTAATTCTTTACCTACAATTGTCTCATGGAAAATTTGGAATGCTAGGAATACTAACATCTTTGAAGACCACTTACATGACCAAATCTCAATCTGCATACATATCTTAAATATGGAAAATGAGTTTCCCTTGAATAATCCATTTTCTATAAAACCAAGGGTTTTGAAAGATATTCAAAATACGAGTGCTTTTGGTTTCTTTGATGGTGCAACAAAGGATGGAATTTATGTTGTTGGTGCAGTTCTAAGCATTAGAAAATCCCATAGTCTCAATTTACAACTTCAGTGTGGAACAAGTTCAAATATGATGACAGAGATTTTAGCTCTTTGGTGTTTATGCAAGATTGCTTCAATTTTTGGTGTAGTGATTCTCAAAATTGATGATGATTGTCGAGTCACTATAAAATGGGTGCAAGGTGAATTTAATATGGAAGTTGTCTTGTTATTACCTTGGTGTAGCAAGATTCACTCGAAGCTTAAGAACTCCTGTCATATCTCTTTCCATCACATTTACTGGGAACAAAATAAGCTTGCTTATTGAAACTCTCAAAGTCATCTTTGAAAGGTAAAGAAGGTTTGCTACATTGCATGGATGGAAAATATTCTAACTGATTCTGGCCTCATTAATATTTATGATCTCTAGTCTGTGGGATATTTAGCCTTTGTTTGAGGCTTAGTTAGTCTTGTGTATTTTTTTTTGGGTTTTGAACCTTTCTGTTGGGTCTACTAGAAACTAGCTAGTGTCTTTAAAGACACATGTAATTTTTAGTTCTTTCTTGAGATCTCAAAAGTATCACAGTTGTTTGAACTTGGAACGATCAATGTTGACTCTAACTAATATGTATGTACTTTTTGATTCAGTTTTTGAATAACAAAAGAATGTTTTTTATATTGAAAAAAATGAAATAAAAAAGGGGGTTGTGGCCTAATTGTCTAGGCATCAATACAAAAGAGGTGATCTTTTCCATTATTACTTCATTATTTCCATATTAGTGACTACATTATTGTCAATATGTTGACGATTCAAAATTCTACTTCTATTGTTAACTATTTGGCTTGTGTAAAGCCTAAAATATTGTTCCAAAATTGCCTTAAAAAACATGAGGAAATGAGTTATCCATAATGTGTACCATTCCTCTGATGAGCATTCTTCTATTGACTAAATACAAAGGATAAGTATGAATGTCTTGATGTGGCATAACTAAAAGAGATTTGCTCCATTGTATCCTCATCTTTTACTTCAAATTGTTACTCTTTAACTGAACCAACAGACGCTGCCAAAGAGTGAGTTTGCTTCAATGCTAGAAGACTAGGAAATTGTTCCAAATTTGGGTTTTTTACCTTGTCTTGAAGATTTGTTATTGTAGATATTCCTATTCAACTAACTTATCATTAGATTCCTCCAAGCCCACTTCCAACAAAATTAGCTTGGTTTTATACTTGCTTAAATACTCCTTGCATACATCGAGATACCTTAATGTATTTTTCATATCCCTACCATAATTTAATTCCCATTGTTTTCTCCATTTGTCCATTTTTCCATAACCTATGTCATTGTCTCTTCCCCCTCATTGAATATTTTTTCACACTTGCATCGAGAATTACATTACCGGTCCTTCTTGCTAGTCATGCTTGCTATGAATAGGTCACAATGATTCAACAAGGTTAGACTCATACAACCCTAGGGTTGTAAGAAGCGGGGGATACCAAAGCCAACTACAAGACACAAAATCCAAAGTAAGTATTTAAACCCAACAGATTTAATCTCAAATTTGTAATAGGAAATATGATTCTCTGATTAGAGGTATACTAAGGAATAATAGAGCTGAGAGAGATTAAGAGAAGACTTGAAATCCATGATGAAGTCAATAAAGACCCTCATACCCAAGACCAAAAATATAGCTCTCATACTTAAAAACAAAGAGACCCCCCTTAGAAATAAAAATAACAATGCAAATACTACCTTCTAAATTTGTGCAAGAGTAACTGATATAGAGTTGAAAAAACCAAAAGAATTGAGCTACAACCATACTAGGATTAAAAAGGTAAGCACAAACCATAGAATTAGAATCAAAAGAACAAGATTAAAACTTGTTATTAATGCAATGCCTTGTAGACCTATTGTGGCCTTCAAACCTAAAGGAGAGAACCAAGAGTTGTGCTCATAAAATACCATAATCGCTCCACGATAGTTGTAGAGGAAACAATTACATGAACAAGATTTTGATGCAAAGATTTGCCATATGTCTGAAGAATGGTCGTTTGTTTATCCATTAAAGAACTCAATATGTATGGATTGAATGTACATGGACAATGAAGTGTGGATTAATTCATGAACCTTCATGAGAGCTATCAAATGACACATGCCCAATATCATGTGTTAGAATGGACCGTGTAAAAAAATTAGGGGAGGATTGCATATCTCTCCCTCCCCCTATTTTGAACTATTTTTCCTTGGTGCAAATGGTTACCAAGATTCATTTGGGCATCAACAACCTTATTTATATCTAGATAGACATGAAACAATTGAACCTCATTTAGACTCTTCATTAGCATCTGAATGTGAATCATGACTCTCCTCAGTTGGATTTATTGTGGGAGACGTCTTCCCTGAAGATGTCAGATGGTGATCATGGAGTCCCCAACATTGTTAGTGCTTCTATTCCTTTTAATTCCAATCAGTATAGGCTATGCCATCATGTATAATCCCCAAACAAAAATATATTGCTCAGTGAAAACCATACAACTGAGATGGTGGGTTAGGTATGTTTCTGATACAAATGCAAATTGGCCATTGCCATGTGAAACTCAAAAAATTTAAGGATCACCTCAATACCCAATCAGACAACATCAAGTGGACAATGGAATTGAAGTAAATGGTGTTCTTCCTTTTTTGGATGTACATGTATTAAGAACCCGAATGGCACCTTGTGCCATAAAGTCTACCAAAAAAAGACTCATACATACCAATATTTGCATGCTCTATCACATCATTAACCTAGTAAAAAAATAGGCGTGTTGAATACTTTGATTACATGTGACAAAATGATCTTTAAAGGTGTGTACCTGGAACAAGAATATGAACATCTAAAGGAGGTATTTTCTAAAAAAGGTTACAACGAAGCCGAAATAAAAAAAAATCTTTCAAGAAGGCGGATAGACAAAATTTCACAAGGAATGTTATTGAAAATGAGTAGAAGCCGTTCCTTCCCTTCCATACATTCAAGGCATGCCATATAAGATCACGAGAATTATAAAGAAGAAAAACATCATTACACGTTCTCACCCCAAACAATTTGAAAACAATTTTAAATTTGGTTAAATATAGTATTGAAGATGGCTTACGAAAAGGAGTGTATAAGATCCAGTGTGTATGCAACAAAACATATATAGGAGAAACTGGGAGAAAATTTAACACAAGGATCAAAGAACACCGTGCTTGTTGAAGAGTGTAATCTCACCCGTAGTTAAGTTAGTGAGTTAGGTAACCCACGGTATTTACTCACCTATGGTATTCGCTCATAGTATTGTTGTTTTCCATTTCCTATTTAATCTGCTCTTAATAATGAGAAGGCAATCAACTACCAGTAGTGCTTCTGTTGCTTCATTCTATTATTTCACATGGTATCAGAGCTTATGGCCTGATCCTTCCATTGTTGGGGTAATCCTTTTCACAGAGTGGAAAGCACTATACGGAGCTACAACACTCTATTTTTTTCTATTTTTTTTTAATTTTTCCAGATCTGAATTTTATTTTGGTTATTTTTTCCCTAACCCTAAAAAAAAAACATGGAGGATGTTTTTTTTTTCTAGATCTTTGCTCCCGATCTATCTCTTTCTTAGAGGAGGGAGCTCTATCATCTAGATCTTGCCGGTGGGTTGATCTGATCAAGTTGGAATGGATCTGATCAAGGTGTAATGGATCGCAATAATTTTTTTCTTCTTCTCCATATCTGGCCACCGCTTCTTTCCTATAGTAAAAGAGCGGTGCCACTGCTTGTTTTGAAGAAGAGAAAAGCGGTGCCACCGCTTTGCTGATATTTGGCATAAGCAGTGAACAACTGCTACTTAGATGGATTTCTAGCACCGCGACTCCCACCGCCTATTGCTTTTGCACCTGGAGCGGTGCTGTTTGTTTTTATTAAAAAAAACAAGGGATTTTTTTTAATTTAAAAAAGAGAGGCTAAGTAAGGGATTTTTTTATTATTTAAAAAGGCAAGGGAAAAAGACCCAGCTGGAGTTTTATTCTGAAAATTGCACGGTGGAAAAATCAAAACGATCTCGATGTTGGAGCGTGACTTTTAGTCCAGATCTGACATTTAGATTTGCATCTACACCGAATTCATGAAAATCGTTGCTTCTATTCAGATATGAACTTAGAGTTGTTTGACAGGAGGAAAAAAAAGTGGAGGTGCCTTGAGTAAGTAGCTGGTCCCATTCCTCTCAGTAGGAAATCACAGGAGTGCATTGGAATATCAGATCTGACATAGGGCAGCCTTTGTCCTAACCCTATCTACCGTTACTTCACTGGTAATTGCAAAGAAGAAAGTGTAGAGGTGTGCACAGGTAGATCATTGTGGATCTGTTCAGATCTGGCTAGCATGAAGAGGAGAAGAGGAGAAATTTTTGTTTGGCGTCCATTGGTATTGAGCACAAAAAGTATGTGCTGAAACTCTTCATTGTGAGCCCACCGATCCTCATCCTACTCCGAGTTACTGTTGAGTTCTCTGTTGGTGACAACAGCACTAGCAAAACCTTGTCGAGACTACATTGTAGAGCTTCCGCTCCGGAGGAGTTTGTGGACCACGAGTTCGTGGAGCTTTCTCCATTGCAGAAAGCTCACCCTCTGATCATCCAATCTTATTGAAGGTTGTGATCTATAAAAGAAGATCTATTCTTGAAGATGGTGCTACCAAAAGCAGTCCCAAAAGAATTTGAAGAGGTAAGAAATATCTTAACACCACAAAGTTTATGGCAGATCTTTAATGGAGATGAGTATGATGTATGGGAAACCAAAGTAATTAATGTGTTAAAATTACAAGATTTGTGGCACTTCATAGTTGAAGAGGATCCCATTGATCCAGAAAATTTTAATGCTTTGACATAATTCGAAAGAGAAAGAAGGAAAGTTGTTGCCTTATGTCTCATATAAGACAGTATAGACTATTCCCTATTTCATTACATTGTAGAAGCTAATACTCCGAAGAGAGCATGGGATACACTGAAAGAAGTCTTCAGTGAGGAACCAACAATAGAGGAAGATGAGTTTGTAAGTCAAGCAAAGCACCAGGAATCACACACTGAAGTGGAAGACAGTCAAGATGACTGTGTCTATGAGGAAGCTAGTGGTCATGTAATCCGAGCAAAGGATGTTGATCCAGTTATGTTTGATGATGACAGTGAAAGAAAACTTGTCACTGTAGCAGTACTCAATGATGTGAGTGATAGTCTCTTTGAGCAAGAGACAGTTGATAGAAGCATAGAAGTTGCAATAGTTGCTGAGAATGAGAAACAACCAACTGATAGCATCACAAAAGACACAACATTTATGCAGTCCACCCCAAAACCAGAAAACCAGAAGTTTGAGGGAGATCTATGAGTAGGATCCTCATGAGCATCTACAGTATGCTCCATTTTCTTCTGATCCCACAATTTTTGAAGAAGTAGTGAAGGATGCATAGTGGGTTCAAGCAAATGAAGAAGTCAATAATGAAGTAATTGTTATTGATGAGCAACACAAAGATGTGAATTCTCTCCTAGAAAAGCTGAAATATATTCATATTTTTTCAAACAAAAATTTTCAGTGTGCAGGTAAAGATGACAACTAGAAGAATCATGTTGAAATAGAAGATGAAGACTTGCACTATGTTCCAAAAGATGAAGAATATCAACTACTTAGCTTTAAGATCCAGAAGGAAAAGAAAAAGAATTCCAAGTACACTTCAAGGAAGAAAGTAAATTTGAAGTTTTTTGAATGAAATGTAAGCCTAGCTGAGACATAGACCAGCAGGCATATTTAGGCATAGATAGTGCTGATGATGTACTGCCAGTTGAGATTAAGGGGGTGTGTTGAAGAGTGTAATCTCACCCGTAGTTAAGTTAGTGAGTTAGGTAACACACGGTATTTACTCACCTATGGTATTCGCCCATCGTATTATTCTTTCACATTTCCTATTTAATCTGCTCTTAATAATGAGAAGGCAATCAACTTCCAGTAGTGATTTTGTTGCTTCATTCTATTTAAAAAAAAAAGCAAGGGCAAATATTTATTTTAGTCATATCCGATGGCTAATACGAGTTCTTTGAAGCTGATATATGGACCTGTTCTAACCGGATCTAACTATGATTTTTGGTCTATCAAAATGAGTACATTTCTGCAACTCAACAAATGTTGGGATATGGTGGAAACCGAGTTCAAAGAACCTGAAGCGGTTGCTCTAGCCACAATGAATAATGCCTAGAAGAATGCTCTCAAATCTCTATGAGACTGAGATCTCACAGCCACATGGATGATCCAAAGTTGCATTGAAGAGTCCATTTTCCCATGGATCTGAGGTGCTACCAGTGCACATCAGGCTTGGAATCTACTTGCATCGGCCTACAAGGGAACCCATCGCGTTAAAACAATAAGACTGCAAACCCTACGCATTCAATTTGAAAGTTTGAAGATGAAAGAGTCAAAAACTGTGGATCAGTTCATGACTAGGGTTTCAGGTATTGTGACCCAATTCCAAACCTATGGTGAACTGCTAGAACAAAAAATCGTTGTTCAAAAGATTCTCCGGTGTCTCACCAAGAAATTTGCTATGGTAGTGATTGCCATTGAAGAAGAAAAAGATCTGTCTAAGTTCACCCTAGAAGAGTTGACTGGATCTCTTCTATCTCATGAAGTGCGATTCACTCAAGAAGAAGAATCGTTGACCAATGCATTCAACACCCAGGCTTCCCTCAACAGAGGTCGAGGCAGAAGAGGATGAGGTAGAGGAAGAAGAGGCCGATGGTCTCGATCTACAGAAGACAAAACCAGTCACAATCATGAACACTCATAGCATTCATAACACTCTCAAAAATCTCAAGGTCATAGGGGAAGAGTCAAGAGATGGACCAATAAGTCCAATGTTCAGTGTAACTAATGTAAGAAGTATGGGCACTATGAACGAGAATGTAGAATGAAGCAAGCGGACCAGAACAATAACCATAAAAATAACAGAGCCAATGTCTCCAAAGAAGAAGAAGGCTCGTCAGAGGTGATGTTTCTGTCTTATCAAGCAATTTAAGAACACTGCAGCTGAGATCTATGGCTACTAGATAGCGGTTGCAGCAATCACATGACATGTAACAAGTCATTATTCTCTAGTTTGGATTCCTCTGTTGTCACAAATATCAATCTAGGAGATGACTCTCTGGTTCCAACAAAAGGAAAAGGTATTATTCCTGTACTTAGTAATCAAAATGAAAAAATGTCAATTCATGAGGTGTTTTAAGTACCTCATTTGACTGTAAATTTGATCAGTATAGTTCAATTACTTTATAATGAGTATGATGTTAGGTTTCATGATACATACTGTGCTATCTATGATAAACCTCCCAGTAAGAGACTCATAGCCAAAGTTGAAATGACCAAGAATAGAATATTACCTGTTAGTCTTAGGAGTGCTAACATTCCACATCCTATATCTCATACAGTTTCCAGTCAAGATGAATCCTGCTTATGTCACTGTAGATTCGGTCATCTTCCCTTCAAGAGTCTCAATCTCCTACACAAACAATCAATGGTCAAAGGATTACCGGTTATTCATAAACAATCCAACATTTGTGAGGATTGTATCACTGGTAAACATCATAGGGACAATTTTCCCACTTCCAGATCTCGAGCCAAAGAGCAACTTGAGTTAGTTCATACAGACCTTTGTGGACCCATGCAAACCCAATCCATAGGAGGTAGTTTTTATTTTCTGACCTTTATTGATGATTTTAGCAGAAAAACATGGATTTATTTTCTCAAGAACAAATTAGAGATCTTCTCCAAGTTTAAATAGTTCAAGGCTCTCATTGAGAAGTAGTCTGGAAATTCCATTAAAATGCTCAGGTCAGATGGTGGAGGTGAATATGTTTGACATGAGTTTTTAGATTTTTGTAAATAGCATGGCATCCAGAGACATTTCACCACCAGATACACTCCACAACAGAATGGAGTTGTTGAATGGAAGAATTGGACCATCATGAACATGGCCCATAGCATGCTGTCACACAAGAAGTTGTCAAATGAGTATTGGGCTGAAGTTGTTGGATGCTCAGTCTACTTGCTCAACAGATCACCCACAGTGACTATCCATGGCAAGATTCTTGAAGAAGCATGGAGTGGCACTAAGACTAGTGTCTCACATCTTAGAATTTTTGGTTCTGTTTCCTTTGCGCATATACCTGATGAACTCAGAAGAAATTTAGACAAGAAAAGTGAGTGCTGCTTTTTCACTGGTTATAGTGAACAACACAAGGCATACAAGCTATATAATCCTGTCACCAAGAAGCTTGTGGTGAGCAGAGACACAATGTTCATTGAAGACAAATGTTGGAGTGATCCTTTAGACATACAACATGAAGAAAGATCATATCATCCAGATCTACCTATTAGACTTCCAAGATTGGAAGTACAGCAGCAAGAAGATGTAGGAGATGGTCCACCGCATAACTAGAAAACCAAAAGCTTGAGAGAGTTATATGAACAAAATCCAATTCTAGATGAGCAACTTTAGTTTTCTCTCTTCTCCTGTCAGCCCACATCTTTTAATGAAGCAGTGAAGGATGAACAGTGGGTAAAAGCCATGAATGAAGAGATTGATGCAATAAAAAAAAATCAGACTTGGGATCTTGTTGACATCCTTGTAGACAAAACTAGTATTGGAGTCAAATGGGTCTATAAGACCAAATTGAATGAAAAATGAGAACTTGAAAATCACAAGGCAAGGTTGGTTGCCAAAGGTTATGCACAAAAGTATGGTATAGATTATGATGAAACCTTTGCTCCTGTAGCAAGGATAGATACCATCAGAGCTGTACTTGCCATTGTAACACAAAATCAATGGCATGTGTATCAAATGGATGTGAAATCTGCCTTTCTTAATGGCATTCTTGAAGAAGAAGTTTATGTAGGCCAACCACTTGGTTATACTGTCAAGGGTCATGAAGACAAAGTGTATACGCTAAAAAAGGCCTTGTATGGTCTAAAACAAGCTCCGCGAGCTTGGTACAGTAGGATTGACTCCTACCTCATCAACAATGGTTTCAACATAAGCAACAATGAGCCCACTCTGTATGTCAAAATAGAGCAAGGTAAAATATTGATGGTATGTCTTTATGTTGATGACATGATTTACACTGATAATTTGATGCTTGAATATTTCAGGACAGTCATGAAAAAGGAATTTGAAATGACTGATCTAGGACTGATGAAGTACTTTTTTGGCCTGGAAGTTACTCAAACTGATAAAGGTATTTTTATCTGCCAGCATAAGTATGCTACTGATATTTTGCAGAGATTCTGAATGGATAAATGTAAGCCAACAGAAACCCCTATAGCTCTTGGCACCAAGTTAACCAAGAATGGTGATGAACCAACAGTAAACAATACACTCTATAAACAAATGGTAGGCATTTTAATGTATTTGACTACAACTAGACCCGATTTGATGTATGCTGTTAGTCTTATTTCCAGATTTATGGAGTCTCCCAAAGACTCTCATTGGAATGTTGGAAAAAGAATACTGAGATATGTTGTAGGCACACTTGGATATGGCCTCTGGTACACTCATACACCAGACAATACTCTTATAGGGTACACTGCCAGTGATTTTGCAAGTAGTCTTGATGATAGGAAAAGTACACCTGGTTATGATTTCCATTTGGGTACAAATCTAATCTCTTGGGCATCTTAGAAACATCCCATTGTGAGCATGTCTTTTGCAGAAGCAGAATATGTAGCAGCCACCACAACAGCTTGCCATGCAGTTTGTCTAAGAAGACTGCTAAAGGATATGGGACACGCTGCAAAAGATCCCACTTCTATTTTCTGTGATAATAACTCTGCAATAAAACTATCTAAACATAATGTATTTCATAGAAAAAGCAAACACATTGACACTCGCTATCATTTCATTTGTGAGTTAGTCAATGATGGACAAATTTCTTTACTATTTTGTGGCTCTAAGGAGCAGTTAGCTGACATGTTCACCAAACCATTGGGAACATCTGCATTTGTATATCAGAGAGAGCACTTAGCATAGATAGTGCTCATGATGTACTACCAATTGAGATTAAGGGGGTGTGTTGAAGAGTGTAATCTCACCCATAGTTAAGTTATTGAGTTAGGTAACCCACGGTATTGACTCACCTATGGTATTCACCCATAGTATTGTTGTTTTCCATTTCCTATTTAATCTGCTCTTAATAATGTGAAGGTAATCAACTGCCAGTAGTGCTTCTGTTGCTTCATTCTATTCTTTCACAGTGCTGGTATCAATAACAATAACACCAAAAACTTAGGATTAGAAAAACACTTTTACAAAACAAAACATCCCATTAATATGGATGGTTCAGAGATCGTTGCCAAGATTGATAGTTACACAAAAAGGAAAATATGAGGTAATCGAAATAAAAAAAATGCGAATAATCTTAATCGGGATGATGGAATTAGAGTAAGCCACAATAAGTTGTCTGTTGTTATGATGCAAAATGCTAGACCGTACAACAATTAAGCTCCTTCGCTCATTCCACATGGTCGGATCCTTTCTCGATACACATTATGAGTATTTATGAATGATTAAGATGATGATAATTTTTTTTACTTTCTTGTTCCTAATGAAGAGCCACATATAGATGGCCCAAAGCATTGATCTTACAAACATAACTGCATGCACTCGATCCATTAGTCCGACATATTTGTTTTAATTTCTAGGTTACTAGCACCAACCATATTACGAAGATTAACATGTTTGAAATACACCGAGAGGTATATATTTCACATATTGATAATGTTTTTTTTACTAAATAATGTGTCAATTACTTGTATCTAATAGTAAGCTAATACAACAACAACTTAATTTATGGTTGAAGCTCATAGTTGAATCTAGGCTCATAGTGGTATCATCATTGGAGTTAAGCTAATCGTTGTATCTAATAGTTAATTTAAAAGTTAATATAAAGCTTAGACTATGCCTTATGCACATTAACTTGACTCCCAAGTGCCATATGGAGTTCAAGTGTCACATAATTTGCACATTACCTAAGTGATTGTTCTTGGTGCATGGTTTCACTGCAATCAAGGTCAACTTCTCATGCTAAGAGATGGAGTTCATCTAAATTTATTTTAATAGTTGTATCAATGATTGGAACAATCTAATAGTTATCCAATATAACCATGATTAGAGTTGAAGTTAAGCTAATAGTTGTAGAATCATTGGAGTTAATCTAATATTTACGCAATATAACAATGATTAGAGTTAAAGTTAAACTAATAATTGTAGAATCATTGGAGTTAAGTTAATAGTTGTATCTAATAGTTAATTTAAAAGTTAATATATTGGAATTTGCAATTCAAGTAAAAATCATGATTGAGTTGAAGTTAAGCTAATAGTTGTATCATCAATGTATTTAAGCTAATAATTGAATATGTGTATCTAATAATCGAATAATTGAAGCTGAAGTTTGTTTTTTCCAACTATCATGAATTGTACTTATCAGATGTTAAATAAGCTATTTTTATTTTTTTTGAAATTGTTAATTATGAGTTAGACTAACCTCCTTTAAAAATAATCGAAAACCTAATTATATCTATATGGAAAACCTAAACATGTAATATGAACTGTATATTAGTTAGATATCCAACTACGAGATGCATGAGCTTATTAGGAGTTTGGAGGAGTTTATTAGGAGTTCCAACTATTTTATTAGGATTTTGACTCTTACATGACTCATATTAGCTAGACTCCTAGATGCCAAATGAAGTTGGACTAAGCCTTAAGTGATTAGAGATGAAGTTAAGCTAATAGTTGTAGAATCATTGGAGTTAAACTAATAGTGTATCTAATAGTTATCTAATATAACTGTTATTAGAGCTGAAGTTAAGCTAATAGTTCTAGAATAATTGGAGTTAAGCTAATAGTTGTATCTAATAATCGATGAAGTTAAGCTCGTAGTTGTATCTAATAATCAAATAGTTAATGATTAATTTTAATATTTACAACTATCACTAACTATACTTATCACATGTTAATTAAGTTATTTTTTCTTTTTTTTGAAATGATTAATTATTAATTTTGAACAACAACCATAGAATCAATCTAGACAGTACACTTGTCTCATTCTCGTTTAATCTTGGACGACACCCATAGAATCAATCTGGACAGTACATTTGTCTCACTCTTGTTCGTAGATGAAAAAGCATAGATGGTAGTCCACCCCAAAATTCTAACATATATACACCTTCGGGAGTAATTAGTTATAAAACACTTATGGACTTGCTCAATATTTCTCCAAGATTCTCTAGATATGTTGCATCCCCATACCTCACAACAATAGAAGACAACATGGATGAGAAGAGTTTCAAAGAGAGACTTATTTTTATCCCACATGACTAGATTGATTGATTTACAATTGTTTTCAAGACAGAAATAATATTTCCATATTTCCACCCTTTGTTAATCCTTTTCTCGATGCTATTGTTCAAATTTATCTTTTCTTGCTATTGTTAGATATAAAATTAGCGTAGGTGTCCTTCTTGGACTTTATAATCATAAATTTTATGTTGTCAGTGTTAAAAGTCATACACATATTAGAGTAGAAATATTTGAGAATTCTTAATTGCTTATCAAGATCAATGAGACACCTTGTCATAAGAACAATTTCATTAGCATAAAGCAAGAGGATGATAACTATCCTAGCTAAGATCATTAGAGGACATTTCAACTCAAAATGGGCCTTTTAACTCTAATGCAAATTCCATGTCATCATGTGTTAGCCAATGAAATTGATTTATATTTGAAATACTGTATAGGTCTTAAACACTTTTTTAATATAAATTTAGGATAGGTATCATAAAAAAGTAGTTTTTTTCTTTTCTTCCTCTAAAATTAATAAATATTATTTTATTATTTTAACTATTATTTTATTAATTTTTTTAGGAGGCTCATTTTGATTTGAAATTTCCTCTAATGTGTGCCAGTACAACTTGCTTCTTCTAAACAACCTTCTAGCTTATTGATATAAATTCCAAAAAGGGTTGGGATGAGGTGAAAGCTTTTCTTAACTTCAATATTACAGTTATATATATGTCATTAAACTTGGAAACAACCTTTTCATATAACCTTATTGTAGCATCTCTTAGCTAGAAAGGAACCTTAAGCTCCTCTAGCCTATTCCATAGGTTATTTCTAGGCATAGTATGGAAAGCTTTTCTAAATTCCACAAACCAACGAAACAAATCAGGCTTATTACTTATTTATTATAAATGAATAATACATTATAATTTGTATTAATTGAATTTAATTTTAACGCTGAAAAATAAAAGTTATTATCTAGTGTACTTAAATTCAAATAATATTTTAACATAAATTTATATCTTTTATACTTATAAATTAGTATATATTTTATCTTAACTTGGATTTATGAAGTGTCGAGAAGGATCAAATCCCTTCACTTAGGTTTTTAACTTTAAAGTACAATAGACATTGTAAAAAAATCATTTACTTAATATTTTAAACTATTGTATTAAAGTGTCATATGCTTCCACTAGTTTTGAACTTTAGGTTATAGAAAACATTGTTTAATTTTTGTTTAATTTATATTTTATTATTTTATTAAAATCCATATATAAATTACTTTTTAAATTAAATCCATATATTATATATATATATTAATAAAAATAATTCAATTTTAAAATTATTAATAGTTAAACCCTTACATATAGATTTTTACCTTTAATCATATTTAACATATACATTATTTATAATATAAATTTATATAATGTTTGAATTGGTTTTAACATCATTGCTTATTTATAGTTTATCATATATATGTGATGTAAATAGATTTCTACATTAATATATATAATAATGTAGATTTATATAATGATTGAATTGGTTTTTACATGATTGTTTATTTATAGTTTATCATATATATATATATATATATGTGATGTAAATAAATTTTTACATTAAGATAAGATATAGAAAACATAAAAACAAATTCAACAATTTAAGATAATGTAAAAACAAACATTCACAATAGAATTATACATAGAATAACAATAAAACATCATAAAATACCACACATAATGATGCAATCTCTTTATTTATTATTAATGACCATGTTCTTGATTTTATCTACATTCAAGGGAGCCATGATATGGAGTTATCTAATCTCATATCTAAACAAAATTAAGAGAGCTAAATGCCCCTTTCCCATTTGAGGGGCAATGATTTATGCAAATCTAAAGGAAGGTGAGACATTATGGAGATCAACCATCTAGTCACATAAAAACCAATCAATCCATATCCCTTACAAAATTATATTACTTTTATTTACACAAGCGAAATTTAGTTAATCAGTAATGATGACAAAGTCTTTTCGATAGTATATATGCTGACAAGTCATGTTCAAGAGGTGATGTGACGTTCTTACTAGGCTTCTACATTAATCTCTTTTAGCTATAAAATTTTGAGCATACTTCTCAAAATTTATGTGAAAACAATTGCATATTGGACATCCTCCTCTACCTATATTTGTTGTAATTAACATCCACAACATTTCCCTCAATATGTTGAACTAACATTGCTCTACATCTATCTCATTGTTTATTATTCTCCCATTTCTTGCAAATATGTCGCATAATATTACACATTCCTCTTTTCATTTATGCCAATGATTATTACTACCTTACATCACTCACTCTAATCTGTTGTAATTAACATCCACAACATTTCCCTTAATATCTTGAACTAACATTGCTCTACATCTATCTCATTGTTTATTATTCTCCCATTTCTTGCAAATATGTCGCACAATATTACACATTCCTCTTTTCATTTATGCCAATGATTATTACTACCTTACATCACTCACTCTAATCTAGATGGATGGTGGTGACCACACACCAATTTGAATGATTCATAATGGTTCCACATCTTTATAATATTACTTCAATTTTCAAGTCCTTGCACTTTTGGTAGTGGGTGTAAGCCATGAAATCTTTGATTTTGTGACATTCTAAATTCATAGAGAATGACTTAAGATTTTTAATGGTCCAATAAATTCCATAAACATAGTATGTATGCAAAAGTTTCACCCTCACGAAGTTTATGTATTGAAACTAGCCACCTTAGGTCCCAAATCCATTTTGCCACATCATTTACTAGGGTTAGGGTTTTTGATATAATTTTAAGGTTTTTTCATCCTAGGGTATAATAAGTTATGTTAAAATAAATGATTTCCTTCTTGTAATATCTTCTTGTGAGTGAGTGTAGCTGATACATCTTTTTTCATGGATAGGATACCACCGTTCTATCTAGTTGGTATTGCTTTGCAAAATAAAGTATTTTCTCATTTCATTCCTTAATAGAATTGGGGTTTTATTATATAATTGTGCTATCTACAATATCTATATGTTATTTTTTGATCATATATATGTATTCATTTTGTTCTCTATATAATCCATATTAGAGGTATTAAAGCAATCCACTCTTTTTTACTTCTCTGTGCATGTCCGTAATGCAGTCTAGATACTGGAAGTTGGGATTCAAACTAATTGATCTCGGGAAAAATATTTTTTGTTGGAATAATACATCACATGGTAGAAAAAAAGTGACATGATGTAGAAAGAGATTTTATTAAGTTGTTTCTTAAGAAATCCCTTGCTTGACAGAGGAATGAGATGATGGATTATTTTTCCTAGATCCTTTAATGACTACCAATGGTGGTGTAGACACCTTCAACCAATAACCATTTAATAGGCCCCAATACCATTCAAGTTAGAAGTTAACTTTGACATCCCCTTATTTAAAGGACAAATAAATCCAATTGCCTTAGAGAAATTATTAAATCTGTTAGATAGTTATAACTTTGTTGAAAAAAACATTAGCGAAAAAAAGATCATCTTTGCACTTATTATTTCTCTCCCCAATGTTAAATATTACGAGACAACTCTTAGGATATACATGCTCGAAATGATTTTACAACATATGGGATAAAAACCATCTTGGAAGGTTTTTGTTTATTCCCTCAAAGAGGAATTATAACTTGTCGCAAACTATGATGACTAATACATGAGATGGAAAAATCTCCAAGAGAGATACTACAAAGTTTTGGAATTCACCAACATATTCCATACCTTGCACTTAAATATAGGCATTGGAGATTATGAACAACACTTGGTTTTAAAGTACCATAGTGACCTGCATAGGTACATCCAAATAGAGATGGATTTCCTAGACATAGATTAGGAGTTGCTTATTAGTATGCTATCAAAATCAATAAAAAAAATAGGAGAAGAATAATTAATAGTTTGTGTCTACAAATCCGTCGCAACAAAAATATGGTAGAGGTGGCCCTAAATTATAATACAAAGGATAAAGCAAGCATATCCAACCTCAACACAACCAATCCAATCCAATGCAATGCAGTGTAATGGGAAGTCAAAGAATCGTATTGGAAATGTTTTAAGTTCTCGAAAACCCCCTAGCATAACAATGATGAATGTCGCTCAAAGGAATAATTGCTAGCCAAGATGAAATCCTCAGAGTAAAATTTTTGCTCACACTTTGAATTAGAACTATATAAGGGAAAGTACACAAATTGATGTAGAATTAAGTGCTACCAGCACAACCACAAAGATCCAACCAAAAGGGAAAGAGGATCTAAAATAATGTGAGGAACTCTTCCATTCACAAATGTGGGAAAAGGGGAATTTGTTAAAATTATTTATTGGTAATAGCTAAAAGAACCTAATATCAATTGAGGTAATTAGAATATTAGAGCTACAAATTTCACACCCACAATCATACACCATCAATTAGTTGAGCTAGAGAAATGATACATACAGATTAGTGAGCAATGTCTTATACCCTACAACATCAATCCCTTAAAAGATGATGTACTATGTGATGCTCCCTCACTTGAATTTTGTAATTTTATTCTAGGAAAACCCTACAGGTTGAAACATCATGTTGTTTATAATCCTATGCACCATAGAATCATTGTTATTATTATTGTTACTTTGGAAGGTCACCTCTACAGGGTACCATAAGTAGTTTTGACTACTGTGGTTTCTTTGATCTCAATAAGACGGTGCAGGAAGGTGATCTTTCGAACCAACAATTTTTTACTTTTCATGATTTGGTTGGAAGGTAAATCAGAATATCATTATAACTTCCAAAACCTATGCGTGGGGTCCCTCTACATAGAAAAATAATATGGAAAATATAGTGGAAGAATGTCAAGATATATTCGCTTCACTTATAAGGATGACTCTACATTGTTAGGTCATGAATACCTAGATATATTTTGTCTAATGTCCTAATATACAGACATTCTCTTCTTGACAACTACTAAATAAAATGTCAAAATTGGGAGTTCATCCAAAAAGCGTCACATTCGACCAAGCTCCTCACGTTGCGAGTTCCTAATTGTGTTGATGCAGAAAAATAATGGGACATGGATACTTTGTATTGATAGCAAAGATATAAAAAAGGTGGTTAAGGATGGAGGATTTAATGGCTTACGTGTTAAGGGGATCGAGTATAGTGGGTGAGCTATAAAGGGTTAGTGGTTATAGACATTAGTGGCTTAGGGGTGGGTCAATTCTATGAGAATGGTGGGTTAGAATTGCTTATGTCATTAGCATATGTGTGTCATTTATGTGGGTGACATAGGTGTGTTTTATATCTATGTTCCTTAATATTTTTGTGAGGTGAATATGTAAATATGGTTTACATAATGAGCTCTCACTAGATAGATTTATGGCATGTGATACCAAAGGCATACTGTACTTCAGTGCACTCTTAAAATTACATCCAAGGTTCAAGGTTTGTGCTCATTCTTTTTTATTAAAAGTCAGAAACTTTTTTGGTTCTAGACAATAATATTGTGATCACACAAATGAGATATTGATGACAAAGGTAAGGATAATGTAATTAGTATTGATCTTGGAAAAACTTACAACTATGTTGTAACGTGGTAGCAAGATAGCGTTGAAATTATTGTTAATGGTTAGGGAAATAGAACCAATCCTTCCATGGTTTCTTTCACACCCTCTTGAGCGCTAGTTGGGGATGGTTCCAAGTATCAAATCACAACCGATTCACACAACATTGTATTCAATGTAAAGAGAATTATAGGAATGTGATTCGTCGACCCCTATATTCTTTTGGATCATATCACATAGGAATCATGTCTTTCTCCTCTAAAGTTTTAGTATTATTATTATTAATTGTAACAAAAAAACCAACAATTACGAATACACGAATAACGACAATAGAAATTGGAAGAGAGCTTGCACTGGTACTCACAATTCCTAGCTTTCCTGAATAAATCCCCAATGCACTTCCTATTTTTCCCACTATGGCATACTAGTAAAGCTTGTGTTGATCATCCATTGATATGTTGTCTAACTGTGAACTTGAGTATGTGATTAAAATGTGGAGTCAATCCCAAATGTTTAGTAAAGAATGGATAAGTTCTAAGATATTTTGACCACTACCAAAATGAAAAAAGACACGTCATGTATAAAAATACATCAATCAGTGTACTTGTTGCTTTAATTGTGAGAGCATCCAAGCACGAAGGCATACTGGATAACATGTGGTCATTGCAAGAATTATGGTTTTATAAATCACATATATATTTAAAACCACTCCTACAGGGATTTATGTCCCATTGGAATTGTCCTTGACTAATCATAAAATCAAATTATTGTAAATTAAAAAAAATTGAATCTATTTTAGTTTTTGGAAATATTAAGATTAATATTAAAATTATGAATAATATTATAAAATTTTGTAATTTATTTTTTAAAAAGAAAATTAATTTGAAAATCAAAGAATGTTGATTTCTCAACGAAAATTTATATCAATAAGAAATAATAAGCTCTAAGTTTTTAGTATCTAGATTGAGAGTTTTCAAAATGCTTGATCGAGAGTTTTCAATAGCTTGATCGAGATAACAAGTTGATAGAGATTCCACTGACCACATATGAACCCTCGATCGAGGTATTTATTAAAACACACAAAACCTCGATGGATCATTTTAAAACCCTTGATCAAGCTATTAGCTCGATCAGGTCTTTAAAACAAGAATTTATCCTTGTTTTATACAAATTTAATTTTAATGGTTGAGCTTTGGCAATACTAAACCCTATCTCGGGATGCACATTAAGTGGTGGACTTCATACCGATGGATTCATCAACAAATCGTCTATCTATTGGCAATAATTTACGTCTTTCTGAATTCATATGATAGTTTTTCTTTTCTTTTCAAACTTACACTTACAAAACCATGTGCACAAATTCAAATTTGCCCAAAGAAAAATCAATAACATAAAAATTTCACAACAAAAACATTTCAAAAATATATATGCCCTAGATTAACGCATTCTCTTCAAAAGTTATTTTCATTTTCATTTTTTATAACCAGTTAAAAAAAATTTGCGCGCACACACATGTGTATAAAATGCAATTAAAATTTTCAATAGTAAGTTTCGAAAATTAACACAAAATTTATTTTTTCAAAAAAAATTACAAAAAAATGTGGGCCCCAGTGCATTATGTGTAGATTATGTTCATATGTTTTTTTTTCAAAAAAATGCTTTTATCATTTAGTTATTTTACATGCAAACAAGTCACTTATTAACTTTTCCTTAAATTTTAAAAAACACACCTTTCATTAAATGCAATTTTGACATATTAAATTATATTATTGTTTTTTAAAAATATAGGTGGAAAGACAACATAATTCCCTACAATTTGTTTTTTTTTTGCATGTTGAAATTCACAATGCATATATGAGTTTTGAGGGATTCAATTTAATAAATGAGTAAAAAAATCAAATTTTCAACATCACTTGGTCAAAAAGTGTTACCCATCTTTATGGATTCACCCTTAACTTAAATAAATATTAAAGATCAACAATTTTACAACACTTGATAGTCCAAGGTTAACATGATCTAGGTTGATTATAAAAAAGATAACGATTCTTATAATTCTAGAAGTTATTTTTAAAAACTATATAAAAATGATCTAAAAGCAAAATATTTGGAATGAAAAACCTGAATTGTTAACTTATTATTAATATGAAAATCCAATCTTCGTGGGTCACCATGTTTAAAGTAGGTTCACCAATCAATATTTTTTAAAGAAGATAATTTCATGAAAAATATCACCATGCCCACTTCATACTCTTGCAATAATATGCCCTTGACATTTTTGTGAGTTGAATTTTAATCTTAATCACAATCCTCAAATATTGGTATGTTGGTTAATTATACAAAGGTCATTATGGATAATTTCCAACTAGGTATTTTCTCTCCAAGTTTTTCTAGTCCCAAATTTGTGGCTTAGTGATTCTTTCAAAAATCACAACTTATACATACACCATTAGGAGGTGCCACCTTATATTATATTAATCAATATATTAAACTTTACCATTAATTTCATAATTCAAAAATTCAAATGTTTGAGTCACTCATGCCAAATACTACTATAGTCGTTAATTTTCCAATGAGTTCAAACAACCTTGGATCCTACTTAGGGAAACCACATAACTTATACAATATAAAAAACCTTGGATCCTACTTAGGGAAACCAAATAACTTATACAATTTTTTTATAGGGTAAAGAATACCCTCAACAACAACAACAAATTCATTATTAATATCTTTCACAACAAAATTAGGACATAATTCAATTGTTTTGCTAATTTAGGTCAAATGGGGTACAAACAAGAAATTAACACTTAGACTTGGTACATGACACACATTTTGACATTTAGTATCACCACGACCAACAATAACAAGTACATAATATTATGTAAAAAAAATATATATTATTCTATATATTTTTTAAAAATGAACAAAATGAGAAGAATCCTAAGCCATATGATGGGTACAATTGAATTAATAATATACTCACTTTTAGAAATGTGAGAAAGTAATTCTTGAGAATTAATAAAGTATAGTTGTCTCCCTTACCTTTTAACAATCAATTTTATAAGTTAGTTGATTCGTTAGTCAACTAGTAGACACCTTGCCTTCAAACTTCTTGACCGTTTCCTCAATATCTTTGATCTTCTTCCAATAAACCTTCTCAACCTGTCATGTCTTTCCAAAGTATCGGCAAGTGATATTCTTCTTCTTACCTTTCTTAGTTGATGGTTGATCATCATGCTTCTTGTGCTTGGTATCATTGACATAATAGTGATCATGGTAACCTCCATGAAGTCTCTCAAAATTGAATACTTAAACTCTTCCTTTATAGTTCTATCAACATTCCCCCCTCAAGAGATGGGCATGTTTTTCATTCTCAAGTCTACCTTCATAAAAAAAATGTTTAAGTCCTCTTATTAGAAAATCATAGAAATAATAAAAAAATATGGTCCTTATCATCTTTTTGGGAACCAAACTAGCAAAAATGTTGAATAAAAATAATCCTGGGGTGCTTTGCGATTCATCAGGATCAACTTTATATGATGATCATATTTCTTTGAAAAGTCTTTTCCACATTCAGCCAATTTTCATGGAAGCTCATGTATGCAAGGCAATTATTTTTCATCTTTTTAAAGGAGAGGGGATTAAGACAAACTCTTTCACAATTTCACAACTTGAATTTTTCAAATCTTGTTGGACATATTCTCCAACTTCTTCTGGACTTGATTTAGAAATTTAATATTTCTTGTGGAAGAGAATCTCCATAGAGATGTAAGTTGTCATGACTCCTACATCCTTGCACTTCTTATTAATAATGAATTTACTATGTTTATCATTAGGGTCTAAATAATAGTTAGCTTTGTAAACAACCAAATAGATTTAGTTTTCAATAGTGTTTCCATATCCTATGGCTAGATGCCATGTTTATGGCCATTTAGAACTACTGGATCTTTCTTATAACTTATAATCACTCGGCAAAACCTTAATCCAATTTGCAAGTTGAAATATGAGTTATTATTCCAGAGAGATATGACTTGACATGAGTGCATATACAACTATTAGCCTCCAAAGTGATTTGTAGACAATATGATGGAATCCAAGAATTTTGATATCATGTTGGAGAACCAAGGAATTGCAAAAGTGATAAACAATGAATTTGAAAAAGATACGGTATTGATACACACTATTATAGCACTGAAGCACAACTAAACATAATTCAAGATATGAAAAGAATAATTAAGACACTATATCATTACTGCTTCTTGATAAACTAATCAATAAGATCATCTATACATGACCGAAAGCATAACTAACACCCCTAAAATAATATAAACTTAATAAACTTTAATCACTTATCCAAATCTCCAACTTTTCAACCTACACACTAATCAACATATTCACAACCACCCTTAACCAATTTAACTTCAAACTTAACCTTACATGACTTTCCATTATGAATTATTGGTCTTTAAACAAATATAGAGATGAAATACACTTACTATGCCAACATTCCATCCCTTTTCCAAGTCACAACATCTCATGATACCTAATTTCATATTTAAGAACATTCCATTCATGCATCCTTAATTTGTTTCCATTATTTTCCAAATCATTTCCTAAACTAAATTTAAAACATTTTATTTGTTTTTCTTAAAAGGTCTTCATATATATTATTTTACATCCATTTCATAGAAATAAACTCGACAAAATATCATATTATAAACTCAACAAAATATCATATTATTTAATTAGAAATATCATATCAATAATATATGATTTGTTGGTAAACATGATTTTTATTTTATTTTAAATTTTTGGTTATGGTTATAATATCTCCTCATCACTTATATCTATATCTATATCTATATATATTCTAAAAAATAAAATAATAATTAACTTTACAATATTAATTAACTCTACAATATATGGAAGAAGTTATTTTTTCACTTTAAATTTTTATTATATTAGTAATATTTTTTTAATGGTATGTTATCAAATAAATTTCTTTTAATTTTGAATTGATCAAATTTTGAAAAGACCAAATCACTTGATGATCTAAGATATGATATTGTCAATAATGTTGTTGAAAACCTTAGTTAGATTTTAATAGAGAATGTTGCAGAATCTTGGAATTAAGCGTATCACTTTGTAGGCCTAATACCAACCAAGCAAAAAATGTGGGAACCGATTTTTCTTTCTATTTTTTGTGGCTTTCTTTAGCTTTTGATGTCCATTTCTTCGTTTTTTCCCTACCGCTATGGTCTTGAATTTTAAGTCTTGAAGTTTAATAATTTTTTACTCATTTTTTCTTAGAGGTTTTCAGGATTATTAGATATCCCTATTATGGGTTCTATTCCAATTTTTTGTGAAGTGTTTTTTACCTATGGTCATGAGCTTTCTTCATATATCTTTTGAATGGTTAATGGTAACTGATCCTTTCTGTGGATTTTTTATTACTTTTTTCAATGGCATTTGTTGCGAGTGAAACATCACATTAGCCTTATAGCGGTTCTATGCCTTGTCCATCTACTTGTATTTATGGTCGTCTAGAGGCTTCTTTCCCTCGAAGTAGGGTTTATGTTCCCATTTCACTTACCAATGGTGTAGTAGACTCAGATACGGGCTTGGAGTTGAAATGCGTTCGAAATGGTGGATTTGGGTTTTAGCCTGGAATTGAAAAGACTAATTTTGGAAGAGTTGGTCCGAAGGGGACACAATTATCTGGTGCTAGAGCTCAGGATAGACGAATATTGAAGGGTTACAAGGTGAGGAATGGATTTGAGATTTTCATCCTTGGAAAGGACGCAAACATGGTAGTTTTTTCTTGTCGATCAGTGGTTGGAAGAATCAAATATGCACAGGTTAACATATTGGAATTGATAGAATGAGTGTCCAAAAATTGGTTGGTGGAATTTGAATATGCTCCAAGGGTTAGTATATTAACCAATGGGTGGGTTTGATTTGTATCCATGAAGGTTGAAGATGTTCCAAAGGTTTTAGATAGAGTTTGGCTGATTAAAGATAATTTTGTAGTGCTTAAGAGATGGCATACTTAATTTGATCCAATGAAGGAGAAGATATAGTGAAACTACATTTATAGGTCTTCCTACTTGATTTCTAGATTGAACTCTGGACCAAATATGTTTTTGAAGGTCTTGCAAATTTCATGGGGAAATTTATCAAATTAGACAAGAATAGAATCTATAGGGTGGATAAAAGAATTTCTTTAGTGATGGTTGAACATGGCTTATCAAAGGGACTTTTGAACGGAATTGAAATTGTATGGGGTGAAAGAATTATTAAACTGAAGTTGGATTATCTTCATATTCCCTTTTGGTGTCAATATTTTAGAGATATTAGACATTTGGAGGAAAAATTCCCTCGCCTACTTTAGGGGGGGAGAATGGAGCTCTCGTGAGGATTATGACTTTGAAGACAAAACCCTTGTTCAAGTTTGAGATGATGACGATGATACTGCACCTCATCACTGATTAACCCCTGAAAATGATGGAAGTTTATGTGAATTGCAAGGTATAGTTTCAACAAATTCACCTACTGATTATGAAGGTGTTTTGAAATCGGGTTTGAATTTTTTAACGTCTGTAGAAAAAAATTATGAAAATAAATCTTTAAGTGGGGATTTAAGGTATGCAAATTGTGGTGATTTTGAAATTTTTTCTAGTGTGTTAAATCCCGTGGATTGTATTAATGATTCCATGAAAGTATTTTATGTTGGTGAATTCCCTAATCTAGAGGGTTCTATTAATGATAATAATTTAACATTCCACTTCCTTCTCAAAATTTGGTGGTAGGGGTTGGGGTGGATTTTGGGAATATTTCTCATGATTATTTATTGGTGGAATCCTCTTCTAAGAGGAATAATGAATGCCCCTCTTGGTTAGTATCTGAGGTCTCTATAGCTCAACCTGACTCTAACTAGAAATCGAACAGTGTCGGATCTAATGTATTTTTTACTTTACCACAAGGTTCCATTTTTAATCTCGATTCTAATGGGGTTGGAAATAAATAAGTCTCACAACTAACCTTGATTATTTTTGAAACCCTAATTTCCTAGATATGCATTATGAATTTCAAAACCTCATAGTTTATGGTTACTCCTCATCTTATAGAGATGTTTTTGTCAAAACCCTCTCCAGATATTTTATTCCAAGCCATCCAACAATTATGATGCTTCCCCAGTTGGATTCATTCACCACTAAAACATTACAATCACGAATAAAAAGAGTAGAGGAAAGAATGCTAAGAAGGATATGAACTCTTATGGTTCAAACTACATACCCCTATATATAATAATTTATTAGGCTTCTCAATAATATATGTTTTAGGTTCTGCAATCAACCATCGGGTCCTTAGCGTAGGCATGCCTAACTCCAGGGGAACTTAATGAAAATTGTCTTTCAATATTATGGGGTCGAGGGGGTTGGAAAGGCTATGTCTCTTAAATGCATTTTTTATACTAATAACCTAGATGTGATGTTAACTCAAGAAACAATGTGTAAAGGTGTTCATGTTGTAGAAGTTTTTTCAAAACTTCTTCATGATTGGGAAATGGTTGTTTTGGATTCTAGTGGCCCTTCTAGTGGGTTGTTGGCCACTTGGAATCCTCTAGTTATGGGACATGTGCATTCATACTTTTGGAGGGAAGATATATTGGTTTTGATCAAATTTTTTCCATCATTAATTGTTATGGTCCCTACAAAGAGAGGGAAATTTTTTGGAACATGGTGGATTCTTTTGGTTTATTGATGGACTCCGAGCTTATTTTAGCCGGGGACTTGAACTTCACCCTATATTCATCAGATATTTTGGGTGGAATCTCTAGAATTGATCCTCTCTTAGGTTTTTGTATACAACTTATTCATAGCCATAATTTGGTGGATGTTATTCCTAATAAATTAGGGCCCACTTGGAGAAATGGAAGGAGTGGCTTTGGGGTATTAGCAAAAGTCTGGATCAATTTATTATGGTTGATGCACTCACTTATTATTCTCATATATAGATATCTCGATTCATGAATTCCAATTTCTCTCACCACTCCCCATTTTGTTTACAACTTAATGGTGTGAAAAAATCAAACTATTACCCTTTTAAATTCAATCATACGTGGTTAGATGATGAGGATTTCTGCTCCTTGGTTAGGAATAGTTGGAAATCATTTCTTGTACTTGATGATTTCTCTGTTATGGATAAGATAGTGTTCAAGATTAAAATTTTGAAAAAGAAGGTAGTACTTTGGGAAAATGTAAAACACATCAAATCCAATAAGGAGTTAGTTGAAATTGAAGATTTAATGGAACATGTTTTTGATCTCGTACTTTTGTTATATTTACTAAAGTCGAAGAGAAGAAGGGATTATCTGATCTGAAGTCATAAATTTCTTCTGCTTAAGCAAAAAGACATGACTTGGTAGTTAAAAGGTCACGCAATCTAGATTTCTTAGGGTGATAACAATACATATTTTTTTCACAAATATGCAAATTTTAGAAGGAATCTGAATTATATTTGGGATATGGAGGATGGAAGTGATAATTTGGTTCACCCTCAAAAGGATTTATAAAACTTGCTTACAATCACTTTTACAATAATTTTAGATATTATGGTAGTAATGATATTGCATCTCAGCTTAAGGTGATCAACAATTATACTGCGTTATTTTAAGTTGAGGAGGGTCTGAAAATGAGGGAACTCATTACCATGAAGGAAATTGAAGGGGTTTTAAAACTTTTTTCCAAAGATAAGAGCCCAGGGTTGGATGGTTGAAATGTCGAGGTCTTCATTTATTTCTTTGATTTGATGGGTAAGGATTATTGGATATGGTGGAGAAATAGAGAGTTGAAGGTTATGTGTCTAGATCCATTAATTCTACCTTTATTACCTTGATTCCTAAATGCATGAATCCTTTATACTTCTTCGAATTCGGGCCTATTTCCCTATGTAATATCATTTATAAAATTATCACAAATATTCTATCCAACAGACTGAGGCCAAAGTTGGTTGAAGTTATGACAAAAGAGAAATTTGTATTTTTAGCCAATAGACAAATCTGGTTAAGGGATTGGAGTCTTTTTCTAATATGGGTTAATGGATTAGGGTATTTGGATGTTGCGGAATACCTATATTTTGTATTGTGAGGATTAATAATGTAATGATGAGAATATAGGAGGGGTGGCTCCAAGTTTTTATGGTTTTTCTCGGTTAAGGGTTTCCACGGTAAATCTTTGTGTTTATGTGTGAATGATGTGTTGTGATCTCTACTTTGCTTAAAAGAATCTGTATGTTTTTATTCTTTGCATAGGTTTAAAACTTACATCACTCAGGAGTGCTTACACACCATTAAGTAAAAAAAATTGGAATCCTTAATCTTGAAAAATGGATATTGTGAAAGCATACGACAAAGTCAACTGGGTTTTCCTCGGATTGAGATTAATGCATATTGGTCTCCCTCTCATGGTGGTAAATTGGATAATGGATTGTGTTTCCTCGATCCTCTTTGTTGTCATCATCAATGGTTCTCCTACAATTTTTTTACAAGCTCGAGGGGTCAAAAACAAGGGTGTCCCCTTTCACCTCGTTTTTTCCTTCAGGTTATTAAAGGACTTAGCAAACTAATTATAGTGACAAAATTTGAAGGAAAACTAAAGGGTATTAAAATTGAATCTACTTTTTTTATCACCCACTTGATGATCTCGTTTTTTTGGTAGAGGCACAGTAGAGGAGTGGTATTATTTTGTTGATATCATTTCCCTTTTCTGTGCAACATCTGTTATGGAGATTAGCTCTTCCAAATATGCTTTGATCAAGAATGGTATTGATGTGGACATTTTCAAACAGATTAGCTATTTTTTATCATTCCAAGCAACAAGGTTGAATGATGTCTTTAAGTAATTGGGTTATTTTTTAAATCCCAATAACTATAGAATTATAGACTTGATGTGGCTGGTAAAAAAGGTGGAAAAGAGAATAGATAATTGGAATTACAAGAATTTATGTTTGGGAAGTAGGATTAATTTATTAAGGTCTTGTTTGGTTAATATACCTATATATTGGTTCTCACTTACACATGTGTCTCAATCCATTCTTCAGATGATAAGGAAACAAATGTTCAGTTATATGTGGTCTAGTTCTTCTATGGGTGGAAAAATGCACCTTGTCAAGTGGAATACCCTTGCTAAACCAAAAGCTTTAGGTGGGTGGGATATAAAGAACATTCAATGGTTTAGCATTACACTATGCATGAAAAGTATGCAGAGATGAATATTTGGATGTGGTCTTTGGTGAGGTGTGGGGTGTTAAATGCCAAGTGCTTAAAGGGTAACCACATAGGATGGATTAGGAATGTAGGTCAATTGGTTAGAGATGCTTCAAATTCTTGGAAGAGCTTTGTGAGGGCGTTTTCTTGGATTAGTAAGGGTCTTTCTTGGAAGGTTGGTAATGGCTCAAAATTTCTTGTTGCGATCAACCCTGTTGTTGGCAATGAAGAAAATAAGGCAAACTCTTCGTATATCTTGGACTATTTGGAAGAATTTGGGTTTTTTTTCCTTGGACCATATAAAGAGACTACAATGGATGAGATTCTCGAATTTCTACTGGTTGATTGTTGAAGACTTGGGGTTGGGCAATGTTTGGTCTGATGAATGGAATGCATATATTGCATCCTTGAATAGAACATAAATTAGGTTTGAGGATAAATATGACGAATTGGTTTGGTCTTTAAATCCTTCCACATGTCAAGTTTCTGCTAAGGATGCTTACAAAGATATTGCAAACTCTCTCTCAAGTCCTATCAACAAATGGTGGTATTAAAAAATCTAGAAGTGGCATATGCCACTAAAGCCCAAATGATTTTTATGGCTTACTTGTGAGAATTGTATCTTAATGTAGGATAATCTCCTTCGGAGGGGTTGGCCTCGCCTAAGTATTTGTGTACTTTGCAAACATGGCTATGAATTAGTGAACCATATTTTTATACATTGTGATTATAGTAAGAGAATGCAGAACTTTGTCATTGACAAACTTTGTATTTTCTAGGATTGGGGATCCAATTATGTGGAAAGAAATAGGGAAAATTGGGCCATTAAATACCCTTCTCACAAAACTCTTCCTATTTTCATATGTTGGGATGTATGGATATGTAGGAACTATTATAGTTTTGACGACATAGCACTGAATATTGGTGCGAGTTGTTTTAGAATATTGAGATTATATAAAGACTATTCTCCTACTATGATTAACAAAGAGCCTCATAGATTCACTATTCCTCCAACACTCTCTTATGTTATAGGATTTTTTGATGGTTCTACTCAAGATGGACTTTGTGGTGTATTCAAATGTTGATTGTCACTAGAAACTATGGATGAACTATGGGATTGGATCAAACATCAAAGGAGAGGTTTTGACACTTTGGTGTTTATTAAAATTTGTTTTTATTGCTAGCATCCCCACTGTGGAGGTATTTGGTGATACAGTGGTTATTGTCTAGTGGGCCAATTTTTTTTTTCATCTTCACGTAAACGTAACCTCTCTTAATCATTGGTACACAAAGATAAATACGTTCATGGATTCTTTTCCAAAGTTGATAATTGATCATATCTACGAAGAACACAACAATGATGTTGACAACCTCTCCACGATTGCTCTTTTCCAAAGTTGATAATTGAGATTGCTCTTTTCCAAAGTTGATAATTGAGATTGCTCTTTTCCAAAGTTGATAATTGATCATATCTACGGAGAACACAACAATGATATTAACAACATCTCCACGATTGCTCTGCACACTAAAGAAGATGTCCTTTATATTGAAAATTTATTTGATGGTTTTCTTTCTTTCAAGGAAACTATTCCTTTTATGTTGTAGTATCTTACGTGGTGCTTTGACAATGTTTAGTACTATGCTTTGTAATTTTTTATTCCTATAAATAACAAAGAATTATATTCTTTTTACTTAGTGAAAAAAGTTCCAAACACTTGAACTATAATTTTATTATTATTTAAAATATAAAATAATAATTATATTCTAATTTTTAATCCTTATCTTAACTTATCTCATTCATTCATATATATATATATAAGTGAAGAATTATATATATAAGTGAAGAATTATATAATATAACTTAATTAATATATATAACTTAATCCTTATCTTAACTTATCTCCAACATTACATATTTTATATAATTTCCCACAGAAAATCTACCATATTTCATGATGAGAACGTGGAGTCGTCACTTATGAAGCGAGAAGCTTGTGGCAATGAGCCAACATCGCCATAAGAACCTTGCCCATTTGCCACGGGCACGTAGGATCTGTCTTTTCATACGTCGGTTTTCGACAATCTACAGCTGAGTTGTTATCTCCAACCAATTGAATGCCCCCACCAGTCTCTCTGACGTGTTTGTGCTTCTGTTCATGAATTGAACAAGGCCTCCTTATGAACGTGACATGCAAACGTTTTTGTTGTTGAATATGTATATATATATTACAGCTCTAATATGTAGAAACACTTGAATTAAGGGCCATAGCGATTGCAAGAGAAAGCAAAACCTAGCAAGCTACGAAGCTGACGGTGCTAAGCATGGAATATTATCCAGCTGGTCCAGGCAAAGATGCAGGTCAGCTATTATATTGGTCCACCTCAGCAAGCGTAAGAGCAAATCAACCATTTCTTGTTTCCTACATCAATAGGAGTTCAAAGCGTGGAAGCCCTACAAGATTTTCTTTCCATGACAGCTTCTACATTGATCAACCAGTGAGTTTTTTATTTGTTTCATATTCTTCCCATTTTTTATCATTAATGGCCTCTGGCTGCTGTGAAAGACAGGTACAGGTTGGTAATAATTTTACCTTGATAATAACAATTCAGTTACATCCTTAATGCATTTGATAGTTTTTTTTTCTTTTTTGTTTTCAGCCTGTAAAGATAGAGGAGATTTCCTGCGAATTAAATGTAAATGGCCGACCCGTTCAATCTCCAAATATAAAGTCACGCCCAGCGAGCCCTGCTGTATCGAATGACTCCCCAAGTTCTGAAATGAGATATGGTGATCAAATAATGGAGGCATGTATTCCACCCTCAATCTCAATCTCATCAACAGAAATTGTAACCACCGAGCATTTGGGTTGTTACCCATTTTGCTCAGAGCCAGTTGATGATAAATATTACACAACTTGTACAAGTAAGAAGGATGACAGTCTTCTTAAAAATATTCTCTGCTGCTTCTAGATTATGTTTGTTCTCAATTGAGCGATTAGATTGGTTCAGGATCAGATGATACCAGCTTGCAAACAATAGCATTTCACATTTCACTGTATTTATTTTCCTTCTTTTGTGATATTTTTTGTTTCAATAGTGCAATTTATTAGTTAATATTGTAGATACATTTTAACCCTAGATTTATAAAACTATCATAAAGTTATAAATTGTTTTTTTGAAATTTTAATTAATTAAATGGTATATCTCTTTCTTTTGAACTACAACTTATAAATTTCATTTTTATAACATAATTACACTTAATAACATCAAATATTTATTTACTTAAATATTAATATTAAAGTGCAATATATGTTGATAAAATATTCCATTAATATGAAAAAGCTATGTGCTACCTTTAATTCCCATGTCTGTCTTATGATATTATGCTAATATATATAGTTGGCGAGTTTTTTTATAAACACTTACCGTATTATTAATATTAGTTTTCAAATATAAAAAAATTAATTTTTTTTTTAGAATTATAGAAAAATGTGAAAAGTTATAATAAATTATTATTAAATTACAAAATTAATTATAATTTAAATAATAATTAATAAATAATAATTTTGTTGCAATACCTACATTCTTAGCCTTTTGGCTTGTCAAAATTATAGTAAGCTCGGGACGCTTCTTTCCAAGCTCTTTGAGCATAGAAATATAACTTTAAAGCAAACTAATTAATTCTCTTCTTTAGGTCCGATAGACCAAAGTTTTGATCTCAGGGGACTTTAACCACCACCACCACCACCACCACCACCACCACCATCATCATCATCATCAAATAAATGAAAAATTTGGTAAATTTTAAATATTAATAATAAATAAAATAAATTAAAAATAATAAAATATGGAGAAATTGAGTAAAACTTATATAAATTAAGATTATAAGAAGAATTTAAGTTAATTCTTATTATTACAAGTTTTAACTCTAATAAAAAATTAAAAAAATGTTATTATTAAGAAAAACAAAAAAAATATAAAAGAAATATAAAATTTAAAAGAAATATAAAATTTAATAAAATAATAAATTTCCTATAAAATAAAAAGAATTAACTAAGCCTATGAAGTAGAAATATTAATGAATTCATTAATTTTATATGAGTAGTTTATAAATTATCAAATTAGAAAATGCAACAAATTATTAAAATAAATTTATAAAAAATTATGTTTAAAGATTAACTATTAGATCTCAAACTAATGTCAATATATATATATCAATGTGTATTTTTCTGTTCTTGTATTTAGGTAACCCACTTGAAATATATTAATGTGTATTTTTCTGTTCTTGTATTTAGGTAACCCACTTGAAATAGAATAAGTATTTGACATCTCAATCATTTAATCATAATTGATTATATTTTGTTTTGTTTTGTTGGAGAGTGGGGTGTATTCATATGGACATATGAAATTGTTGTATCTTGATAAGTCATTTTAGATAGAATAACTATTTGACATTTTGAGATATTGTTTATATATTTCATTAACAATATTGTTTATTTTTCATTTTAATGATTATCTTTTTATTTTTTGAAGTGTCTCATGTATTCATATGAACATATTTTGTTTTGTTGGGTGTATGGTGTAATTATATGAACAATGTGGAATACCACTAGAATAATTTAATTAAATACATGTCAATCTAATTTCATCATGGAACAATTAGCAATGCTATCTATTTATGTTTACTCGAGTATGTGGTTACTAGGTGGGCATGGAACAATTAACAATGATATGAATATCTCCTTATGTTTACTTGTGTATGTGGTTACTACGTAGTAGAGGGGAGGTTTCTTTGGTCTTCTTAGTTTTACTTTTTCCATGTGTGACGTATAATGGACTCTACTACTAAAGATTCATAAATGAGGTCACACTTAATATTTAATGTTAAAATTTGAGTTAATGAAAATATACGAGTGAGTGCATGCTAATGAGGGTCACTTAAAACTGGAAAATCAGGCATCCCTCAACTTACTTGGATTTTTTGAGATAATTACACAAAATATCTTGCTTTGAGTAAAAGACATGAAATGTAGGAAATTGAATCACAAATGATAAGCTATATGTTTTTGTGGGTGCTTCCTTTGAGGACCTAATGGATGGTTTTGGGCTACAAAAATTGGCAGACATGTAGAGAACATATAGTACTAGCGCAATACTATTTTTTGAAAATAAAATTAGTAATTTTTTAATAATTATCTATGTGATCATTCCTCGTTGAATGGTACGTATTTTGTGGGTGCAACCTTTGAAGGTCTTAATGTAATAATCATAAAATGAGTTTTCTTATAGAATGTAGAGGTCAATGTCTTTTAGTGCACCATACTATTTGTTTTTAAAACGATGAAGAATTTGACAAAGTTATGGAAAAGACACTAACTGTGTGTTTTTTGAGTTAAGGAGTTAGGACACAATAGAAATTGAAAAAAAATAGGAAAACATAATATTTTAAAATAAAAATTACATATTTAGAATATGTAGAAAAAATGCTATATAGGTTTAAGTTTTCATCAAAAATATTTGTGTGGAGTGTACTATAACGAGTGGGTAAAAAAAATCTTCTTCAGAAACTGGAAGAAATGCCCAATTAGCTATGCTTTATCATTTACCATAGCACGGGTTTGGTATTACTCAAGCAAAGTCCAAACCATACACATAAGACTATTGGTGACATGCGAGCAAGTGAATTGGCATGGTTTAGGCGCTACAAAACAAAAGTGTGCTATGTTTAAATCCTGATTACATCTCTCTCCCTTGTAGAATTGAAAAATGCATGCACATTATATAACTGAAAAATGTGTCTGCATTATATAGCTACATAACATGTGCATGCTATCATTAACTACATAACTCATGCGTGTTATATAAATACAAAACAAGTGTGCGTTTTGTAGTTCTATAATGCTCACACATTAATCAAGACATCAAATGTATGGTTAATAGTTGAGATGGGGTGCGGAAGGGTTAAGGGCCTATGGGATGTTGAAAATTCAAGTGGGGATGGTTAATAGTTGAGAGGGGGTGGGGATGGGTCAAGGGCCTAGGAGGATGTTGGAAGTTCAAGTGGGGATGGTTAATAGTCGAGAGGGGGTAGGGAATGGTCAAGGGCCTAAAAGGATGTTCTAATTTCAAGTAGATATGGTTAATAGTTGAGAGGGGGTGGGGAAGGGTTAAGTTGTAATTTCAAGTGGAGAGAGATGAAGGGAATGGGAATAGGATGGGTTGCAAGGGTGAAGGGGAGTGGGGCTTGAGAGAACTATTAGAAGGATAAGAGGTGTTGAAGACATATGATCCGGATTTATGCAGGAACGCAACCGAATACACAAATAACCATAGAAACAAATATGCAGCAGAAATAACACTTCATTTCATTAATCAATAATTGAAACTGGTTTACATGCAGAATGGAAATAAACTAGTTAGAGTGCTGGTAGCTTATCTCTGAGAAGAGATGTAGCGGCTACATAACTCTGAACTCTGTGTTACAATGAGGCTCGAAGGCCTATATATTATTGAGAAAAAATGGAAACCCTACACATCCAAAAACCTAACCCTATGAGGTGAACCACCAGAATAAGGGCCCCGTTGGGTAACTTGGTACATCGGTTTCCCAGGGTCGTAACTTTAGCATACTACGTCCGTTTGACATGCATGATACATCATTAGAAAGATATGTTTAAGGACTACATCGATAAATAACAAATATTGAGTTCGAAATGGACTCATACTTTCCCAACCATTCGATGCCAAAAAAACGTTGTTTAGGGCCTCAAAACGACTCTGAAAATTTAGGACCCGAAAAACTACCAAAAATAGTAAATTGTGCTACAATTAAGGAAGTTGAAAAACTGAAAGAAACAATGGTGGGGGTCCAAGTGGAATAGGTGGGTGGATACCAATATCCTCTTGGATCATTCCTCCCCCCTTAGGAAGCAATGGTTCCCATTGCGTTGAGTTCCTCCATGAGATGAGGAAACTTCTGCTGAACTTGGCCCGTAGTGAGCCACTATCCTTGGTGACGGAGTTGGCCTGCTTTGACAACTCGATATAGTTGGATCTTCTATTGGCGGGTGTTCTTGATCTCTGTGTCCATAATCTGATCAGTTGTGGCTTGTTCCATGCAGTTGGGGTTTAACTCTGTTGGTGTGAGTTGTTCTGCCACGTCTGATGTGTCCAGTAGAGGTGGAAAGTAGAGCCAAAGGCTATCCACATTGAACACTAGGTGCAGACCAAGGAATGGCGGAATACTTAGCTCGAAGGCATTGTCCCCGATAGCCTTGGTGATGATGTATGGCCCATATCGGAGCGGACGAAGCTTGCGGTGGGGTCCAGCGAGGTGCTCCTTCTGCAAATGTAGCCACACTTTGTTCCCCACCTAGAATTTGTGTTGCACCCGATGCTGATCATGTTGCTGCTTGTACTTAGCATTGGATCTATCCAATATGTCATGAACCTGTTGGCGAATGTGCTGAATGCGCTCAATGAAGCTGTTCACCTTGGAAACTTCAGACTGGATATGAGCTGAATCAACTTAAGTAGCTGCAAATGGCATGGCTACGTCAATGGGACATAGTGGTTGGAATCCTAAGCCCACCTGAAAGGGGCTGTGGTTGGTTGAGCTGTGGAGGGCCCGATTATAGTTGTGTTGTACATAGGGGAGGCTCTCATCCCCTGTGCGTGGATGCTTTGAGTTGTACATGTGCAAAATGTGTATGATCATCCTGTTGATGACCTCTGTCTGGCCATCAGTCTGGGGATGGAAAGCTGTGGATTTTGTGAGCTTGGTGTCTAGCATTGACCATAGGCTAGACCAGGATGTACTAAGGAACCTGCTATCCCGATATGAGATTATAGACTGTGGGATCCCAAAGTGTACCCACACTTGTTCAAAGAAGAGTTTAGCAGTGGCTTCTGCTGTGATATTCTTCTAACAGGCCTCCATTATGGCCATCTTTGAGAATTTGTCAACAACCACAAACACATAGTCGTTGCCGTGCTTCTTGATGGATGGTTTGGCAATGGCACAAGCAGTGCAGGATCGGATGTACTTCTCAACATCCTGTCGAAGGTTCGACCAACATAAATACTTCTGCAGTACTGCCATTGTTTTCTCGACCCTAAAATGCCCAACGATCCGACTGTATTGCACTTCCCAAGTCATCTTGGCACGCTCGCTTGAAGGAACAAAAAGGTGTCCCATGTGACATAGTAGTACATCCTGGAGGTGAAATTTTGGAACTTGGTTTCCCTCCAAGAGTGTCTGATATGTGTGGCTAAATTCTGGATCGCTCTTGTAGAGAAGTGGCCAATCAGAAGTCTCATTCCCACAAGAGTTGAGCATGGTGGTTATTGCTACGATCGGTGGTCGGCTGAGGCAGTTTGCAACATTATTGGTGCTTCCCTTCTTGTACTTGATGTTCAAATGAAATTGTTGTAGATATGTGGACCAATTTTGATGGTGATCATTCTGTAACTTCCCTTGTGTCTGTATGAACTGCAGGGGTCGGTGGTCTATGTGGATAATCGTTTCCTTACCCAAAATTTAATGCTTCCATTTTCGACAAGCGTGTATAATGGAATACATCTCTTTGTCATAAGTGGGATATTTGCGGACTGTGTCGGACATTGTGTCACTGTGATATGCAACTGGATGCCCTTGTTGAGTAAGGACTGCCCCAATAGCATAGTTAGAGGCATCTGTCTCGATCTCAAATGGTTGTTGCAAGTCTGGTAATGTGAGCACTGGGGCATAGTAGAGGCGATGTTTCAATTTTGAAAATGCCTCATTAGAGGAAATTTGGGGTCTAAAATGGGCCTTATAAGAAAATGTGCCAACAATAAGTTCTTATGAGTTGGAATTCAAGAACCAATAGAATTTCAATAAAATGAGTCAACCATAATGGTTGAATTGACATATTTGTCATAAAAAAAAACTACTTTTTTTTGTTCGTATTTTCGACATATCTCCCTGTGTTTTTACTCAAATTTCGATCGGGAGAGCTCGTTGGATGCGGAATTTGATTATGTATCCAAAGAGTATCCACACTTCATACTTTTGATGGATCTCGCTACCCCAAAAACAATAAATTTCTCAAAAAATGTAATGATGATGTCATCATCACGTTTTTTGAGGTATTTCTCATTTTTGGGGTAGTGAGATCCGTTAAAAGTATGCAGTGTGGGTACTAGTTGGATGCCGAATCAAATTCCACATCCAATGAGCTCTCTTGATCGAAATTTGAGTAAAAAAACAGGGAGATATGTTGAAAATACGAACACAAAAAGTAGTTTTTTTCTTTCTTCCTCCAAAATTAATAAATATTATTTTATTATTTTAACTATTATTTTATTATTTTCGTTAGGAGGCCCATTTTAGACCCCAAAATTCCTCTAATGTCTGTTGAGTTTTCGACCAAAATAATTTTGCTTTCGCTCCTCCCTTGGTGACTTGACTCAAGGGCCAAGTGATATGAGAGAATCCCAACACGAATCTGCGGTAGAAATTAGCAAGGCCCAGAAAGCTGCGAAGCTCTGTTAGAGTAGTTGGGGCTAGCCAATTCTGAATGACTTGGATCTTAGTTGGATCCACATGTACCCCACACTCATCAATAATGTATCCCAGATATTGAACCTGGTTCATGCCAAAAGTTCACTTGTCCAAATTGGCACATAACTTGTGCTGCCGCAGTGTTTAGAGGACCTATCGGATGTGGTGGAGGTGCTCTTCCCAAGTATGGCTGAATATCAGGATGTCATCCAAGTACACTAATACAAATGAGTTGGTGAATGGCCGCAAGATGTCATCCATCAGTCTCATGAAGGTTGCAGGAGCATTCGTCAGCCCGAAAGGCATGACCATCCATTCGAAAAGGCCCTCCTTGGCTTTGAAGGCAGTCTTCGACACATTGGTCGGTTCGATCGGTACCTGGTGATACTTGGAATTTAATTCGATCTTGCTAAAATATTTCGCCCCTTTAACCTGGTCCAGGAGGTCATCAATCCATCGGATCGGGTACCTATTCTGGACAGTGATCTTGTTCGGTGGCTGGTATTCAATACAGAGTGTCCAAGTCCCATCCTTCTTCTGTACCAACACGATTGTGCTCCCGCAGGACGATGAACTTGACCAGATGTGACCCTTTTGTAGAAGCTCCTAAATTTGCCTCTTGATTTCATCATTCTCCAGAACAGAGTGTTGATATATCAGTCCATTGGGAAGCACCGCACCTGGGATCAGATCGATGGGGTGCTTGACCTGACAGTGGAGAGGCACCTCGGTGGGTGAGGTGAATATGTCCCGGTACTCCTCCACAACCTTGTCCATTTGTTGTTGTTCTGTGGAGGGGCCTTGTATGGAGGTCGTGGCCATGATCTTCTTCTTTCCTTGGGGGTGGATCATCAAGAAAAAAAACTTCCTGGTTTTGGAAATGAGCTTACTACATTGTTTTGCAGTAACCAAAGAGATAGCGACAGGAGGTGGTACCTCTGGTATCTTGTACAAATTATTTCCCAAAGTAATAATAATAGCACGAGACCGGGACTCATACACAACATGTCGCTTCCATAAGTATGGTTGACCTAATAATACACCACAAACATCAAGAGGAGCAATATCACATAATACCTCATCGGTGAAGGGCTTGATGCTGTAGGGAAGGCGACATTGCTGGCTGACACGGAGATCCCACCCTTGGTGAAGCCACCTGATGGTGTATGACTGTGGGTGTGTTGTGGTCGATAAACCCAACCACTTCATGACCTTTGCTGAAATCAGGTTCTTTTGGCTCCCACTGTCGACAATGAACTGTAGCAAGGAACCCTTTTCCCACATCTGGGAGTGGAAAAGACGCTCCTCCTCCTTTGAATCTTCTGGTTCTTCCTTTTGGATCTTCGTGGTGGCAACGGTGGCATTGGGTTCTGCATCGATAATCTTCTTTTGTCATTCCCCTTCTCTAGTTCTGATTCAGTGTCAGAGTATGCATCCAATTCAAAAGCCTTTATCTCGGCCACCAGTGACTGCTTGGCTTGACACTCACTTGTGTTGTGAGTGGGGCTCTTATGGAACTCGCACCACTTTCCCGCTTCCTTCTTCGGTTTTGTAGTGTTGCTCTTTGCTTATGGATTTGGCAAGTTTTCTTGAGTCTCCATGCCTTGGCTGTGTCCTTGGTTCTGTGGTTTGGGGGCACCTTTCCCTTGCTTTTGATTTGCAGATCCAAGGTCTCGCTTTTTCTGTTTGAATTTTTGCTCAATTTTGGCAGCATACCGATATGTTGTACCAAGCGAGGAGATGTCGAGGAACTCCATTTCCTCCTAAATGTATCTGTGCAGAAAACTGCGGTACTTTAGCACCAAATGTTTCTCTGAATCTTTGATACCCAATCTGGTGTGCAGGGTATGGAACAGATTCGTCAGCTCATGCACATCTTGATCTCTTTGTTGCTGTAGCGTAGTCCATTGTATGCACTTGTCCTCATAGCTCCCCAACAGATAATATTGTCCCTTTATGGCATCTCAGAAATAATTCCAAGTGGGTACGGCTGAGAACAAAGAGGGTTCCTCCTTGTCCTTTCTCTCACAGTAGGTTTTCCACTAGTCCTTGACATGGGAGACGACTTTGAGTAGAGAAAAAGTAATCTTTTCCTGGTCGAAAAAGTCATGAACGAAGAAATATCCTTCTAATAGATTCAACCATGTATCTACGGTGTCTGCATCTATTCGGCCATCAAATATGGGAATGTTGAAGTTTACTTGTACCTTAAAAGGGGTTGTGCCTCCAGAGTGGCTGCTAGATGCAGATGCGCCGCCAGTGAGAAGTCGTTGAAGGATCTGGGCGAAGTTATCCATCATTGCATTCCTTTGTTTTTCAAGGGCCTCCTCAAGCAACATTTTGATAGGATATTCTATGCCCTCAACTTTCTTTTCGTCCCCCATGGGTGGCCATCGAGATTTGTGAGGCTGATCTTGCAAAGGTTCAACCAGATCGAGCCCTAACTCTTTATACCCCGCCCTCGTTGGGGACATGCAAAGAAGGATCGAGAAAGAGCAGATCGCTCTGATACCACTGATCTGGGTTTATGCAGGAACACAACAAAATACAAAAATAACCATAGAAACAAATATGCAGTGGAAATAACACTTCATTTCATTAATCAATAACTGAAACTGGTTTACATACAAAATGGAAATAAACTAGCTAGAGTGCTGATAGATTATCTCTGAGAAGAGATGTGGCAGCTACATTCCTTTGAACTCTATGTTACAATGAGGCTCGAAGGCCTATATATTGTTGAGAAACAATGGAAACCCTACACATCCAAAAACATAACCCTAGGAGGTGAACCGCTAGAATGTGGGCCCTGTTGGTTAACTTGGTACATCAATTTACCGGGGTCGTAACTTTAGCATACTACCTCCGTTTGACACGCATGATACATCATTAGAAAGATATGTTTAAGGATTACATCCTTGAACATCAAAATTCAAGTCTAAAATGAATCCATATTTTCTCGACCATTCGATGCCAAAAAAATGTCGTTTAGGGCCTCAAAACGGCTTCAGAAGTTTAGGACCCGAAAAAATACCAAAAATAGTAAATTGTGCTACAATTAAGGAAACTGGAAAATTGAAAGAAGCAATGGTGGGGGTCCAAGTGGAATAGGTGGGTGGCCACCAATATCCTCCTAGATCAACATATAGGGTTAGAAACAATACATGAGACTTAGGAGACAAAGGGGGATAATGTGGAGGAGAGGAAGTGGATGATGGTTTAATGAAAGAGGGGATGGGTGAA
>LPNX010901601.1:104685-126014 GCA_001517045.1 Pseudotsuga menziesii | reverse complement strand
AGGGGGGGGGGGGATTATCGGAGAAAGAGAGAGAAAAATGGATGGAGGTAAGGGGCTTTGTGTGTGTGGAAGAGAGAGGGGAATAGGTGAGTGATAGAGTTAGAGTGATGGGAGAGATAGTTAGTGAGGTATAAATAAGGTGGAGAGAGGTTATGAGAGAGGGGTAGTGAGGGAGGGAGACACACACATAAATATAGATAGAGAGAGAGAGGCAGGATGGACACACACACACACGCATAGAAAGAGAGAGAGATGGAAATACAAAGGAATTGAGGGCTAGTGAGTAAGGAATATAGGGCTAGTGAGTAAAGGAAATTCCTAGCCCTAAATGCCAAAAATATTCCTTTAGGGGTCAAGTCTCAGATTTCCTCCCTTGACCATGTTGAGGCCTTAATACCCATCTCTATTTCTCAAAACCTCTTAAAGGCATGTACATATTTTCTTGGAGACCAAGCATACCTTGAGTAGGTCAAGTGTGGTTCTTCAAGGAATTGTTAATTAAAATAGGCGCCTCAAATATTCCTTTATGGATTAAGGCACGATCATATCCCTTCAATCATGTGATGTAGGTCCCAACCTACTACTCAAAAACACATAATTCCATTAACATATATATCCATAGTCCAAATATACCTATGATATTCCATGTGTGAAGTTTTAAGGAATCCTTCCTAGCCTTAGATGCCTAGATGAATTGTTTAGGGCCCAAGGCCCTAGTTTCCTCCCTTGACCATGTCCATGGCCTTGAGACACATACCTAGTGCTCAAAAAATGATGATGGCATCCATATCCCCATGAAGAGTCAAAGGATTCCCTTTCAACATCATGTGTGGTGGTTGGAGGCATAAAGTTTGTCCCTAAATGGTTAACAACCTCCTTCAAGGCCTAAGGACCAAGTGTTTTCCCTCACCCATTTCAACGGGATTAATACCTATACTTAGTGCTAAAAATGTTCTAATGGCACTAGAATCCTCAATCCAAGGTAAATGATACCATGGAAGGCTATGTTGAGGTTGTTCGATAGACCATTCTTGGCTTTAGATGCCTAGAAGCATCTTCTAGGGGATAAAGACTAGGTTTCCTCCCCTTATTATGTATAAGGCACCAAGACACATACATAGTACTTAGAAACCCCTAATGGTTCCCATATCTCCATTCAAATGAAAAATACCAACTTGAGAGGTCATCTATGGTTATTCAAGGTGTCATTCATGAAACTTGAGCCTAGAAGTTAGTTTACTGGTTGAGGATACCCTTAATATATCATGTGTGTTGGTTTGAGGTGTTGTTCTTGGCCCTAGGGCCTATATGTCTATAGGATTCCTTTATGTCCTAAGGACTACGTTTCCTCCCTCAACCATGCCTATGTCTGATTTGTTCCTAGTGATAAAATCATTCTAATGGACTCCATATTCTCTCTCAGATACATAAGATCACATAGGGACCTGTCTTATGTGCAGGTTCTATGCCTTGTTCATGGACCTAATGTCTTAAAAACTACCTTTAGGGCATAAGTCTTGATATTCTTCCCCTAACCATGGTCAAGGGACTATGAACCATACTTAGTTTTTAAATCCTCCTGATGGTATGCATATTACAACACAAATAAAAATTATTCCTAAGTCTTGAAGATGTTGACTATTCTTTTTATTTGTTTCCCTAGCCGTGCACCAAACCCATTTATTGTGGGTCTCCATAACGCGTGTGTGTTTCTATTGTATATAATGCGTGCACTTTTTTTGTCCCAATAACATGTGCGTGTTTTGCAAGACTATAAACAATTCCATTTCCATTTCCGACAATCATTCTTACATTATGCAAACTACTAACAGGTAACAATGACTGTCTTTGAAGAGGAACGTAGATCTCTATTTGAAAATTCACAATACACCATCTCTATCATTCACTGAGGACAATTTTCATGGTTGATCATTATGTGTTAGGTTATATGAACATAATTGAGGAAGAAAATCAACAATATTGAAGAATCCTTCATTGAAGAGAACCAAAGATAAGATCATCAACAATCATTTTCCTACGATTGAGGAGCACACAAGACAATTTTAATCACCAAGACCATTTAATGGCTATGGTGAATATATACAATTGTGGAAGAAAATTAGTATGAGGAACAATTTGTAATTGGAGAGAGAAAAATTCAATATTTAACTTTCATTTAGTTGTAATTGAGGAGAACTATTGTAATCTCACAGATCACATAAGGTTACCAATAATACACATTAAAAGCATACAAACATATTAGAGATAAGAGACAAGAACATAGGTAGAATAGCAGATTATACTTTAGTGAAAGGGTCCATACAATACAAAGAACAGAACCAAGTTCTTATCTGGCTCAACAGCCTAATATATATGATTGACAAAACAGTTACAAATAACTACCTGTTGGTTCGGTCAATTGACACGACCTTATTTGGCCGACCTAATCTCTAATTAGTCGGCTTATCCTTCTAGTAGGCTTACCGACGAGCTCCTCCAACATCTCCCCCACGAACAAAATTGTTCTTCGTCCCGAAGAACAGGGAGGTACCCAAAAATGCATTACATGTTTGAAGTAGTTATTGCTATGTTTTGACCTTCATGGGCTGTGAAGTCTGATAGTTGGTCTTTTCTGTACATAGACTTCGACAATTGCTTCAGCTGTCACTGCCAGCTGATGTTGGAATTTCGTCCAACTTTGTAGTATTTTTTGGATGTCGATGGTTAATGTTGTAAGACTTGATAGTGTCAAAATATTCTCTTGAATGCAGAGGTCTGCTATCCTTTCCATTTCGGGACCCATAAATTGGTCCTTTTCTTTTGCTGTCTCAAAAAGTCTTTTCATCTATGGGCAGATGATGTCTAATTTGTCTAAGCTCGGAATTGCCTTCTGCACCCACTGGTGTGCTTGTCGCTCGAGCTTCTGCAGTTTGTTTGTTTCAAGCATGATTTGATCTTCAATAGTGCTTCTAAGTGCTTCTTCCGTTCTCTTCCTCTTCTCCAGTGCTTGGATGTCTTGTCGGATCTGTTGGGTCTGCTAGAAGACTTGCCCATAATAAGCAGGCCAGTTTCGTAGTACTCCTTCTGTGATGACCGACTCGGCCTCCATATTATCTTGCAGTACTCTGGATGCTTCAGAGAAAGCTATGTGCTGCTGCATTAATATCTGAGTTGTTTCTTCTTTATGCTCCTATTTTGTGTTCTGTAACTGTGTCTGTAGCACCGACACCATGCTCTCAAACAACTGATAGGATTTCTCTAGCGGATTGTCAGTGTTGACCTCTGTTGGTCCTGGTATCATAGACTACGCAAGGTTTCTCCATTTGTTTAAGAACTTGACTTGTTCTCTTTCATTGTCGTCGAGCTCCTTGCGTCTACTCTAGCTCCTTGTTTTCACTTCGATAGTGAGTGTTTCCAAAAGTTGTCCCAGCTCTCCATCTTTCATCTTGGTTGCGTTGACTACAGTGGTCGACCCAAGTTGACTGACATGGACCATTGTCGCTTGGGATTGATGGTCCCACTTCTTTTTGTCTCTCTTCTTTTTGTGCTTCTGTTGTTCTACTTGCTTTTGCACTTGTGTACCTGTGAGAGTCAGATTTTTTGGTAATGGGTTGTCTGGTTGCCAGACTACAGTGGCTGGGGGCACTTTTGGTTGGGTCTGCGGGACGAACGTTGCAGTTGGGTGTGTATCTGGTTGATTTTGTACAGAGGGTCCATATACAGAGGTTGTTGGTACTGATGGTTGTGGCCGAGGTGGCTCCGATGCAGCTGGTTCGGGTGCAGGTTATGGGTTGGGGGATGGTGGTGGTGGTGGTGATGGTGATGGTGAATGGTTGGGTGTGGTTGGAGTGGTGAGGATGTGGTCGGATGTCGGGTCATGAATTTGTGGAGGTGAACCTTCCTGAAGGTCGGAGAACAGTTCGTGGATTTATCGATTTATTTATTCCATGTTCTCTCCTTCCTCATTTCCTGTCAGTTCATTGGCTAGTGGGGGGGGTTTGGGGTCGGTTGGAATGAGGGATGTAGTTCGACTTGTGACAACTTCAACTTGCTTGTCGGGATTTCTTTGAAATGTCAAACTCAAAATTGCCACATTCCTCAACCTCTAGGGTACTTGGCCAGGTTGAGGAATGGATAATCTAGATCCACCAAATTCAAACAAAGGGCAGTTAGTGGTGATATTTTGTACCGAGGTGAGTAACTCAGGCAGTTTTTTGATGTACGCTGGAAGTCTCTATCTCGGTCGAACCTTTCCTTCAGGGTTTTCGGCATATAATTCTTGCATATGTCGATTTTGCTTATGGAAGGAGGCTCTGGAATTATTTCTTGGGTGATTTTGGTCAGAGATGGGGGTGGGGGTGTAGACACTAGATCAAAAAAATTCTCATCCATTGAGGTATTTGTGCTTTTTACCTTTTTCGGTCGACCTTGCTGTGCTCCCGCTTCGACAAATTTCTGGAACTGTGCTTCCATCGAGATTTTATTCGCAATGGTGTCTTCGATGATGTCGACCGCCGTGGCTACTAATTCATCTTCATCTTCCGATTATTCCACGATGATAAGATTTTGCTTTCCTTTCCCCTGCTCCTGCTCCTGAATTATTTTCCTTTTCCTCGAGGCTGCTATCTCCTTCGACAGTTTGCAGATGTTTTCTTTGGTTATGGCATACTTAGGGTTTTCAGTTTCTATTTCTCCCCCTTGTTGTTGAGTTGGGACGACGCTTTCTTCAGCTGGATTGGTTACCTACTATTCTATCTGTGTCCCTTCCCTTTGGGCTATCGGCAGTTTGATTATAATTTGCAGTTGACTGGTGTTTTCTGTTGGTGTTTCCTCAGACACAAATCTGTCGATGTATAATCAGAGCTCATAATATTCTTCTTGTTCTTGGTCTGTTAGTGGCTCCTCTATTGCTAGGTCTGTCTCCTTGGCCTTTGCTGGTATCGACACTTTTGTGCCAGACTGTCGAGCTAGCTTCCGGAAGATCTCTTCAACTGTTGGGTAGTAGTCGAGAGTATTTGCTTTTGCCTTGGCGCCCTACATATACCACATCGCGGTATGGTCGAGTTCCAGTTGTATGTGGGAAGTTTTGGGCAGACTTTGTCGGATGTTCTGGGGAACCCTCCATTTGGTCATTTGGATTTTAGGCTATTGGAACCAGTTTTCCAACAGTACTTCGACTTTTTCTAGTTCCTTCATTGTTCCAGTTTGGGAAAATGGTTTGAATCTCCACATATGGAATATGTTGATGTAATTGTAACTTTGGAATGTATTCACTTATATTTCTTATCTATTGTAACCCGATGTTTATTCCGGGATGTATTATAATGTAATTGATTCATGTCATACCCCGATGTTTATTCTGGGAAGTTTCTATAATGAGAAAGTCATGTCTAGTCATTGTGGGTAACCTTCCTATTGGTCAAGGGTTAAAGTCCCCACATTTGTGGGGCCCTTGGGTTATTAGAATATCCTAGAGAATTTGACCCTAGGTGAGTCATTGTAAGTCGGGCCAATAGTCCCCACCATTGTGTTAAGGATAAACCTCCTTGTTGGTTGGAGGAGGCAAAGTCCCCACAAGTTCTGGGGCACTAGGGTTATTAGACACTCCTAGAGATGTCGGCTCTAGTAAGTAATTGTTAAGTGAGGACGACATGTTGGAATGGGTTCCAAGTGAACAGAAGAATATAAATAGAGAGTGAGTCTCTCTATTTATCATACACACACTCACTCATTGAGGTGCATGAGTGAAAGAGGAGAAGCTCTCTCAGTGTGAGAGAGAGAGACAGAAGCTGCGGAGATAATCTTACTGTTTTCAGGTTTTACTTTTGGTGCTGATTCTATCTCTGAGGAATTCATGGGGTTTTCTCCTTTATGATTTCCCCGAGGAAAATTCTTTGTGTCTCTGGTCTCTTGTGTTGTGCTTGTGTTTTATTGCTGTCCATGTTATTCTCTCAGTTAAAGATCCTAAGATCATAATGCTAGCTTGAATGATAAAAATCTAACATGGTATCAGAGCTAACCTGAGAATAAGAAATTGTGTAGCTATAGAAGCTATGGCTTCTTACTTTTTGGGTCTCTCTCCACAATCCATCTGCAAAAGTATGCTAGGCTGACTCCATTGAAGGGCACATCTTTTTGTCGAAGCAGAATTCAATTCCAAGCATTTTCAGTTTTTGGTGAGGAAATTAGGGCTTCTTACAGAAGAGGAGTTTTTGAGTGAGCCCAGAATAGGATTTATATCCTCATAAAAATCGAATTTTAGAGACCTGGATCAATATTTTTGGTTGGGTATAACTACGGGAAAGTCAAAACCTAGTTTGACCCCGGGCTGGAAAAACCCTAAAATACCTAAACTGCTACGTTTTTGTACATTCCCTATATCTTAGGATTGGAAAAGGTTCAGGAGTTGAAAATTGCAAAGGACAAATATAAAATCCTGATTTACACTGTGTCCAAAATTCAGCCTTATATTCACTATAGTTTGGGAGATATGATCCCTCCAAGTTAGGGTTCCAGCCTCTTCCAGAATTCATCCCTAAACAGGACACCTGGGGCGAATTGCTATATATTCGGCTACAGAGGTCCAAATGGAATTCCTAAAGATGTTCCTAAAATGGCATGGAATCTAACTACTGTGGTCAGAAGTTTAGTCTCATAATATGAACTAGTGACACGTGGTAGGCCGTACAACTTCGCTGTTCTGAACAGTCCTGTAACGGGTCACCTTGGGAAAATGATCATAAGTCCCAATTGGTGAAACCAATTCTGATGAAACATATGGTGTTGGAATAGGGACATGTGAAGTTACCTTAGTGCAAATATTTAGACACAGAGGAGTAGTAATTTTAGAGATATCACAGAAACTGTAACAAACATTTCTGCGGAAGAAATTGGAAAACTAGGGCTTCCTGTTCTGGGAGCTTCCCTCCACTGTTTTCAGAAAAGAAGTACATTGGACAGCTCCATTTGAAGAGATATATATTTATATCCAATAATATCTAAAAGATTCCAAGTTTTGAGAATTAGGGTTTCTTTGACAAACCTTAGATTAGCCAGCTCCGGAACTAGGACGGACACCTCAAATCGATAAGATCTAATCTATTGCTATTTTCATTTGAGGTTCTCATTTAAAAGTGATCTATCACATCAAATTGATGATAAGCTTGGTGAAGTTGATAAATTCCAAGCATGGAAGTATATGATCTCTTTGAAGAAAATGAATTGGACACCTACATGAGTAGAGAGGTTCCAGTTCCAGAGGGAGATGAGGCTAGAAGCCTTACACAAGAAGAACTTGGTCAAGGACAAGAAGATCATTGTTGATTCAGTCATGGATCAACTTGTACCACAAGTGTCTTCCCTAAAGACACCAGATATGTTTGATTCCTTGACCAAGCTATTTGAAGGGAAGAACATAAATCAGAATATGACCTTAAGAAACTAGTTGAAGAATGTGAAGATCCAGAATGCAGAGACCATACAGTCATAAGGGTCTCTCAAATCAAAGAACATCTTGAAGCGGTAAAAGAAGAAGTGAAGAATGCAGAAGTGGTGATGGCCACCTTGAATGGACTTCTAGGATCATGGGATTCGTTCATTCGAGGAATGTGTGCCAAAGGGAATTGATTACTTTCAGTAGACTCTAGGAAGAAGAAGAAGCTAGAATCATAAGACGAGAAGAGAAGATGGGAGCAATTGAAGATCAATCTCTCACCATCCAAAGAATATCCCTCAAGCGATGAGGAATACGAAGAACTCAACTCTTGAAGAACCTCATATCCATCTTATCATTTGGATAAGAAACGATGCTGTGATGAATGGAGAAGATGATGAAGCTGAAGGCTCAAGAAGGAGTCTACCCATGAAACAAATAAATATAAGTATTCAATTGTCATTTCATGATATTGTTTTGTTATGCATTTGTTTATATTCAGTTGATGTATTATGCATGATAGAATGTTTGCATTAACGACAGTATACTACTAATATGCATGTGATGGGTAAGTAGCTCATGGTGCTATACAACTCTCCATTTCTACTTATCTAGAATGAAACCTCTTTGCTGACATATTGGATCAGTGCACAATCTCAATGTTGTTTTGGTAAAGATGGAAGGCATCTAGAAAAGTTTCCGTGAGATATGGATGAATGTTGTATTTGCTAAAGTAGTTGCATGATCATATATTCATGCATAAGAATTTGCTAGTATGAATATTCCTTATGAAATGTTTCTAACCATACAAATACATTTGACTCGTAGGAAAGATCACGTACATAATCACCTACAAGCGAAGAAGAATGAGACTTGTTTCGAAGAACAAGTGATGACAATTCAAAGATGAAAAATAAAATGACGAATACAGTGACATCATTGATGCAGAATCTTCCAAGAAGAAAGGGAAGACCAGTTCAAGAAGAATGATGTCTAGGATGAAGTATCGATACGTGAAGAGAGTTTCATAGTTCCATCATGCAGTAGATGGAAACATTGTGGGATACACAGCAAGATTCGTAGCACGAGGCCTCTCACGAAAAGAAGGAATAAACTACAAAGAGACATTTGCAGCCAACTTGATGAAGACCTGAACCTTTGCTACAAGGTTGAAGTTGAAAGCCTATAGAGGATGACAAGCTCACTGATGGGTGCAAGAAGAAATTTTGAAAAAGTTCAAGATAAAGGATCTTGGTATCTAGTGACCCTAGATGGATACATAGAATATTAGTAGCAGAGGAAGCTACTTGTCACTCTGGTACAGAATGCTTCAGTGCATAGAGTACGGAAGACAGAGGGAGTGTGATGCTTTAGAGGGAGTGATTGTAGAAGATCCTGAGGTTCGACATGGTACGACAAGATGGATAGATTACTGATGACTCTAAGCTTTACTGAGAGTAAAGCGGATTCTAACCTTTGCTTCAAGGTTGAAGGTGGAAGACCAGTGATGCTCTTGTTATGTGATGATGCATTATTTTCTAGGTATGGAGGTGCGGAAGAATGTGGATGGAATCTCCCTCGGATAAGGGAAGTATGCAGTAGAGATCCTGAAGAGGTTTGGGATGATGGACTGCAAGGCTATGGCCACACCTATGGCATTGAACTTGAAGCTATTGAGTGATGTTTCATCAGAGACGGTTGATGCTATGATGTATCGTCAGATGATTGGGTCCTTGATGTATTTGACGAACACAAGACCAGACATTTGCTTTGTTGTGAACACCTTGAGCTAGTTCTTGACAGATCCGAGACATGTTCACTTGATTGCTGCAAAGCATATTCTGAGGTACTTGAGGGGTACAATTGATTATGGGCTCAAGTATGAGTCGAATCAGAAGATTAACCTAGAAGGTTATGTTGATTTATATTGGGCAGGCAGTGCCATCAATAGAAAGCGCACTTCAAGGTGTTGCTTTAGTATGGGATTAGGTGTGATCTCTTGGTTTAGCAGGAAGCAATCCTATGTGGCATTGAGTACAGTTGAAGCAGAGTATGTCATAGCTTCTTCAGCTAGTTGTGAGGTAGTATGGCTGTGGAAGCTATTGTCTGATTTATTTGATCTCCAGATGGATGATACTTGTATACATTGTGACAACCAGAGTTACGTGAAGTTGTCATAGAATCTAGTGTTCCATGAAAATTCAAAGCATATCGAGATCAAGTATCACTATATCAGGGAAATGGTGCAGAGGGGAGCAGTGAAGCTCCAGTATGTTGCGACAGAGGAACAAATAACTGATGTGTTGACGAAGCCATTGGCTAGGGTCAAGTTCGAGTACTTCAGGGAGAAGCTTGGTGTTCTCCAGATTGAGGTTTCCTCCAAGGGAAAGTGATGAGTCCCATAGCCATTTTGACATGGTCAAAGGATTGGTTCCTTCCATGGTCAGATATAAGGGCTGAGCCATTTTTTCATGGTAAGAGGATTGGTTCCTTCCATGTCAGATATGAGTGCTAAGATCCATATCCATTATGATGAGTAGGTAAGATATAAGGGCTGAGCCATTCTGTCATGGTGAGAGGATTGGTTCCTTCCATGTCAGATATGAGTGTTGAATGCCATTCTGGGAATGGAGGTACCTTGTCAGTTACCAGGAACACTCAGTTCAAGACTGGGAGATCCATTCTGATGAGTAGGTCAGATGTAAGGGCTGAACCATTATGTCACAACTAAAGGATTACGTTCCTCCCATGTTAGATGTGAGTGTTGGCCATTCTGTTGAGTAGGATAGATGTAAGGGCAACTGCCATTCTGGGAATGGAGGCACCTGGTCAGTTACCAGGTAGCTCAGTCTGGTACTGGGGGCCATTCTGGTGAGGGTGTAGGATTTGGTTCCTACAAGGTCAGATGTGAGTGCACGCCCTTCTGAACATGCATGTTGGATTGGTTCCTCGCATGTGTTAGATGTAAGTGCAGAGCCCTTTTGAACATGCATGTTGGATTGGTTCCTCGCATGTGTCAGATGTAAGTGCAGAGCCTTTTCGAACATGCATGTTGGATTGGTTCATCGCATGTGTCAGATGTAAGTGAAGATCCTTTATGAACGTGCATGTTGGATTGGTTCATCCCATGTGTCAACTGTGAGTGTTGGGCCTTTGTGACAGGGTTGTGGGATTGGTTCGCACATGGTCAGATGTGAGTGCTAGGCATGCCTTTCTGATATGATTATAGGATTAGTTCCTACATGATCAGATAGAAGTACTGGGAGAAGACCTACATGGTGGCTAGGCCTACATCCAACATGAAAAAGGGCTGCCTTTGTAGAACTTCCTGTGATGAGAAGAATCATGAGATAACACCTGTGAAGATTCAATATTGATGATCCAACAGAGATGATCTAGATCGAGAGATGATCCAGATCCAGAGATGACGTTCCAGAGATGATCTAGATCGAGTGATGATCCAGTTCTAGTGATGATGATCTATATTAAGTGATGATCCAGATCTAGTGATGATGATCCAGATTAAGTGATGATCCAGATCTAGTGATGATGATCCAGATCGAGTGATGATACAGATCCAGTGATGATGGTCCGGATCGAGTGACGATCTAGATACACAGATGAAGATGACTTGAAGACAAAGAAGACTTGAAGATGAAGAAGACTTGAAGATGTAGATGATAAGAATATCCAGAGAAAAAGACCAGTGATGAAAATTGTGTCGAGAGAATACCTTCCTAGTTAAGAGGGAGTGTTGATGTAATTGTAACTTTGAAATGTATTCACTTGTATTTCTTATCTATTGTAACCCAATGTTTATTCCGAGATGTATTGTACTGTAATTGAGTCATGTCATACCCCGGTGTTTATTCCAGGAAGTTTCTATAATGAGAAAGTCATGTCTAGTCATGGTGGGTAACCCTCCTATTGGTCAAGGGTTAAAGTCCCCACAGTTGTGGGGCCCTTGGGTTATTAGAATATCCTAGAGAAGTCGACCTTAGGTGAGTCATTGTAAGTCGAGGCAATAGTCCCCACCATTGTGTTAAGGATAAACCTCCTTGTCGGTTGGAGGAGGAAAAGTCCCCACAACTTTTGGGGCACTAGGGTTATTAGACACTCCTAGAGATGTCGACTCTAGTAAGTAGTTGTTAAGTGAGGATGACATGTTGGAGTGGGTTTCAAGTGAACAAAAGAATATAAATAGAGAGTCAGTCTCTCTATTTATCATACACACACTCTCTCATTGGGGCGCATGAGTGAGAGAGGAGAAGCTCTCTCAGTGTGTGAGAGAGAGACAGAAGCTGTGGAGATCATCTTACTATTTTCAGGTTTTACTTTTTGTGCTGATTCTATCTCTGAGGAAGTAGTGTCGATATTTTTGTAGTGCGAAGACCATTCCTAATACTTCTCTTTTTGTTGTCGAATAGTTTATTTTTTCTTTATTTAATTTTCTACTTCTGTAAACAATAGGGTAGTCCATTCCATCATCTCCTAGTTGAGTTAGGATTGCTCCTATTTCTAGGCCTGATGCGTCGATGTGTACATGGAATTTAGTCGACTAGTTTGGAAACCTTAGGATGGGTGCTTCGAATAGCTTTCTTTTTAGTTTTTCAAATGATATGTTGCATTCCTCTGTCTAGTCGAACTCCTTATCTTCTCTTAATAGTTCTTCTAGTGGGTAGGTCATATATAAATAGTATCTTATGAATTTTCTGTAATATCCTGTATGACCAAGTAATACCCTGACTTGTTTTGGGTTCACTGGTGGTTTTAAGTCAAGGATAATTTTTTTTTTGCGAATTCGACCTTAATGCCTTCTTTGCAGACAATGCGTCCTAACAATATCCCTATAGGGGTTAGAAATATGCACTTCTTGATGTTCAAAGATAGTTGGATTTGTCGGCATTGTTCCAACATAAGTCTTAGCCATTTGTAGTGATCTTTTAACATAGAGTATATTGTCCAATCATCAAAGTATACTACCATTGTTTTGTAAATATATTCTTGAAATGTTTTGACCACAATTCTGGAAAATACTCCAGGTGCGTTCTTTAATAAAAAAGGCATAACCCTGTAAGCAAATGAGCCAAATTCACATACGAATGTTGTCTTTTTCTGATCTTCTTTGGCTATTGGTACTTGGTTATAACCTGCGAATCCGTCTGTAAACAGGTAGCATTCATGTCCTGCAACCTCATTTAAGATTTCATCTGCATAAGGAGTTGGAAATGTGTCTGTTAATGTAACTTTATTTAGCTCTTTGAAGTCGACACAAATTCTTAGCTTGGTTGGATCATGTTTCTTTGGTTGAACAACCATTGGACTTGCCCATTATAATTGGTTAATAGAGTAGATAATACCCACATCAAGCATGTTATCAATCTCCTTCTTGACTATATCTTTGTATTTATGAGCTAGCTTATATGGTCTTTTCTTTATAGGTCGTATATCAGGTTTAATGTCGATCCTCATTTCACCTATTTCATGGAATAAACCTTTGAGATATTTGTAATCTCAGGAAAATACATCTTGAAACTCTTTTAATAAGTTCACTATTTCTATCGTTCCTTCTTCATTCCAGTAGTCTCCAATTTTAGCCATTTTTGGTCGGTCATCACTTGAGATGTCGAATTATTTAGTTTTGAATTTAACATCTAGCCATTATGGTGTTTTGGCTTCATTGATTGGTCAGCTCCCTTCTTTAAACTGTGAAAATGTGGCAGAAAAATATGCTGCAATCATTTGGTCAATATCTTCTTTGTCGGTTGTCTCGACTTTGAGCACTGTGCGAATTGGTTTTGTTATTTCGACATGGTTTGACTTCTATCTAAATATTTTCCCTTCCGGATTTTCATTTTCCATCTGTAGTCTTGTTGACTGTGGTATTGTACTGGTTTGTATATTATTGCAGTTTATTGTCGGTCGGTTGTATTTTAGGGTTTTGTTTTATGTCAGTTGTATAAATGCTTTGATCTGTTTTGCTGTTTTGACCAAATTCTCATCTTGTGGTATAAAGTTGAAATCTTTGATAAAATTCTCTTTGATTTCATGCCATAGGAATGTTTCACCTCGAGCTTCTTCCATTTTGTACCATTTGTTTGGTAAGTCGGAGAGCGTTGATGGAAATAGGTGTGGCCATGTACGTTCATCCTTATACCCAAGTCTTTTCCATTCTTTTTCACATGTCCTTATGTGGTCCTCTGAATCTTTCCCTTGGATGAACATAGGTATTTGGGCTTGATTGGTTAACTTTTTTCCTCCAAATCTTTCTATGAAGAAAGTTGAAGTTGTTTTCCATGTTTGCAGTCTTAATTGATGGGTATCCCACCATCTAGCAGCTTGTCCTGTAAAAGTTTCCACTAAGCTTTGTAGTCGGCCATGTTCACTAATGTTTCTGGATACTTGTTCTATATGCATGACTGGTGATTCTCTTTCTTTGTACCTTGGTATTTGTGTACTATTTATATTTGCTGGTTTTAGGGTAGGATATTCCCTCATTTTCTTTTCAAATATTTTTGGGATGATGGAACCAAGAAGCACTGTTGGATTGGTTTTTTCTGCACTTTTTGAATAGTCCAGCAACCTCTTTCTAGTGTTTCATAGTTCTTGACTTCCCAATCATATAATTCTGTGTCTAAATGATATCCCACTGAATCTTGGTTGCCTAAGTAAAGTTCACCATAGACATTAGGTTCTGTGTAATGTTCATTATTCTGTATTTGATATAGTTGTCGGATGTCAACTTCTTCATCAATAGGTTCTCTAGGGTCAATAATTTCAAAGTCGACTTTGGTAGATATTCCTTTTATGGTCGAGTCGACATCTCGCCACACTCCGATAGGTTCAATTAGACCCTGGTCGGCTAATTTCAGGTATATTCTTGACTCATATAGTCGAGGTCTACCCAATTGTTCCCAAGTGTCTCGAGTCATAATATTTATCTGTGACCCGAAATCGAGCACAACTTGTCGGACATGGTATCCTTCAATTTCTAGGTCAACAAGAGGGTCGGCATCATTTTTGTCCTTCTGGTTTAGACTGCATATATTTTTTGTTTGTTTTTCTGTATTGTTGTTGTGTTTTATTTTATACAAGAGGTCAATGAATTGAGACACCATTTTATCAGTTTGTACTAGACATATTAGTTCTTTAACTATGTTTTGTCGATGGTCATCAACTTCTTCTTGTCGGGAAAATTCTTGAAATATGTTTGTTGCGTCTTTATATAGTTGTTTTTGTTTAGCTGGGTTAGGATAATCATTCTTTTATTTTATTTTGCTTATTCGTGGATTATCATTCCCAAATTTTGTCCCTTGTCGGGTTACTATATGCAGATTCTTTGTATTGATTATATCATGTTTTTGCACGCACGCCAAGACATTAAAATTTTTCTTCTTATTTATTTTATCAAGCATAGTAGGGAAATCCTCTAATGAGTGATCCCCTACTCCACAACTAGTACATAATTTTAAGTCAGTTCTATCCTTGTATGGACATTCTGCATATCGGTGTCCTTCTTTGTAACACATGAAACATTGGATGGGCCGACGTGGTCGATTGTCGTGATTTCCAGAGAATTGACCTTGACCTCCATATCCTCCATGTCGATTGTCAAACCAGTGCTCATATCGATGACCTTTGTACCTTTGATTATTCTGACCATTTTGCGCATTGTTTCGTTGGTCATTATTCTGTGCAACTGCATTAGTCTGGTAGACTGCCTGGTAGTTTTGTCGGTTTTTTAGGTTTAGGTGGCAGTCGGACGTGGCGTGATTCTTTGTTTCATAGATAGCACACCAAGATGCTTTACCATTTTTCATGTTAAATGGGCCATCTTTCATCATGTGTTCTCCATGTTCTTGGCAGATGTTGCAAAAACATTTTGTTTGCACAAATCAAATGTCCTGTCGGCCGATATCCTATCGATAGTTATCTTTTGAATGTCTGGTCGTTGAGCATTTCATGCACCAGATGTCCAGACTCTTAATGTTTAGCTCTTTCAAATATTTCTGCATGATCTCGAGCTGTTCTTCCAGTCTATTATCTGTGGGGAATGCTGGAAAGTCTTCATCCATCTCTACTTGTAGGGCTTTAGTAAGCGCATCTTTGTATGTTTTGAACGTCTCCAGACGTATGTGCCGACAAATTTTCTGAGATAGACCTGCAAGAAACCACTGGATTAACAGTTGCTCATCAATTACATAATCCAATTGGCTGAGGAGGTCTTTCCAATGTTTGTCGTAGTTGCGGACAGACTCTCCTGGTTTTTGTGATGTTGTCTTCAATTTCTTAGCTGCCAGATGTTTTGCATCTGGAGTTTTAAAGAATGAAAAAAAATGTGCTTTGACTTCTGCTTTAGTTGCTTGAAGGGTTCTTTCAGAAAAGGTCATATACCATGTTAATGCCCTTTTCCTCAAAGCACCAACGAACTGCGCCATCTGTCTATCTTCATATGTGACTTGGTTTGCCTCCCATGTTGACTCATAGACAAACCAATTTCATCTAGGATCCTCAATCCCTCATATAGAGGAATATGTGTTGACACGTGACCCATGTCGGATTCACTGTCGTTGTCTTCTTCAGGAGGTGGCGGTGGTGGGGGTGGTGGTGGGGGTAGTGGGATGTTTTGCTTATTTCTTTGTGCAGAATTATTGTCGACAGAACTTTCATTTCCGTCGGTTGTTTTATTTGTCATTTATTCTTCGACAAGAAGTCGGTTGGGGTCGACTTCTCCTGTCAATGTCCAACTGCAATTGTTTGTCTACAGGTCCGATTTTTCTGTATTCTCCAAAGCTGTATTTGGAAGGGGGGGTGCTCCTTCATGTGTCGGGTAAATTAAGTGGATACTTCAGTTGGAGGGGTATTCTTGAAGCATGACCCAACTTCCTTCTTCTAGTTGACGAATAAGTAAATGACTATCATTGTTTATCTCGTCGTCTAGTCAGCTACAATGGCTTCTATATTGTTACTCAAATTCGTTGGAGATAGAGGTCTTACCTCATGGAGAACTTCTATTTGGAGAGCTTCTTGCTGCTCTATCCACAAATCTTCTGCCATGGGTGATGCCTCTTCCTCCATGCCTTCTTCTTGTCGGTCATGACCCGAATCTGGCAGATTTCTCTCTTAGTCTGTCACCCTTGTACTCATTCCTCTTTGCAGTGCTATAGATCTTTCTCTTCTTTCTTCCCTTCTTCTCAGCCTCTTCTCTATCTCTATTTTCTAAAAATATTCCGTACCTTTGTGTGACACTGTCCTTTCGATTTCCTTTTTGCGTTGAATTTTCATTGCTGGTGATGGTATATCTTAATCGACTAAAATCCTCTTCACTTTACCCCAACATATGACCAGCTACCCCCCCATAACGTACCCAAAGCTTTAGAAAGCCTCGATAGTTTTGTTTACTTGCTTAGGAAGTATTCCCACTCCCTTTCTGCAATGAATTTCTCCCACTTATTCTGTTTATTCGTCCAATTAGAGTTTGATGGTGGTTCGTGTAGTGATGGACGAGGTTCGATGATATGATCCACTCCTTTCTCTATCAGGAATTTGAATAGAAAAGTCGGTAAGGAACATCGGAATTACTCGGTAAGGTCTGTATAGAATTTCTTCTGAATGGTTTCCACCAAAGTTCTTTCTTCTATAGCTTGATCCTCACAGAATTCGTTGGTGATCTTTTCAAACCACTTCGACAAGTTTGTTATTCCTCCTCGAATCAATTTTTATAGCAGCTGTTGGTCTTTAGTCGCTTCCGGCTTTTTCATCCAGAAGTTTCTTCAAGAGCTCGGGTACCGATTCTACAAACTTCTCATGGGTTTCAGTAAAGAACCTTTCTTTTGCTTGAGCATTCGTTAATCTATTTCTCCGTGCGTAATTCTGTAAATAATTTTCTACCTTATGCTCCCACCAGTCCTTAATCTCCTGTTCTGATATCATCTGCTTGTATTCATCTCAGCTATGTACTACCGACAATGGAACCAATGTTGTAATCTCATAGATCACATAAGGTTACCAATGATACACATTAAAAACATACAAATATGTCAGAGATAAGAGACAAGAACATGGATAGAATAATAGATTATACTATAGTGAAAGGGTCCATACAATACAGAGAACTGAACCAAGTTCTTATCTGGCTCAACAGCCTAATATATATGATTGACAAAATAGTTACAAATAACTACCTATCGGTTCAGTCAATCGACAGGACCTTATTTGGTTGACCTAATCTCTAATTAGTCAGCTGATTGACTTAGTCGGTTTATCGTTCGAGTCGGCTTACCGACTAGCTCCTCCAACAAGAACCAAATAGAAATTTTCTCATTCATGAATATTGTGATTGGAAATATACATAATTGAGAAGGAAATTGAATCACTCTTAAAGAATCTATAATTCAAAAGCACTAAAGAATATCTTCATCATTTGTTCAAGCTTGTAATTGAGGAGCACCAAATACAATCTATATTGAATTAGTCATTGTGGTGATGGGGAATATATGTAATCGAGGAATTAAATCAGCAAGGAAGAAGAGAACTTAAGAAATCATTGAAGAAGAGAGAGAAAAGAAAATAATTGACATGATGAATCAAAGGATTTATTTGGAAACTGATCGAATTCCAATTATAGAGGATACCATAGTTCATCCTATTAATCCACGAAAATAAAAAAGGAAGCATTCACTAGAGGGGACCTCAATTTCTACAATAGTTGATGAACAAGTACTCCATGGCACTAATCAAGAAGTAAATCATAGTTTTTCCTTAGGGGGTGTTTCAATTCCCACATCAAGTCAAGGTAATAAGTCACCATCTCAAGTTGAAGCTCATGAAGAAGTACAAAATGTTATGACCTCTTGTGGTTATACAAGTGATGAAATTAGAGAGTAATTACATGTAGATCCTATTATTGAAGAAGCAAATGTTATTGGGACCATTGATCGGGATGTTATAGTACCACCATCCAACTACTGGGAAGAGAATGAAGGACAACAATCTACTACTGAAACACTAGAGCATCTTGGTGATGTGCTACATAGTACAATTCTAACCCCCTTACCTCCATTATCAAGTACACACCGAAGAAATATGAAGTGTATACTGGTTGATGAAAGTCTCCTCAATTCCCTTGAAGGTACGTTATCTAAACGTAGTATTGCTTATTAAACTCAACAAATACTTAATAAATATTTTGATTATAAATATGATGGAGATAAATGTATATTATTTCTATCATTGTTAAAATCTATGGGTATGAATATTGTTAGAAAAAAGTTAGGGATAAACATGATAAAGAGATATGGACCAAACTCTCATATAGTTAAAATATTAGTAGACACATTTAGTAAAATTGGTAAGAACACATGTACAAAATACCACAATGCGGCTCATTGTGTGTTGTCACAAGCAATCATAAATAAGAACACTAGGGTCCTTCATTTTCTCAAGCCTACATCCAAACTTATTAATTTTAGTGTAAAATCTATCTGTAATTATTCTTATAGAAGAGAACATATTGACACAATCAGACATATAGATTTTTGGACCTTTATTTGTAGGTTTCCAGGCTGCGGCATGATGCTAATTGATATAGTAAAGGGACTAGTGCATAGTTTTTGCTAGGATAGCACAAAGCCTTCTTCAAATCGAAAGGATTCACTAAAACTTAGAAAGGGTTGAAAGGACAGTGAACAACATATTAAACATCTTCTTGATATAACAAAAATCGAACTATATGATAAATTTAAGAATGAACATAGAGAACTGAACTTGAGGAAAAAATCTTTTGAGATATGTAATCCATGGTATGTTAAAATAAATACTCTTCGTAACACTTATTGTTGTAGATACCATGTGGAATATGAATATTACTATGATTTTTTTTTGTACATTCGTTGTGTGTTTCATACTGACCATGTGCAGGATTACTCCATGAAAATACCACTGACTTCATCAATAGAATTCATACAAAGCATCATGTGTAATAGGCCTGAAGGAAAAACATACTATACAAAATCTTGTATGGATGGAACATGCTCCAATTGTGGTGGAATGACATTATTGAGCCAATGTATTCATGAGAGTGGTGATAGTGAATTTGGGAATATGGTTGTAGAGACCAAAAGTTTCAAATACATCAGCTATAAAATAGGCCATGGGAAAGAAAGGAAAAAAATACAATTCGTGACATCTCAGGTCAGTAGTTATCTCTAAATTTATGTTTCAGTTATATTTCAATCCATACTTACAGTCAATACTTATGTCGAGATAATTTTGTGAAACCAGGTACAGTGACTTCATTAAGGAATTTATTGAAAATACACAACAATATGTTTGTCATGTCCACGTGGAATGATGATAGGATGAGTAGTTTGGAATCTGTAGAGATACGTTTCCCCATGGTACTATACTTTCAGTGGTTGATTTTGCCGATAATTACACTCTACAACCCCAAAATGAGATTCAAAGTTAGTATTATCATTTTGATCAAGTTTCCTTTATGGTCCACATCACAAATAGGCATGGCCCAAATAGCAGCGAAGAGCAATGATAAATCCTAAAGGAATATCACTTCTACATAAGTGATGATAGGTGTCATGAATTCCACTATGTATACCATTGCTTCATCATGTTCTATGATCACCTGAAGGGAAGGGACATACATATTGATCAACACTGGATTTGATCTGATGGATGTGTTGGTCAGTTAAAAAATGCTTGCATATTTCAATGGATGTGTTCATTACAAAAAAATTATAGGGTGCCACACACTAATACATTTGGGCAGATTTTTCCATGAAATATTTTCACGTTTTGAACATTCATGGATTAAAACTTCATTTTTTTTATCATGGCATAAAAACCGTGGCAATATCGACGTTTTTAAATTTTCGACGAACTTTCGTCTCTATATTGACGATATATGGCTATCTTTGCACACCCGCCAAACTAATGGCATCTTTCAACGACTCTTGGCTATTTACGTGCGGGTTAACTCGTGCATTTTTGTCCACATCTAACTAAGAAGATCTCGCTATTTGCATAACAGAGTAAACTTGTTCTAGGTGAGAAGTGAATTTTGGCCCTCCCTCGGTTCATATTCTCGGTTCATATTCAAGACAACAAGCATGAAGCTGGCACTGAACGTCAAAACAAAATATTGCTTCTATATTCTGTCCGATCATAGAGAGAAATCCTGAAATGGCAACCCTTAATAATAATAAAATAGATTTGATTTTTTTCCCTGGTTGTTGCATATTTTTTCTTGGGTTTGGGTCTAACTGGCTATGTGTGGTATAATATTTTATGCATATGATAGAAGCCGCCTATACCCCCACCTTAGGTCATCAATGTGCCCTTATATTTTGCATAGAGATGTTTACACTTGTTCATATATGATGTCGCCATGGATAAATAGTAATTGCCATGAAACTAACTACCTCATTGCAGCTATCTTTGCTATTGCAACCTAGTTACCTATACGATGTCAGCATATATTATTTTACCTTTGATATTGCCAGTTTACAACTCCTTTGCGGGATCATGCCAAGCTGTATCACTTAGCACATTTGATATAGCTGTGACAAGGTTCTTGGTGATTGTTTGAGCGTGGATTGAGCTGGGGATTTCTTTATCAACCATATCCAAAAGTAGAGAGATCAGTCATACTCTGCAACAATCATCTAAACGTAAATTCATATTAAAAGGTAAGCATGCATCCTTTTTTGGGGGATACAAACTAACATTGAGGCTCAAAATAACAGTTATATTCTTCGGTTCATGTACCTTAGGAACGAATTTAAAAACCATGGAAATCCCTCCTTTTATTTAAACCAGAGTAATTGCAACAAGAGGGTCCAGTCAACAGTGACTCTAGCCAATTCATTTTTTTTTATAGACT
>LPNX010901601.1:80280-104460 GCA_001517045.1 Pseudotsuga menziesii | reverse complement strand
CTTTGTTTATTATTTTTCACTAACTTTGCAGGTCCATCTTTTGCATATATGACCATCATAATGCAAACTAAAAGTATGGCTGGATAGCCACCTCAACAATGATCGGATCCATGTCACCTTTTGAACTTTTTGATACACACGCATTATCTGGAGATCATTTGAAAATAGGCTTCCAAATTGTTTAATTTAACACAGACAAAATTGTTTTTAACTTCATGTAAAAACAATTTTTCTTCTACTTTGGCAGATTGATTTCTCCCTCATGTGGTCACCATAAGGAAACCTACAAGCATGGCTAGATAGCCATTTCAACAATGAACAAGACCATATCACAAGATAAATTTGTTGACACACACACAACCTCTGGAAAACATTTCAAAATAGCTTCTCAACCTCTTTTGAACATCAACACATATTTCTTCCCATTTTGGCAGACCCCTATTTCACATGTGTGAACACTCTATGGAGACTTGAAGTCAAGAGTAGATGGAAAACTTACCAAAGAATGGATCCATGACATTTGATAAATTTACTTGCACAAAGACAACCCTTGGTGGACATTTCCAACTGACCTCTCAAACTCCTGTTTTTAACACTTGGTCAATTTTTTTTTGTTCTCATTATGCAAAATATTATTTTTCCTATTTCTGGCAGATTGATATTTTGCATATGAGACCATCATAAGACAACCTGAAGGTATGGATGGATATTCAATTTACCAAGGAACATGACTATGCTACCTGATGAATTTTATCATAAAAAAAACCCCTCCTTGTGGGCATTTCAAAATGCATTTTCAATTTCCCGAATCTAACACTTAACAATTTTCTTGCGTTCTTAAAATGCAAAATAATGTTTTTCGTACTTTTGGCAGATTTATATCTTTGTCATAAACACTCCACACGATAACTAAGACAATGGTTAGATGCACCCATCAACAAGCTATAGCCTAAAACTTTCATATTATTTTTCTCATCATCCTATGAGATAGGGCAGGCATTTCCTTGAGGCCACTGAGGTAGTTTTGCCAGTACTGGAATAGTGCCAAATAGCCTGAAACTCTGTTTTGATAGACCATTATCTTTGTCATCAAACATATTCTTTGAGAACTGAGACCATGGTGAGATAACCTCTTCAACAAGCTATAGGATGATAGCTTTAGATAATTTTTATCATACACCTATAAGGTACAGCGGGAATTTTCCCAAGGCAACATGAGCAATTTTTCCCAACACTTGGACAATTTTCTTAGTTTGGTCCAATAAATTTTGTGATTTGGAATTCAAGAACCAATAGAATTTCAATAAAATGAGTCAACCATAATGGTTGAATTGACATATTTGACTTAAAAGAAAACTACTTTTTTTGTTTGTATTTTCGACATATCTCCTTGTGTTTTTACTCAAATTTTAGGCGGGAGAGCTCATTGGATGCATAATTTAATTCCGCATCCAACGAGTACCCACACTGCATACTTTTGATGGACCCTGCTACCCCAAAAATAAGAAATACTAGAAAAATGTGATGCTGATGTCATCATCACATTTTTTTAGGTATTTCTTATTTTTGGGGTAGCGGGGTTCGTCAAAAGTATGCAGTGTGGGTACTCGTTGGATGCGGAATTAAATTCCGCATCCAATGAGCTCTCTCGCTCAGAATTTGAGTAAAAACACAGGGAGATATGTCGAAAATATGAACAAAAAAAGTAGTTGTTTTCATTCTTCCTCCAAAATTAATAACTATTATTTTATCATTTTCCTTAGGAGGCCCATTTTAGACCTCAAATTTCCTCTAATGGTTTTGGCATGTTCATAACTTCTTCCCCAGCTACTTCCAAGAGAGTATGAAGACATGATCAGGTAGGAAAAATATCAATCTACAAGACCCCCATATGGTGCGGGCATTTTCTTCAACACACAATTTGTGGCGGGCATTTTCTTAAGGCTACCTGAGCCAGTTTTCCAACACTTAGTCATTTTCAGGACTTTCTCCAAAATTTATTCTAAAACCTCATTTTGAAAGATTATTCTAAAACCTCTTTAGACATGCCATTTTTCTCTGTAATTGATCCTTGAATATTTTGTAAGCTGTGCCTTGGTCCTCATATTACTGTGACTTAATTTTCATAAATGGCACCAACATCAGAGCACAAAATGTATTAATGGAACTGGATAATGAAGTATCCATCATTTTCAAGCCAATGACTATCCTCAATAGGAGCACTCTTTAGCTTCACTCTCGATCCATCACAGAGGTATTAATTCAGTGGCACGACATGCAACCAGAGGATTCTAGTTGGGAACAATTTCTTCAGATTCGACAACAATTTCCACATATAAAGTTTTGAGTAAAATATTTTATAAAAGGGAGGGGATGTTAAGAACCCATGTTAATGCTTCTCTTTACTTTGTTGATTATATTGTTGTTGGACGCATATGCTTTGTAAGTCATCTCGTGTGTATATTGTATTATCCCACATTCATGGGGAGTAATAGCTTTTTAGATTAGACTTAGTATATAAGTAAGTGTTGAGGCTAATGAAGGTATCAAAGAGTTATTTTTATTGAGATTGCTTAAATGAGGTTTCCCCCTCGAAGTGGCCCACGAACAATAAAATTCCTTTTGTGTTCTGTTATTACCATTTTATCATGCATTTTCATTATTTATTGTAGTAGGTTCCTCACACTGAATCACCAACAAAAACATAAAACAATACTAAAATTTTCAAAAAAACATCAAGTAAGAGATGATGTCATTTCTAAGGTTTTTATAGCTCTGATTTCATGGACCACTTGGTCTAAGTATGTTTCCCCCATGGAAAAAACGGGTGCACTTCCTAGAGAAAAGGGCAACCTCCAAAGTTTGCAAATGTTACTTTGTTATCATTACAGAATGTCAAGCAAATCCTTATTCCAATAATCACAAGCTTTATAAACAAAATTACTATTTGGTCAAAAAATCTCGTTCAAATGCATTCACAAATTAAACTTAACCAAAAAATGAAGGTTGAATTGTAAGAAGCTGACTAAAATTGAGACAAGAATTTGCACAACATGGGAAATCATAAGATATTGCATTTTCTTAGTTGTCCTTCCATCACAAAACACACATCATGAAATTTCTTGGAAAAATGATGATTGCAAAATAGGAGTTGTGATTAGAATAAAAGAGAACTAGTGTTTGCACATATATATCCAATTCAAGTTATTTATGAAGCAATGGAGGCCAATCAACCAACCATGGATCCAAGTGATTTGAAAATACTATAAAGAATGTAAACTTGAATTGAACAAGCCCTGCAATTTTCCACTTGCTCCTTGGGATGTTCAATATCCACAACATGTAGTTCTTTTGGAGCAACCGTATTTGGTTGGTCAGTTAATAGTCGAATCCAACTTTCATGTTTAATAGTAAAATATGAATAATATATTAGATGATGAATATTACAATGATGTCTTGGCCTTAAATATGGCTTGGACACTTGATGATGAGGAGAAGCCTCCTTTCATAATAACTTAATTAACCTAACTATAAATTATTTAATTATTATCTTGTTTTATGTTCGTTACATTGCCACTTCCTTTAAGGGAGCTTTGTCCTCAAAGCTTGAGTATTTCCTAATGTCATCCTTCATTCTGAATCGGTGTCGGTATTAGAATCAGACAAGGTTTCTGGTGCAGAGACTTGCACTTCCTTTCCATTGATGATTTTGCAATGTATTGTCTAATTGTTCCTAGATTTATGGCCAGGGCTCCAATCATCACTGCATCGACGACATATGTTTTTATTCTTTTTTCTATTATCAGAGTAACTATTAGATGACTTTGACCTATTTTCCCCTTCATAGGCATATTATTGAGGTTGTGGCATTGATGGCCTGGTGACCAAGTATCTTCAAAGTACCTACATTGTGTCTCCTTTTCTTGTCGATAATGGTTATCACCTCTTGTTCTTATTCCTTCTAATTTGCATTTTGCGGCTTTGGCTTTATATCTTGCTACTTATACATTAGGTATGTCATGTAACTTTTAACTCTTTTTAGAGGTATAGTTTAAGACCTCCTAAAAAGGTTTCGAGTCTTTGCTTGCCAGACAACCCAAATACTCGTGTCGATAAGGATTCCAACTGATGTGTGAATTCTTAAACACTTCCAACTTGTTGTAATTTGGTAAGTTTACTGAAAAATTCATCTTCTTTGATTCCTTGAAACCTATTAAAAAAATAATTTTTGAACAAGTTCTAGGTGTAGGGAAAATTGTCTCTCTTCCACCATAAGTACCAATTATAGGCGTACCCTTCCATATGCATTGACACATATTTCACCTTCTCCTCGCCAGATTGAATATTGTAAATGTCGAAGTATTCTTCTTCCTTGTTAAGCCAAGAAACACATTGGTCTTCACTTCCATTGTATTTCGACAACTCCATTTTTTCCTTAGGTGGGTACACTTTGTAAGGACGATATCGATTGCCTTTTGCTTTACGGTTTGATGGTGGCTTGGAACTACTTGACAACGCAAGTGAAATATTTGAACTGCTTTGTTGTTGGCAGTGATTTTTAACCTTTTTATTCTCTACTATCTTACTGATAGCTTCTATTTTGCTGTTTAATCGTGCCTCCATATCTGGGAGTATTTTTGTTTCTATCTCTTGTTTAAGCGTCGTATTGTTAACCTTTATTTCTTTTTGCAAATATTCTTGATTCTTTGCGAGTGTTTCCTTTGTGGCAACATGAAATGAGGCATCTAACATGTTTGGACTGCTAACTTGGTCCGGTTTAGGTATGAGTCTTTGTAACACCTTGATTAATGTATTGTGGTTCTGCATCATGGTGCTCAATTTCTGTGTTAAGGTATTTATGTTTTGAGTCATGGTACTCATTTTGTCATCCAAGTATTTTTGTTTTTCGTTTAGGATCTCAAATTTTTCATCCATCCTTCTTTCTAGTACTAGAACAAACTCGTCTTTGAGTACTGTATTGTTATTTTTCATCTCTTCCTTCAAGCTTTTTTGGTTAGCGATAAGGGACTTGATGTCCTTCTCCATTTTTTTTATTTGTTATTTTAGTTCCACCATCGTCTTGGACCTTGTATGTAGAGGTGTGTACTTCGAAGCTATTTTGTGTTATGAGGTGTGAATTTTTTTCTTCTAAAGATGGTGAGGTATAAGGAATAATAATTAATTATTATATAATAAAATATTTATTTTATTATTTTATATAATAAAACAAAAAAATGAATTATTATAAATATATTATAATAATTCAAGTCAAAGCAAAACCTTGGTTGAAGTTGGAAAGCAAAACCATATGTTGGTTATACTTTATCTTTTCTTTTTTTACTTTCTTTTTCCTTTCTTTTGTTCTTTTGTTTTTTTTTCTTTTAACTTTTCTTTCTTTCTTTTCTTTACCTTTTTTTTAAGGTTTACTTTTTTTCTTTTGTTTTTTGGACAATGTCCTATATTTTAGGGAAACCCTAAAAATAAATTTACACAAAGTGTAAATATGGCCAAGGGCCATATAGCTCGATACAGGCTAGCTTAACCTAGATACAGGATGTCATATTACACCGGATACGGTTGTACTAAGAGTCCAACCGAATACGGTTGCTCCAAGTGGTATCAAAGAGTATTGGCTCCTTCAGCCTGAGCTCAATTTCAGCTCATCCACTCCCTTTTCACTCTGCTGCTCCTCTCTCAGTTGCACTCCGCTGCTACCATCCACCAACCTCTACTCCATTCGCACCCATACTCCAGATTTTTCTCTTATGGCTTGCTTCGCGTCGTCTCACATCACCCTCACGCTACTCCTCCTTCATTTCATGCCAACATCACTCCATCCGCTGCATCCCCATTCCCCTCCTCCATGCCCTTCTTCTCCCCACACGCATCTCCCAATCCGAGGGAGCCAGGTTGGTGGGGATGAGTAGATCGATGAAGTGGAGGCGGATATTAGCATTGGGAGAGATGCGTGTGGGGAGAAGAAGGGCATGGAGGAGGGGAATGGGGGATGCAATGGATGGAGCGATGTTGGCATGAAATGAAGGAGGAGCAACATGAGGGTGCTGTGAGAAGGTGCGAAGTAGGTCACAAAAGAAAAAGCTCGAGTATGGGTGCGAATGGAGTAGAGGTTGGTGGATGGTAGCAGTGGAGTGCAACCAAGAGAGGAGCAACGGAGTGAAAAGGGAGTGGATGAGCTGAAACTGAGCTCAGGACAAAGGAGCGAATCCACTTTGATACCACTTGGAGCAACCACATCCGGTTGGTTGGTTAATAGTCGAATCCGACTTTCATGTTTAATAGTAAAATATGAATAATATATTAGATGATGAATATTACAATGATGTCTTGGCCTTAAATATGGCTTTGACAATTGATGATGAGGAGACACTTCCTTTCATAATAACTTAATTAACCTAACTATAAATTATTTAATTATTTAATTATTATCTTATTTTATGTTCGTTACACCTTTTCTCACTTATTATTCTCTTTTTACTTCATCTCATTTAGTGGTTCTACATATTTGGTACCCACACACTGCAAAAAATAGAACAAAATGAGGAAAATTATTCCAATTGACATTAAATATTCAATAGTGGTAAGCCTAGGCATTTTCCATTTGTTTTAGAGGGTGTGTAGGAAATTCATATTGCTAATACAAGAGAAGATCCAACATGGTATTTCTAGAGAAGGTTCTCTTCATCCCCTCAAGAAAACCAGCCTTTGAAGGATTGAGCTTTTTGAACAATTTAGGGATAGTGTATTCATGGTATTTGGTGGCTTAATATTTCAAAAGCTACTTGAAATGGAAATGGGCACAACTAACCAATCAAAATGGCCCACAACCATTGAACAATACACAAATATATCAATAATAAAATGAAACAACACTAAAGAAATCATTAATTTAAAAAAAACGTAATAAGATCACAATCAATATGTAATTAATGTAAATAATATTATATTAGCTAAATACATTAATAGAATTGTCAATTTAGAAATATAAAAAATTACAAAACACGACTAATTAAAATAACTAATTTTACAAATATTTCTTTAAAATAAAAGAATTTTAATTTACAAAAACTAAATTTTAATTAAAAATTTAACTAATTTTACAAAAAAATTGTTAAAGGTAATAAAAAAACAATTTGAATCAGGGTTTTCAAATAATTTTACAGATTTTTCATTAAAATTGAAAAAACAAAAAATTTCATTCTTTTATTTTTTATTTTTACAAAAAATGATCTTTAAGGTTTTGAATTTCCTACATCGTCATCTGGAGGCCATGCTAGTAGGAGGGGATCAATGGTGGCATAATGGCTGGTGACAAATTCATCCTTGGTCAAGCTCTCAAATTATCGCTCAAGCTTTCTTGCATTGCTTGTTCGAGCTTCAGTTCAAAAACTGCGGTGAAATAAACCGTCAAATGTTGTTTTTCTAATTTTATAACATTTAAAGAGATCGATTAAGCTCCTAAACACCATAAACTTAAGATATTTTCTAGGAGTTTTGGCTTCAAGTTTTTGTCGGAACAAACTATTTATTGAGCTCTATAAATCAATCGACAGATTGGTAAAACGCTTGATAAAGCTCCATAGCTTGATCAAGGTTTATTCAAACCCTCAATCGAGAGTCTTTAAATAGATGGATTGAGCGCTTTGTTAAGCCGTCAATCAAATTTTAAGAGCCCGATCAATGGCTTCACAAGAGCTCGATCAAGCTGATTTTTTACCATATCCGCGCCCTTCGCTTGCCAAAAAGTGTTACCCATCTTCATGGGAACACCCTTAGTTGTAGTCTCACTCAACTTAGTAGAACTCAAGACTTATGTAGTGGATATGAAAAAATTATATTCTGATTTAATCTATATCTATATCCATATATATAGATATATATACACACACTAGCATATTTTAATCTAAAATCCGGCGGCACAGATGTCCGATTTTCGACATCACGCTGTCGACCATCCGATAATCATCTTCTTTTTTCAGCGCCGGTTGCACATCAGCAGATATACGACAGTAAAATGAACATGTCGAATTTTCGACTTAGCCCAATTATATATCCAACAACTACTCTTTTTATATTTCTGTCGAATATTAAACAAATATCACTGTATAGGAGGTCAAAAATTTGACAAATTTCATTGTATAGGAGGTCAAAAATCCAACAACTTTCAATGTTTTGGAGGTCATATTATTTGTAAGGATATGTTGGATATCCAACAACTTTAGGTGCCAGTGGTATCGCGATGGCGTCAGATTCTATGGAAGTGGACGACGAATATCCATTAACTTTAGGTGTAAGTGGTATCGTGATGGCGTCATATATCTTACATTCATGAAAACAAACTTCATAACCTTTTCATAATTATATAGCTTTATGCGTAGAATATAACCTTGTGTCTCCTGCTATGAATAAGTTTCACACCATAGTATATCATCAATGATACCTCATGCAAAAGTCTAGATGGGATCATGACTATGGTGTTTAACACCATAGTCTCCAACCTTTTTTTCATCATTGAATTGTGCTACAACAAGCCCCTTTTATTTTCAACTCTTGCCAGTTTTTGGATCTAGGTTTAGTTGCTAGTGTTGGGGCGTAACTACTAGGGAATAACTTTAGCCTTTAGGATAACCAACCCCTAGTGAAACCAAATGGTAAAATAGGCATATAAAGAATTAAAATGAACATCATCTTTAGGTGTGGTGTTGGGGTCGTCGACTCCCGTATGTAAACGTTGCAAAAAGTATAACTTGTCCAATTTAGTAAAAAGAAAACATAAGTTATTTACACATAAAGATAAATGATTTCATGCTACAATAGTTACCTGGATAAAAGATCAAAATGATTTTGTTTTTGTTGTGGATTTTATAGGATTGTGACATGTTGCACATCCTTAATGTGTGGATATCAACTAAGTGGATGGTACATGAGATATGGCTCATAAAGAAGAGGATTCTCATGAACAAATGAACTGCAAAATTCCATGCAAGATTTTTTACTTTCAATGTCATCAAATCAAACTTTTCTGGTTTACTTTTTGTTTAGTTGCTCATAGCAGGGTTTATTCTTCTAGCTTAGGTAGTACATTCGGAGTTGGTTTGGGCTCGGTTTGGTTTACAATGTTAGAAACCCAAACTCAACTCTATGCTTGTAAAATTTGTGTTGAACTACCAGTAATAAAAAAAACTACTTAAAAATATAAATATATAAATATATAGTTATCTTATATTTGTAAATTTTTAGTTAAATGATAGGTAATACAAAAATACTTACAAAACTAAAATGATTTTTCAGTTAAATGACAGGTAATACAAAAATACTTACACAACAAAATTTATTTTTTAGTGAAGTGATAGGAAATACAAAAAATACTCACTTACAAAACAAAAATTATTGTCATCTTATGTTTGGATTATAATTACTTAGTTATCGATGATGGATATGGATTATGTTTCGATGGATGTTGTCATGGGTTTTATGGAAAGAGAGGAATAATATAATCTTTCAGAATAGGAGATCCACAGAGGAGGAATTCTGGAAGCGGCTAGTCCACAACATCCTGAGACAGTCTGAAATAAGCAGTGGGGGAAAGTAACAAGGAATTCTTGGAGGTGGAAGCTTGTATAGAAAACGGATGGGGGGTTAGCAGGAATGAATTAAATGGGATTCAAAATAAAACTCCATTTTTCAAACCATTCATCCCAAAATCTCGGTATCCACCACTAATAGGATCTTATAAGCTAAACTTTGATGGTGCATCAAGGGGAAATCCTGACCCAACAAAATACGGGGGCGTTTGCAGGGATGCCGCAAGGGTGATCCTGAAAGTATGTCATGGATCCACGATTTCAAAAAAAAAAAATTAGTTGATCTTGAAGGCCTTCTACAGGGCCTCATTCTAGTTTCCAGTGCAGGATGGTTGTCGGTGACAATCAAAGGAGTCTCTCGCATCATCATCTAGATGGCTAGGAAATTATCTATGGGGTAGAAAGTTGAAAAAGTTGCAACCAACTGGAGATTGTTGATTAGGATGGAAACATTGGGTAGTATTCTCACCACGGCCAAACATTTGCAATTCGGACATGTCACGAGGGAGGTTAACAAGTTCGTCGACCTTATGTCCAATGTGGGGGTGGGAGGAGGATAAGACCTCAGAGAAAGACAATTGCAAGAGTTTGAAGGGGAGAAGTGGGTGGACCAATGACGACACCTGGTGAGCATGGACTATGTGGCAATGAGACATATAGAAGGGACTGAACATGTGATGCATGTCCAGATCATTTGGTAACATGGGAACGTGATATATGTATCGCACAACTCATAATAACCATAGAGAAAAGATAGGGAAATAACTGCCCACTTCTACCCAAGATACGGAAGAGTACTTTGATCAACGAATTAAGATATTTGGGGAGGATATGATCGAGTCCCCACCTCAGGAAATTAGTATTTCAATCTTGGAGAATACCAGTAATAGTACTGCAGAAGCCATCGGAAGGAAGGACGGGGCAGGAGGAGTAATGAGCTACCCAACTATAGTAATTATGCTTTTTCTTTCTATGATCCAAAGCGAAAGACAAGGCTTTGCAAACTGAAATCCTCGAAGCTCTATCAAGGTAGTTTCTTTTAAACTAAGAGAACTTCCTTTGTATGAAAGTTTTAGGTTTTTTTTTCACAGTGTGGATACGGCGCTAAGGAAGAAAGGAAGTGCAAAAGTTGCACCGCCATCAGTGACCAAGGGCCAGGGGGGAGAAGGGTAGCTGGTAGCTATGTGAAGGGAATGGGAGGGAGAATAACACGTGCTAAATCCCAGTCCAGGACTGTTTCTACTTTTTTTCAAGACTGCATTCCGACAGTGGTCCATGATGAGATTGATACAATAGAGAAGGAATTATGGGAAGAGGTTCAGACAATTCCCATGGAGGAGATCTGAGAGGAAGTCAAAGAATGGGTGTTGGACCCAGGTACCACTGTGGGGAGGGACTTTTTCTATGAGTGGATGATGATGGTTTACTGGGTCATGAAAATCCATATGACCCTTATGGCCGTAGAAGGAGAGAGCAAAAGACAGGGGGACCAGGAACCAGTGCAGGCTTGGAAGGAGCACCACAGGGATTGTTACCTGATGCATTGAAAGGTGGATATAATTGCCAATAAGTTGGGTTTGAAATTTTATACACCCCCCAAGTTAGGTAATGCTAGTGATACCAATCGGAGCCAAGGAAAGAAGCTGGAGAAGGACCTTGAAGCGAAAGACCATAAAGATGTGGATACTGACAAGCATGCTGAAGGCTTCAACAAAGACAATGATGTTTGCAGATAGCCTCTTGCTCGAAATTGGTGGTGATAATGGTATTTCATTTTGTTTATTTTCATTACTAGAGGTTTATAGATTACAGTTCATGATAGAAGTTAGCTCAGTTAGGAAGGATCTTGCACTTTTTTGGAAATCCTACCCAGTGTAGACCAAGTATGGAAGGATGATTTTCTATGTAGAAATGTGTATGATTGAACCAAAAACTCTGTATGAGTGATATGTAAAGTGCTTCTTATATATATATATATATATATATATATATATATATATAATGTCTCACAATTCATTTCAGGAGTAAGTTAATCATGTAGGAAAAAAACATTTTTAAGTGTATATTGTAAATTTAAGTTAAATCTAACTAAATTGGTAAGAATTCTACCATAAAATATGTTCTTTGCATGTTTGAATTTTTCCATAGGTTTGTTCCATTCTAAATTACCCTTAATGCTTTGAAGAGGTGCATTGTATAGTCAATGGGGGATGTGTAACTCCTTTAGTGCTCATCTTGGAGTTGACATGTGTCATTTTTTTTAAATAAAAAAAATTATAAAAAATAACATGTTTACTATTTTAAACATTTACAAAGACATATATATAAAACTACACTAATTAGATACATTAAAACATTTCTTCAACATTCACACTTTAAAAAGGGGTTAACACTTCAAGAGATTTGATTTTTCTCTACCTTTCTACCTTTAGTAGATTTCTTTTAAAATGTGTAACCTACCTGGAATTCCTCCATAAAAATTCTGAGAAAATGGGGGTAAAATTTCGCTTTTACTATAACCAACAAGTCAACATTGTTAGTCTCTCGAGAGTGTGAAATCACATAATTGTTAATTACTTAGCTAGAAATCAAGATACTGAAATCATAATGTTAAGCAAAAGGTTTTAAATCAATTAACTATCCAAATGGATTTCCTCCAAGAAATATATACCTTTAATTGTATGCTTGCGAGTGTTTTTCATAGACTATTGTATGAGTAAAGATAAGGTATCATAAACATTTAATGTACATTATCTATACATCAATTACCATCATAAAAAAATGAACATTATCCATACCACCGGGGGTTCACTGAGTGAACTTGTTACATAGCACGTTTGTTCGTAGGATATTAAAGAATATCCCTAATTTCACTAAATATTGAAAAATACCTCCTAAAATCGTATTGTTGAAGCCCCCTCACAATATACCTTTCCAATTAAGAAAACCCCTAGTTTTACCAGATATTGTAGGTATCCATTTTATCAACCCATTTTTAACGCCCCCTTTATATCTTATTGTAAAGTTGTAACACCGAGATCCCTAACGCATCTTAGTATAAGCAAACAAGATGATAAATAAAATATTGTATAATGCTAGTAATGATCCCAACAGGATTGCAAGGGAAACTGATTCATTTGTAGCATTGGATAGTGGAATATCCAATGAAATAGTAACGGGGAATTAAAAACATGTAAAAGGAAACCCAATCAAGAGATCAATGTAACAAAGAATGTAAAATACTTATAATCCAATAGTTAGTGCAATGCTTAGAAAAGATGAGAATTTCACATGTTTCACACCAAAACATGCTAATCTACTAATTTTACATCATGTACCTACAATTATAGCCATAGAGTGCTCATGTTTTCTATAACCTAAATCAATTAAACTCCATAAAATATTTTTAATAATCTTAGTAAATGTTTTATATTCTTTTTTTTTAAAGTTATTTGTATGTGATTTTTAATACATTCATAGTAAAATATGGTCAAGTAACACTCTTATTGTTTGGATAAATTATGTGCAGATATCTTCTTATGCTTAAAGTATTTCAAGTTTAGTGAACACAGATTCTTACACAACAAATGAGTCTCATTTGTATATCTATAGAAGATCAAAATTAGTTGAAAATTAGAGCAGATTCTCTTCATTACCGAATTAAATTCTTAAAATAAATTAAATGACATTCCCATATAAATATAATATTGGTTATCCAAGAGGTTATTTATTTTTCTTGTGTCAATAAGTATTCTATTTTGGAGTATCTGTAATTTTATTTAATTGGGAAGAGGTTTCTATATGAAACTAAGACAAAAATCCTTAATTTTTTATGTATATGATCCAATGATATAATTAAATTCTTTGGTATTTTTAAGATGGATTTATGGATTTAGATTTCAATTGGAATTAAGATTTCAATCAATAATCATTATAGTATGATTAACATAATGATATGAATATTTTCATTTAAAAACTATTTAACAAAAAAAAATCATAAGCATAATGATAATATTACATAAAAAATATTTGAAATTAAATATTGTATTATAAGTGTTTTCATATATATATATCCCATGATTTGAATGTTGTTCCTCGGACAACCCAAATAAAATAACCCCCAATATTTATATCACTAAGTTAAATTAAAAAACCCCTTGACCCCTTAATACAAAGCAATATATTTTGAGGATTTTAGGAGTATTCAAACCCCCAATATGAATGGGTGTGATATAATATTGCCTTACTAGTGAATCCCCCATGATCCATACATCAATTACCATCATGAAAAATGAGTATATGCAAACATAAAAACATAGAAGAAAAAGAGAGATATCATATATGTGGTTCACCCCATCCATGAGGCTATGTCCACCAAAGCTTGTTTATATTATTTTATCAAGGGAATATTTACAATGTTGTAGCACATCCAGTGCCAATCTCTTCCATCGAGAATGCTCGCCAATTACTATGTTCCTTCTTTGTAAGGTTTTCATTTTGGTACATTCTTAATGTACAAAAACTATTCAATGACATGGATATGCTTGATCCAGAATTGTAATGAAACCGAGGCATATGAAAAAAATCCAATTTACAAATCTGCAACAACAAGGAAAATCGTAGGCAACTACATACCCATATCCAGATACATTATTCACTTGCAAAAGTTCAAGGTCAATGAATGTTTTTTAATTCAAATCACAGGTAAAAGAGATTAACTTCTAGGATTTATAAGTTTGTCCATAAGAAAAAAACACAAGTAAATGAATCCATAATGATAGATGCTTTATAACCAAGACATACTTTATACAAATATTTATTTCTTAATACCACAAGGCGTATGAATATAACATAGGGAATTTTAAGATTTCAAAATGTAACTACTAACTATTTGAACAACAAGACTACGTTAGTTTAGCTTAAACCCAAACTTAGGGATGTATTTAACTATTTATAACTCATATATTACATGATAGCTAGAAACAGATTGATAGTGTAACTATGATTCCACGACAATACTATTTATATAAATGTTAAAGTTCCTAGCAACAATAATTCATGCATATTAATTTATAACAAAAAGGAGTGTTTCTTCGCCATCATTCGATGGTATTCAGAAACATCAACCATTTCAGCTATAGGTAACACATGTAAAAGGAAAACATATAATAATTATTATTGATCCTACCAGTCACGCTTATAGTTAAAAGCATGAATGACTATATTATAAATTGGTTGGTTAACTACACAAGTCCAAATTAAAGGTGGAATAATCGATCAAAGTGATATCGCCAAAATTGAAAGGTTTTCTGAGTAGTTCTAAGTGGAGATGTATGTATAGGTGCATTATTGAATAGATTAAATATGTTTGATTCTTGTTCTGTGGATAAGGGTGATTCTTTAGATATCAACCAGTTTGCGAATCTTAACACATGCATGTGAAAAAAGAAGAAATCCTCTGTTGGGGAGAGTTATCTCTGTTCCTTTTGGACCTCTAGAATATGATTGTTTAATCCAATGTGAAGATAATTATAGATGTTTATGTGTGTGTGAAATCACTGCTCCAAGAATGCGATCTTGATATATATTGTTTGTAGAACATTACAATATGTAATTTTATTCATAGTGAAGAGGGATAGATTCTTAGATCTTAATGAATAAGGAATAATTTGGACAAGAAGAATTGAATTCCCAGATTGAGTCATATGTACTCCGTTCCTATGAATATTATGTTTTACACTGAAAGAGGAACGCGTCCAATGTTGCAACTTGTGATTGGAATGAGCAAATGTTATAAAAGAGTAATGTATACCCATCGATACACTAGATTCCAATGGTATTGTTTTAAGTAACTCTAATATATACATGCTGTAGTTTTTTAAGGGAGCACAGGTTGAATTTCAACATAAATTTGGGAGATGTCATCCTTGGATACATAAATAAATAAAACTGTCCAGTCGTGATATACATCCTATATGCCCAGCCTATAGAAGAATGCATGCTAAAATGCCCACCTATGGAAGAATGCATGCTAAAATTCCCACCTATGGAATAATGCATGCTAAAATGCCCACATAATGCTATTGGTGATTGTGCCTAGCTATAGTACTCCATGAGATCTTGACTAGTAATAGAGGGTAACCAGAGAGCAACGCATGATAAAAAAACATCCCGTGACTCAGATTTCATTTTAAATCAAATTATGGAATGAAATAGATTGATTCAAACAACAAGGCAACTCTTCTCTTAGACAATTAATTCTATTTAGGTGAGTGCTCTGAATCTCAAATAGAAGATAGTTTGGAGAGTCCACGCATTGTAGTCATTATGTTAGTACGAAGTCTATAGAAATAAAGAAAATTATGAACAAGACTACATGAGAGACAGAGTGGTCTTATCTAGGGCATCATTTGTTATAATAAAGGATGTTTTGAAGCGATGCAATTAGAATGGTAGCGATTGCTCGATTCACGATTTTAGATTCATGTATTCTACGATTTCAGACATAAGGGAAACTGTAGAGTATCAGTTCAGATCTGTAGATACCAGAAACACAAATCAAGATATCGTTGTTTCCAATTGAGTTTTACCTTCCATAGATCATCGGTGTAAATCTATTACATAGAGTCAATTAGATATGAGTAGAAGAAGTAAATCTACCCACGTTTTTCCACAATTTGCATATATATATATAAGACATAGAGGAAGACTTTAATTTTATCACAGATCTAGATCAAATCTTACAAAACATAGAAAACAAAAAAAATAAAGTTCTATCAACGATGTTAGCTAATCAAGCTTTAGATCCAAGACAAGATTGGAAAAAATAAAAGTGTTGGGTTGTATCGCAAAAAGACAATTTAAGGCGTTTCCATAATGAAATCGAAATCCAAAATGAGAAAATAACTTACACCGAGTTACTAGTCAGCAGGTTGCAGCATGAATTCATCCGTTGAGCAAGACAATACCTGGATTGGATTAGTCCTCTGTGCGCTTCCTTTTTTTCCCATTTTATTTTTCCCCAAAACTCCCTTTTTCTCCTTTAAACCCCCCCAGCCTCTCTACTTAAATGGGAAACCCTTTTGTCTTTCAAATGAGACAAATGGCGATATTCCATCTTCCACGTGTTGAAACAAGCGACACCTTTCCTTCTTTCCATAGAAAGTTGATAATTTGGGGGTGTTACATACCCCCCTCCCCTCCCCCCCCTCTAAATCAACACCATCCTCGATGTTGTCCCATTTGATAGTCTACCACATTTGTATTTGTACACGCGTACTTACATAATAACCAACACATGGTTTCCCAATATATATATCCAAACAATTCTATCCTTTATCTCGAAGAGAAAGATAGTAAAATAACAGTAATCTCAATACTTATCTTGTTTACACATGGCTGCGATTATGCCATGTTTGCTCGCGATCTGGCCTTTAGTCCAACCTTTACTTTTATATCAAGCAATTGCCATATCTTGCCGTAATGGTAAAACAAATTTTACATTCATTCATTCTAACATAAAATGAATCATAATTAACTTGCATAGGTGATTTACTTAACTATAGTCAAGGCTATCATGCCTCATTCAAAAACTCTTTCCAAACGTAAGGTTACTTTCGTGACTCCTGTTCGGTCAATTACCCATATGTTATAAACATCTTTATGGTAGCCAAAATAAATGAGCACAGATCATTTATGATATTACAACGAGAATGTTAAGTTTCCTTCAAAGATTATAATGAAACATAATCTAGTCCAGAACACTCTCACAGTGCTCACTAGATCAGATGGAAGGAAATCATAATCTAGTCCAGAACACTCTCCCAGTGCTCACTATATTAGTTTTTTCATTTTCGTAGCTTGCCAAGTTTTCAACTTGGTTGTCATCTTATCCTCTCATCGATAACTCTTGTGTGCCTGGCTGACTCTTCAGCTTACGACATAGTTTCACAAGAAAGCTCCATTACGTAGCTTTTATAACATGAGGTTGGAGCCCTCATTCGATGATATAGATTTCCCAGGTCTTTGGGTCATCATTAATTGAACCTCCTAGTCAGTTCCGCTGCCTCGGGAATATGACCACAATTTTGGGGGAAGATGCCTCCAAGCATCGATTGAATGCAACTATTGCCACTTCTCATCCCTTCTCGAATTAAGAAGTAATTTTTTTGATTCTTTTATAATTGAATTGATCCTTCTTGGTTAACCTCATTGGGTCCTTAACATAAAATACAACATAATGGTTTTTCGCAACATTACCCACTTCAATAACTTGTACTAATCAATATGATTTTCCACATGAAATCCAAAAAATAGTATTTATGCATGAGTTAATTTTAGGTTGCTAATCTATCTTTTTGCTACTTGCAAAAAAAACAAGATATAATTCTTTTAGCCATAACTTCACCTCACATCCTTGCCGATGGTTGTAGTGCATATATATCCATATGGCCATCCTTCACTTAGTTGATTTCCACAACATCTCACATTTATCGTAACGTCTATTTCCTATTTCATTTTCAGAATGTTTCATCATTAGTGGATATTCAATTCATAGAAATCATTGATTGACGTGTTATCATCTATAACCTCGTTAGCATTCTAAAATCAAATCAGCCATTATACATGTTCATCAAATCGAGTAATCATGGGAGACATATTGTCATAATTCTTTGAGGATGTTTTTCCTGAAACACACTTGTGTCGGTGCTTTTGTCACCAATAATAATTTATACAAGAAAATACATTTTCCTTTTCATAGATAAAAACTTTATTTCAAAATTACATCACAAAACTCTACTACCAGACAATTTTTTTTTGCAATACTTTTTCCACCGCCATTCATCATGAATCATATACTGTTAATCATGATCATTAAAAATTTCAACATTAATAATTCCTAACCCAACTTCCTTGTCTTTGCTACTCAATGTGACTCATAGGTTGTTTTTCATTCAGTATTGATATTGTATAATACTACAAGGTAAGCTCAAGATATTCGTCTATTATGACTCTAATCACTATCTTCAACATACGAATATCGATACGAAATAATATTTCAAAATATGGGGTTATATACATATAGCGAGAATAGTTTTCTTTTGCTATGCCATATCAATTATATATATATATATATATATATAATGGATTGGCTAAGGTTGTCATGGTCAAAATATTTTTGGCACAATCATTATTATCAACATTATAAAGCATTCCCATTTAACTCTAAAAGTCAAGGCATCATTCATTTTACTTTCTCATAGAAAACATAAAATTGGTTTAAGGTTACAAATCAATATCCCTTCAAAGCATATATTTTTATCATCACGAGTGTTCTAGGGTTTTCCTTAACTGAACGCTTACCTTAAGAATTCAAATCTCAAATAAAACATAATACTCTAATTTCTATATCTTAAAAATGTTTTCTCCTTATCTAAGTAATTGGTCTATGTGTGATCATGAGGGAAACAACACAAAACTCTCCTTTAATGAAAGAAGGTAAAATTGTCCCTTACGGGAATCCAGAGTGGATCCCGATATAAAGGAACATTCACAACTACAAACATATATTGTCTTCTTTCTTAAGGGGTAAACACAACATACTATGCAAACATTATTTATTTCCTTATAATTAAAAAGAAAATTCTTCTAACAACTGTAGAGGTACTCTTAACCGCCAAAATCAGATTTCTTTTCTAACACAAACTCTTCTACTAAAGAAAACATATGTATCTTGTTCTTTGGTTACAACTATAATTTATATGTCTCAAGTTTTCTCTTATACATCAATCGAGAATCGACAATATAATATTTGTAAGAATATTTATGAACTATGCATTTAGCAATATTCTAAGGTCCTTTTTTATAATGCTTAACCACATTTATCTTTATAGGAATCATATTTATACTAAAAACCTGAAAATGGTACTTATCTTGTGTTAGTTGAGCAACTGGTCACTCTAGTTTGAGCATAATCCTCATGCATCCATGGTTTCTCGAAGGAACTTTACACCCCTCATTTAATTTCTATCACACAAAAGCTGCAAGGTTAGTTCTCCTTCGTCATTGCATCTCCTACTAAATGAAATTTAAAAATTTATCGCGCATTTTTCATGACAAGGAGAAAGAAAATAAAATATACATTTTATTTTCTACTTGCTTTAATTTGCATTCTAATGGTTACATTAGTGAGTTCAACATGGATTAGTTATATACTTACAGTCCATCCCTTAGCATACAAACGACTCGTAGTATGAGAGGGAAAGTCGTCCCCGATGTTTACTTTAATGCTTTATGTTATCTGTAACCGCCCAATCATTATCTTATCCAACTTGTACCTTCTGATTTGCGTTCCGCCCATAAAAGCCCAAGTGTTGCAACTTGAGCTTTGATACCATTTATAACATACCCGTAATTCCTCCATAAAAATTTTGAGAAAACTTGACTTGTTGCTTTTACTATAACCAACAAGTCAACCATGGTAGTCTCTTGAGAGTGTGAAATCACATAATTGTTAATTACTTACCTAGAAATCAAGATACTGAAATCAAAATGTTAAGCAAAACGTTTTAAATCAATTAACTATCGAAATGGATTTCCTCCAAGAAATATATACCTTTAACTGTATGCTTGGAGTGTTTTTCATAGACTATTTTACAAGTAAAGATAAGGTATCATAAGCTTTTAATGTACATTATCCATACATCAATTACCATCATAAAAAAATGAACATTATCCATACATCAATTACCATCATGAAAAATGAGTATATGCAAACATAAAAACATAGAAGAAAAAGAGAGATGTCATATACGTGGTTCACCCAATCCATGAGGCTATGTCCACCAAAGCTTGTTTATATTATTTTATCAAGGGAATATTTACAATTTCGTAGCACATCCAAGTGCCAATCTCTTCCACCAAGAACGCTCACCAATTACTATGTTCCTTCTTTGTAAGGTTTTCGTTTTGGTACATTCTTAATATACAAAAACTATTCAAAGGCATGGATATGCTTGATCTAGAATTGTAATGAAACCGAGGCATATGAAAAAATCCAATTTCTAAATCTACAACAACAAGGCAAATTGTAGGCAACTACATACCCATATGGAGATCCATTATTCACTTGCAAAAGTTCAAGGTCAACGAATGCTTTTTCATTCAAATCACATGTGAAAGAGATTAACTTCTAGAATCCATAATTTTGTCCATAAGAAAAAAAGACAAGTAAATGAACCCATAATGATAGTTGCTTTATAACCAAGACATACTGTATACACATATTTATTTTTTAATACCACAAGGCGTATGAATATAACACAGGGCCTTTTAAGATTTCAAAATGTAACTACTAACTATTTGTTAACAACAATACTACGTTAGTTTAGCTTAAACCAAAACTTAGGGATATATTTAACTATTTATAACTCATATATTACATGGTAGCTAGAAACAAATTGATAGTATAATAACAATGATTCCACCGCAATACTATTTATATAAATGTTAAAGTTCCTAACAATAATTCATGCATATTAATTTATAACAAAAAGGAGTGTTTCTTCGCCATCATTAGATGGTATTCAGAAATTTCATCTATATGTAACACAGAATTAAAAGTGGAATACTCGATCAGAGTGATATCACCAAAATTGAAAGGTTTTCTGAGCTGAGTGGAGATGTATGTATAGGTGCGTAAATATGTTTGATTCTTGTTCTGTGCATAAAAGTGATTCTTTAAATATCAACCGGTTTGCGAATCTTAACACACGCATGTGAAAAAGAGGCAATCCTCTGTTGGGAGCGTTATCTCTGTTTAATCCAATGTGAAGATAATTATAGATGTTTATGTGTGTGTGAAATCGCTTCTCCAAGAATGCGATCTTGATATATATTGCTTATAGAAAAACTATAGTATGCAATTGTCTTCATAGTGAAGAGGGATGGATTCTTAGATCTTAATGAATAAGGAAGAATTGGGAAAGGCAGAGTTGACTTCCCAGATTGAGTCATATGTACTCTGTTCCTATGAATATTATGTTTTACACTGAAAGAGGAATGCATCCAGTGTTGCACCTTGTGATTGCAGTGAGCAAATGTTATAAAAGACATTACTGATCGATTCACTAGAGTCCAACCGTATGAATATTATGTTTTACACTGAAAGAGGAATGCATCCAGTGTTGCACCTTGTGATTGCAGTGAGCAAATGTTATAAAAGAGTAATGTATACTGATCGATTCACTAGAGTCCAACCCTATTGTTTTAAGTAACTCTAATATATACCTTCTGCAGGTTTTTAAGGGAGCACAGGTTGAATTTCAACATAAATTTGGGAGATGTCATCCTGGGATACATAAACAAAGAAAACTGTCCAGTCGTGATATACATCCTATATGCCCAGCCTGTAGAAGAATGCATGCTAAAATGCCCACCTATGGAAGAATGCATGCTAAAATGCCCACAGAATGCTATTGATGATTGCGCCCAGCTATAGTACTCCACGAGATCTTGACTAATAATAGAGGGTAACCAGAGAGCAGCGTATGAAGAAACAAAACATCCCGTGACTCGGATTTCATTTTAAATCAAATTATGGAATGAAATCGATTGATTCAAGCAACAAGGTAACTCTTCTCTCAGATAATTAATTCTATTTGGGTGAGTGCTCTGAATCTCAAATAGAAGATAGTTTGCAGAGTCCAGGCATTATAGTCATTATGTTAGTACGAAGTCTATTGAAGTAAAGAAAATTCTGAACAAGACTGCATGAGAGACAGACTGGTCTTATCTATGGCATCATTAGTTATAATAGAGGATGTTTTGAAGCCATACAAATAGAATGGTAGCGATTGCTCGATTCACGATTTCATATTCATATATTCTACAATTTGAGACAAGGGAAAATGCAGAGTATCAGTTTAGATCTGTAGATACCAAAAACACAAATCAAGAGATCGTTGTTTCCAATTGGGTTTTACCTTCCACAGATCGTCGGTGTAAATCTTTTACAAAGAGTCAATTAGATCTGAAAAGAAAAAGTAAATCTATCCACGTTTTCCACAATTTGCAGATATATATAAGACATAGACGAAGACTTTAATTTTATCATAGATCTAGATCCAATCTTACTAAACATAGCAAACCAAAAAAAATAAAGTTCTATCAACCAAGACAAGATTGGAAAAATAAAAGTGCTGGGTTGTATCGCAAAAAGATAATTTAAGGCGTTTCTATAATGAAATTGAAATCCAAAATGAGAAAATAACTTACACCGAGTTACTAGTAAGCAGGTTGCAGCATGAATTTGCTTGTTGAGTAAGCCAATACCTGGATCTGACTAGTCCTCCATGCATTTTATTTTTTTTTCTCTTTTTATTTTTCCCCAAAACCTCCCTTTTTATCCTTTAAACCACTCCTGGCCTCTCTACTTAAATAGGAAACCCTTTTGTCTTTCAAAGGAGACAAATGGTGATAGTCCATCTTCCACTTGCTACACCTTTCCTTCTTTCCATAGAAAGTTGATTATTATTTATTGCTGATTTTTTTTCTTAATACAGTCTTTTTACATGCATTATACTTACCAATTTATATTGTTATTATTATAATAGTAATTATTTATTATTGACACTTCACCTCTAAAAACATCAAACTTTTTATTTGCAAAAATATCTTTAAAATACAGAATCTAAAAAAATCCATAACTTCAAAATACTCCTTTTAACTTCAAAATACTTTTTTCACTTCACATAAAAAAAAACTTAGTACTTTTAACTTCACTTCACATAAAAAAACTTGGAACTTTTCACTTGCAAAAATATATAAAAATATATATTTAAATACGTTTTGCAATTTATATATTTAAAAGAAATATACATAAGTGGACGTAGACGTAGAATCAAGTATATGATATTAAAACAAAGTTTTGAAGTCTAATTGATTTGAATACATGTAAGGCGAGAGTGTACGCAAACAAACAGTATTGTTCAAACTTCAACGCTTACTACAAACAATATAACAAGAAAGCCTGACTGAGGCAGCTATATGCTTACAAATGAAAAGCTGGAAGCTGGTAGTCGCTAGTGGTGTATTATAGAGAAGCACAATTAGTAGGAGCAAACGAGAGCTTGTTATCGCCGAGATCGTAAACTATGTGGAAGTTCTGCTGCTGAAAGTTTCCCAATACCGAAGACCCAGACCCAGAAGAGCTGAACGCAAGGCAAACTAGCCCACCTGTACTATCTTGCTCATCTGCTGCTGATACTGATATGAATATGAAGGATTTCTCTGGTGGCAAAACATATTCTGCACCTCCTGCAAAGTGAAAAATGATAGTCGGAAAATCGATAGCAGTTGGGAGCTTAGAATTAGAATTAGAATTGTAACAGAGATCGAAACCCGTAGTAGCAGATGCATTAACTGGCTCTGCTGAAATGTTGGAGCGGACAGCCTCCAGAAAAGGTCTGTATCCAGGCTCCACCAAAGACGTGAAAGTACTTCCAGAATCAATGAAAAGCCCTCCGCTTCCATCGGATTGAATTCCGAATGTACCCTTGGGAATAGGGACTCTTTCGCC